>OZ024823.1:67619924-68157424 GCA_964016985.1 Anodontia alba | reverse complement strand
ATGATAAGCCATGGTACGATTCTGAAATTCGCAGATATTCTAGAAAACGTGACCGCTTAAAAACGAAAGCAGTTCGAACTTCACAACAGTCTGATTGGGCAAAGTATAAATACCTTCGCAACAAAGTAAATAATTTAAAAAGACACGCAAAAGAAACTTTTTACAATAATTTGGAATTTTCTTTATTAACAAACTTTAGTAGCAACAAAAAGGAATTTTGGAAAATTGTAAAACATTTTGTCAACAAGAAAGACTCTATATCGACAATACCACCCCTCCGTACATTTACTGCTTCAGGAGATTCTATTTGGCATGTTTCTGGCTTAGAGAAGGCTGATTGTTTAAACTCATACTTTGCTTCTGTCTCTTCGCTAGATGACTCACAAGCAACTTTGCCGTCATTTTCGGAACACACTGACAAAGTATTAGATAATATCGATATTACAGAAGAAGAAATTAAAGATGTCGTCGTAAATTTAGACCCAAATAAAGCTTCTGGTCCTGACATGATTAGTAACAAAATGATTATAAAGATAGCAGCTGTAATAGCAAAGCCCCTCTGTATAATATTCAATCGCTCGCTGAATAAGGGTATTTTCCCAGACATTTGGAAATTAGGGAACCTTGTACCATTATTTAAAAAAGGGGATAGATCTATACCAGCAAACAATCGGCCAGTTTCGCTCTTAAGTAATTTAGGTAAAATTCAAGAACGAATCGTTTTTAAACATATGTACAACCATCTACATAGTAACAATTTGTTGTTTAAATACCAGTCTGGCTTCCGACCTGGTCATTCTACTACTTTTCAACTTATTGATATATTTCATCATATTTGCCAGTCCTTCGACGAGAAACAATATTCATGTATGATTTTCTGTGACATATCAAAGGCCTTTGACAAGGTATGGCATAGAGGTCTCCTATTTAAACTTCGACAAAATGGAATTAAGGGCAAACTCCTTGCATGGATTTCTAATTATTTGTCCTCAAGAAAACAAAGAGTTAAGATAAATTCAGCTACTTCTTCCCTCCTATCAGTAAATGCAGGTGTCCCCCAGATATTTGCAGATGACAGTTCTTTGTTCTTTTCTGCCACTAATCTTAAAGATATAGAAGGAGTAATTAATCATGACCTTTCACTAATATCAGAATGGGCTAAGAAATGGCTTGTAGATTTTAATCCTAAAAAGACAGTAGCCATGTTGTTTTCTCTCAGACCTATCGATGCCTTACCTTTATTGAATTTTAATAATAGTATTATTGATTTTGTTGAGAATCATAAGCATCTAGGAATAACATTTTCTTGCAATGGTCAGTGGCATACACACATTGAGACAATTCAAAAGGGGGCTTATAAGATACTTGGCATTATGCGGAAGCTTAAATATAGTTTCAGCAGACAAGCATTAAATCAGATGTATGTATCTTATGTAAGACCTCTGCTGGAATATTCGTCGATTGTATGGGACGGATGTACGGAGCAAGATAAAACTGCATTAGAAAGACTTCAAAATGAGGGTGCAAGAATAGTCACTGGTCTCACACGATCTACTTCTATTGTTAACTTATATAAAGAATGTGGTTGGGACTCACTTGCAGATCGAAGATATTTTCAGAAAATGTGCTTCATGTACAAGTGTTCAAATAATCTTGTACCAGACTATATATCTGATATTATTCCACCACGTGTTGCTGACGTTTCAAATTACCCATTACGCAATCGAGACAATTTTTCAAATATATACAACCGCACAGAAACTGCCCGCAGATCTTGCATTCCGTCTTCTGTAACTCACTGGAATAGCCTTCGCGCTAATATTAGAGAAGCAGACACTTACTTATCATTTCGTAAAATACTCAAAGACGAAGTCTTATACAATGCGAATGTCCCTTCATACTTTTTGAAAGGTCAAAGAAAGCTGTCAGTGCTACACGCAAGAATCCGCAACAATTGTAGTGATTTAAAGTCTGACTTGTTTCAAAATCATCTAACAGATGACAAGAAGTGCACTTGTGGCTATGACAATGAAAATGCCCTTCATTACTTTTTTGAATGTAATAATTACACTCATCAAAGAATAATAATGTTTCAGCAAACCAGACACTTTCATCCACTCAGTTTAAATGCAGTCTTGTTTGGGAAAACTTCTCTCTCGGACGAGGATAACTTTGTTCTTTTTCAGGCAATTCAACAATATATTAAAGATTCCATGCGATTCGAATAATTCCGCAGAAGATAGTTCAAACTCATGCACTGTTTAAATTCTGGAGGACGGCCGACGCTGAATCTATCTATCTATCTATCTATCTATCTATCTATCTATCTATCTATCTATCTATCTATCTATCTATCTATCTATCTATCACGTTAGAAAATAATTGTGTATTCTAATAGCTATATCTATATGTTTGCCATGTTGTAATTGTTTATATGTTGTAGGGGGCGGGCTGTAACTAATGTTGTTAGAACTTGTAGCCCAACCCCATTGCTTTTTGAGGCAATAAAATATGTTTAAACTGATTGGAACGATCTTCCCTGCTCTGATAAGATTGTAGATACAGTTGATGCTTTTAAGATACAATTAAATCAGGGCAGAGTAATGTTTCCAAAAAAGCATGCAAATACTCGGTTGCAGCTCTCTCTTTTACAACCTTTACTTGAAAAATATCACAGACTCTCCTCCTTGTACTTGTAGATGCGGTGATATAGAAAATGCAGATCACTTCTTGTTTAGATGTCATTTATATCGAAATTATAGACAGGAATTAATAAACACTGCATCACAACATGGCAATATCACTCTAAATATACTCCTTACAGGCAATGTTAATTTATCTTATTAATCTAATGTAGTTATTTTTGAAGCGGTTCAAAGATATATCCAAAGAACAACAACAACAACAACAACAAAAAAAAAAAAAGAAAAAAAAAAAGCGAAAAACAAAGTTTGTCGTTTACATTATTACCAATCGTTTTAGTCTATTTTTGCTACAAGAGCAACATTTAAAATCGTTACAACAATATTCTGATGTCTTATTTGTTCGAGACTAAATTGATTTATAAAGAATAACACTGATTGGGAGCATGCATCGATTATCCCAGTCGAGCCAGTCCTGCGCCACTCACAGTCCCCAGTAACTTCTTACTATATTCATAGTCTTCGTAGAGATCTTCTCCATATTTCTTTCTTTCTCCCTTCCTTTTTTTTTATTTCATTTTGTGTTTTTTTTTTCTTTTTATTTTCAATTTGTGTTTAATATCTCTTCCTGTCATACTTCACAAACATTATTTACAAATAAATAGTTATTATTTGAAAATGGACCATTGAAAATTCACCCTTCTGAATTTGCTTGTATACATATATATTTCTGATATTGATCACTACCTAGAAAAAGAACTAAATAAGCTCATGCTTTCGATCTAATCCTACTGCTGTAACTTTGTTGTATATGTAAAGATTTTGGAAATAAATGTGTTTAAACAAAGGATTAAATGAAACAATCTTAAGCTCCCATTCAGGGTCATTTTGCCACCCTACACTCAGAGACAATCGACCCATCAGTGCTCTCAGTGCTTTGATATATATTTGAAATAAATAACTGAGGCTCATCGTGACAAAAACATGTCGTACAACCGGCGCCTTTGAAGACAGGGGGCCAACTGGAAGACAGAGGGAAGGTAGAATCAGGGTAGGTTATAAAAGTTGCTTTGTAAAATATCGAGAAGGAAATCTGTGGACTTCTGCACATAGCAAAGAAGTTGTTTAGTGTCTGTAGATGCTACATGATCAGATTCAATCAACGTCTACAAAACGATATCTGATATTTTCACTATACACAATAAAACTGCAATTATTCAGCAACATTTCTGTCAAATTGGATTCACAATTCGGATTTATGTAGAAGTTTTACACTCTCAGAAGAATGGCTAACTTTGACTACAGAGGAAATTTGACGCGGCTATCAAGGACGACAGAGAATAGGTTCGGAAAGGCTTACATCGAAAACAGATGTGGGTTTTAGTCGAACCTTTTAACATGATTCATTTTGACTGCCTTTGAAGCGGTGTTGTTGTGCGAAACCGTACGAGGACTGTAGAATACATTGCCGAAAACACTCTTGCGCATATACCGTATGAGCGGTAGGCTGCCCTTAAATCGTGACAAAGTGTAACTAAATACTTAAGTGCTTATATATCATTGCTATATTCTTATTCTTAGCTCACCTGAGCACGAAGTGCTCAAGGTGAACTATTGTGATGTGCTCAAGGTGAACTATTGTGATCGGTCAATGTCCGTCGTCCGTCATGCGTCGTTGCTTTTAAAGCCTACTCCTTCTACACCCCTGGGCCAATTAACTTGAAATTTGGTAGGAAACAGCGGGGTGACTTGTAGATCAAAAATAGCTAAAACATTCCCATGAGAAATCAAGATGGCCGCCATGACAGCCATCTTGAAAATCTATTTTTCGCTTCCTTTCCTGAACCCAAAAGTCAACTGACTTAAAACTTTGTAGAAAACATCGGGATGACGTGTAGATCAAAAATAGCTAAAATTGTTCCGATCGGAAATCAAAGATGGCCGCCATCTTGAAAATTTTTTTTTCGCTTATTCTTCTGAACGCAAAGGCCAACTGACTTGAAATGACTTGAACGACTACTCCTCCTACATCCTAGGCCAACTGACTCAAAACTTGTTAGGAAGTATCAGGGTGACTTGTAGGTCAAAACTAGCTAAAATTGGTCCGATCGGAAATGCCGCCATGGCGGCCATCTTGAAAATCTATTTTGCGCTTCTTCTGAACCGAAAGACCAATTGACTCAAAACTTGGTAGGAAGTATCGGGGCAACTCGTAGATAAAAAAAACCGCTAAAATCATTCCAATTCGAAAATCAAGATGGCTGCTATTGCGGCCATCTTGAACAATCTGTTTTGTGCTTCTTCGACTAGAAACTTGGTAGAAAGTATCGGGGTGAATTGTAGATAAAAAAAATAGCTAGAATCGCTCTGATCGGAAATCCAAGATACCCGCCATGGCGGCCATCTTGAAAATCTATCTTGCGCTTCTTCTCCTGAACCCAGATGCCAATTGACTCGAAACTTGGTGGAAAGTATTGGGTGGACTTGTTGATAAAAAATAGCTAAAATCGTTCCGATGGAAAATCCAAGATGGCCGCCATCTTGGAAATATTTGCGCTTCTCCTCTTGAACCAAAAGACAAATTGAACTGAAACTTGGTAGGACGTATTGGAGAGACTTGTAAATCACAAATAGCTAAAATCTGTACAATCGAAAATTCAAGATCGCCATCATGGCTATCATCTTGAAAATCTATTTTGCACTTCTTCTCTTGAACATAAAGGCTAATTGACTGGAATCTTGGTAGGAAGTATCAGGGCAACTTGTAGATAATGAATTGCTAAAATTGTTCTAACCGGAATGCCAAGATGGGCTCCACGGCCGCCATCTCGAATATCTATTCTATGCTTTTTTTCCTGAATCGAAAGACCAATTGACTAGAAACTTGATATGAAGTACCAGAGCGACTTGTAGATCGAAAATAGCTAAAACTGTTTCAGTCAGAAATCCAAGATGGCTACCATGGCCGCCATCTTGAAAATCAATTTTGAACATCTGTTCCTGAACTGAAAGGCCAGTTGATTTGATTGTATGTATCAGGTTGTGTTTTAGATCAAAAGTAGCTAAAAACCATTCTGATTGGAAGTCCAAGATGGCCGCCTTGGCTGCTATTTTTAGCTCACCTGAGCATGAAGTACTCATGTTGAGGTATTGTGATCGGTCAATGAGCGTCATGTGTTGTCTGTAGTGCGGCATTCGGTGTCAACAATTTGTTTAAATGAAATAACTCCTCCTACACTCCTGGGCAAGTTTCAATCAGACTTCACAGAAATGTGGCCTAGGTGACTGTCTACTACACAAAATTGATTCTGCCCCAATGAACAAGATAACCACCGGAGCTAAATATAGAAAAAATCTTTAAATTACTCCTCTAAAACCCCTGGGCCAGTTTCATTCAAATGTCACAAGAATCTTGCCTAGTAGATTCTTTAATAAAATAGCTAAAATGGTTCCACTCCAATGAACAAGATGGCCTCCAGAGCTAAAAATAGAAAAATCTTTAATAACATCTCCTCTCCGGTCAGCGGATGGACTTCAAAAGAATTTCACAAAATTGCTGCTATTAGTGCTTTGCTCCAAAATAGCTAAAATGGTTTTAGGCCATTGAACAAAATCGCCACCAGAGCTCAAAATAGAATAATAATAATAATAATAATAATAATAATAATAATAATAATAATAATAATAATAATGACGTCTCCTTACAAGCCAGTGGCTTGATTTCAAAATAATTTTACAGAACTCTTCCTGTTATATATAGTGCTGTACGAAAATAGCTCAAATTGTTCTACTCCAGTAAATAAAATGGCCACCAGAGCTATAAATAAAAACATTAAACTATAACACACCGCCATTATCGTGTCGCGGGCAGATAACTCTGTCAATCATTGGCGAAATTTGCCCATTAGCAATCCCAAACCAGATCATTTTCATATCAATGCATATACCAAGTTTGGTTAAAATCCCTTGACAACTCAAGTTATCGTCCGGAAACGAAAATATGGGCGAGTCTCGGGCAGATAATTCCGTCAAAATTTGACGAAATTTGCCCATTAGCACAAAGCAGATCTCCACAATATCAATGCATATACCAAGTTTGGTGAAAATCAATTGATGTTTACTTGTTATCCTCCGGAAATAAAAATATTGGCGTGTCTTGGGCAGATAACTCCGTCAGAATTGCCAAAATTTGCCCATCAGCAATCTCCACAATATCAATGCACAAACCAAATTTGGTGAAAATCCATTGATGTTTACTCAAGTTATCATCACCCGGAAACGAAATACGGACGGACGTACGACTGACGGACAGACGGGCAGACGGAGAGACACATGGACGTCCAACGTGAAACCATAATACCCCGCCACTATCGTGTGGCGGGGTATAAAAATCTCTCTAGGCTAGATTTCAAATTGAATTATCAGAAATAATCTAGTTATAGTCCTGTACCAAAATAGGTAAAATGGTTGTGCTCCATTGCCTCATATTGGGATTTTTTTTTTCATTAGCTCACCTGAGCTCAGAATGAGCTATTGTGATCACTTGCCGTCCGTCGTCCGTCCACACTTTTGAACGACTTCTCTTCTGAAACCCCTGAGCCAATTTCCTTCAAACTTCATATAGAGCCTTGTGTTAAAAAGGGATTAAAAATTTATACAAATGGTCATGGTCCGTTAATCAAGATGTCCGCCGTGTCCGTACGGCGTAAAAACACTAAAAATCTTCTTCTCCAGAACCATGAAAGCTTTGACACTAAATCTTTGTATATAGCATTGGGTACTCAATGTCTACCAAGTTTGTTCAAATGGTGATCCTAGGTTGACCTTTGACCATTTTACGGCAAGGTCAAATTTTCGTCCCTATGCATTTATATGGGGAAAATATTGAAAAGTCAGTTTCTCAAAATGTATTTAAGATTAATTACTGAAACTTACAATGTATGATCAAAGTTGCAAACCCTTTTAGTTACAATCAAAATTTTGTCCCCCGGGGTTATCTGCCCTTGTTCCTGGGCTACATACATGTATAAAATCTCGTAATCTTAAAACGTCTTCTACTCTGAAACAGCTTGACCAATTTTTACCAGATTTCAAACTGGGTCTTCTGTGAAAGTGGTACCAATTTGTTCAAACGGTTTTGCATCATTAAATAAGATGGCCGCCATGCCCGTATATAGTAAAAAAACAAACACTTAAAAATCTTCCTCTCCAGAACCGAGAAAGCGTCAAGGCTGAAGCTTGGTATAAACCATTAGGGACTCAAGGTCTACCAAATTTATTCAATCGATGACCCTAGATTGACATTTGACCCTCTTACCACAAGGTCAAAATACACCCCTCTGCCTAAGTATGGGGAAATATTGAAAATTCAGTTTCTCAAAAAGTATTAAAGACTAATGACTGAAACTTACAATGTATGATCAAAGTAGCAAACCCTTTTAGTTACAATCAAAATTTTGCACCCCCCCCCCCCCCCCACCCGGGGTTATCTGCTCTTGCTTCTTGGCTACATACATGTATAAAATCTCGTAATCTTAAAACGTTTTCTACTCTGAAACAGCTTGACCAATTTTCATCAGATTTCAGTTGGGCTGTCTGTCAAAGGGGTATTATTAATTTGTTCAATCGGTTTCGCATCATTAAACAAGACGGCCGCCATGCCCATATATGGTAAAAAAACACTTACAAATCTTCTTCTCCAGAACCGAGAAAGCTCCAAGGCTGCATCTTGGTATAAAGCAATGGGGACTCAAGGTCTACCAAGTTTTTTCAAACGAAGACCCTTGGTTGACATTTGCCCTTCTTACGGCAAGGTCAAATTTACATGCCTATGCATAAGTATGTGAAAATATTGAAAATTCCGTTTCTTAAAATGCATTAAAGACTAATGGCTGAAACTTACAATGTATCTTCAAAGTAGCAAACTCTTTTAGTAACAATCAAAATTTTGTCACCCAGGGTTAACTGCCATTGCCCCTGGGCTATATACATGTATAAAATCTTGTAAGTTTGTATGTCCTCTTCTCTGAAACAGCTGGACCGGTTTTCACTTGATTTCAAACTGGGCCTTCTGTCAAAGGGCTATTATCAGTTTGCTCAAACGGTTTTGCATCATTAAACAAGACGGCCGCCATGCCCATATATGGTAAAAAACACTTACAAATCTTCTTCTCCAGAACCGAGAAAGCTTCAAGGCTGAATTTTGATATAAAGCATCGGGGACTCAAGGTCTACCAAGTTTGTTCAAACGACGATCCTAGGTTGACACTTGACCTTCCTACGGCAAGGTCAAAACATCCCTATGCATTAGTATGGGGAAAATATTGAAAATTCAGTTTCTTAAAATGTATTAAAGACTAATGGCTGAAACTTACAATGTATGTTCAAAATAGCAAACTCTTTTAGTAACAATCAAACTGTCCCCCAGGATTATCTGCCCTTGCCCCTTGGCTATATACATGTATAAAATGTTGTAATCTTTAAATGCCTTCTTCTCTGAAACAGCTGGACCAATTTTCATCAGATTTCACATTGTGCCTTCTGTCAAAGGGGTATTATGAATTTGTTCAAACGTTCTGCATCATTAAACATGATGGCCACCCTGCCCATATGTGGTTAAAAATCCCCAAAAAACACACACACACACACACACACAAATCTTCTTCTTACCGAGACCCAGAAAGCTTCAAGGCTGAATCTTCATATATTGCATCGAGGACTCAGTGTCTACCAAATTTGTTCAAATGATGACCCAAGGTTGATATTTGACCTTCTTACAGTAAGGTCAAATTTGCGTCCCTATGCATTTGCATGGAGAAATATTGAAAAGTCAGTTTCTCAAATGTATTAAAGACTGATGGCTGAAAATTACAATGTATGATCAAAGTAGCAAACCCTTTTAGTTACAATCAAAATTTTGTCCCCTGGGGTTATCTGCCCTTTCCCCTGAGGTACATGTATAAAAATCTCATAATCTTTATTTCTTCTTCTCTGGAAAGCATGACCTATTTTCACCAGATTTCACCTAAGGCCTTCTGTCGAAGGGATATTATCAATTCTTTTAAACGATTCTGCATCATTAAAGAAGATGGCTGCCATGCCCATATATCGTAAATAACACTATTTTTTTTCTCCAGAACCAAGAAAGCTTCAAGGCTGAATTTTGATATAAAGCATTGGGGACTCAAGGTCTACCAAGTTTGTTTAAATGATGGTCCTAGGATGACCTTTCCATCGCAAGGTCAAATTTGCATACCCATACTCATGTATGGGGAAAATGTTGAAAAATCATTTTCTGAAAATGTACTAAAGACTAATGGCTGAAATTTGCTATGTATGATTAAAGTTAATAAAACTTATTAGTTACAGTCAAAATGTTGTCCCTTTGCGGTTAAATGCCTGCCTCTGGGCTATATACATGTAATCATGTAATCTTTAAACGTCTTCTTCTCTGAAACTACTTGACTAATTTTCAAAGATTTCTTATGGAGGCTTCTGTCGAAGGGATATTGACAGTTTGTTTAAATGAATCCACACCACTTAACAAGATGGCCGCCATGCCCATATATGAAAAAAACCAACAACAAAAAGCAAAACAGAAAAAGAAAAAAAATATGAAAAAAAATATATAAAAGTAAATAAACACTTTAAAAATCTTTTCCAGGACCAAGAAAACTTTGAGACTGAATCTTGTTGTATATAGCATTGGGGACTCAAGGTCTGCCATGTTTGTTTAGAAGATGATGATGCTAGGATGACCTTTGACCTTTTAATGACAAGGTCAAATTTGCATCCCCACACAAAATGTTGAAAAATCGTTTTCTGAAAATGTATTAAAGACTAATGGCTGAAACTTACAATGTATGATTATAGTAGTAAAAGTAGTAAAACTTGATATTTACAATCAAAATTTTATCCCCTGGAGGATAAAGTCTCGCCCTTGTCCCGGGGCTTTGTGCATGTATAAAATTCTATAAATCTTTAAATGTCTTCTTTTCTCAAACCATTTGCCAGTTTTCACCAGATTTCACACGGGGCCTTCTGTTGAAGTGGTACTAACCATTTGTTCAAATGGTTTTGCACTATTAAACAAGATGGCTGCCATGGCCATATATGGTAAAAACACTTAAAAATCTTCTTCTCCAGAGCCAAGAAGCTTTGAAGCTGATTCTTGGTAAATAGTTTTGGAGGTGCAAGGTCTTTGTATTTAAATGTAGATCCTAGGATTACTTTTAACCTTTTTGCGGCACTATCAAATTTCTGTCATAGTTGCTCTGGCAATGTTGCATGGCATCTGCAGATATGCAGTGGTTGTTTTACTCAGAAGAGCAAATCGTGGCCCATGGCCTCTTGTTTCTAATCTGGAACCTTAGACCTTTGTTTTGTCTTAGAACAGTTTCATCTATAACCGTTCATATTTTAAGCACAGCTTATTTTTATTTGTTATTACTATACTGTTTCTCATTTCAAGAAGAGGGATCACTTTCATATAGTATTAACAATGAAAGATTTTTTACAGGCTGAGAAAATGGAAGAACAAATGGCTGCACAGAAGGATTATGCTCATGTCATTAAATGTCATACCCGCTTTAAAATAAATTAAAATAGTTTCCATGCCAACAAAGCTTCACAGAAGAAACTTTGCACATCTCCTATGCTTCAAAATTTAAGCTATCTGACATACACACATATTTTTATGCACAAAACAGGGTGTCTTAAGGCAAAATGTAATTGAAGATACCATAGGAAACGTCACAGTCATGAAGAACAGCCCTCCCGAGGCACCAAAGTAAGGAGAGTTGAGGAACAAATAAGGACACCACAAATGCCACATATGAAATCAGAGGTTCACAAAGAAGAACTGCAACAGAGGAACTACCATGGAATGGCCAGTAGGAAAAGCACTTGAAGGGCTTAAACCAATTTCACTTGTCTTCTGATGCAGCACCAAACAGTAAAACAATGCTTACAGAAAGAAAACAGAAAGCAAAGTGGGAGTGGGCAGACATTGAAGTAGATGACCACAATGCTAGCATCTCAATAAAAAAACAACAAAAAAAACAAAACAGAAAGATCAAGAGACTATGAATAGATTTTACTGTTGCTATGAATGACTAATGATTTTGTAACCTGTAAAACTCTAGTCAATTAGTTTGCTATCCAGTTAACAAAAAGCCTCTTTTGTGGTATAGAAACATCGCAAAGACCTATTTTCAATTGTCATACATACTGTTAATGTAAAAGTTATTCTTTTCATTATGGAAGAGATATTTATAAATGGGGTTTCACAGCTGTACCAGGTAATGTGCCATAGGTGAAGTTTATTAAAATCAGAAATTTGGAAAACCTCTAAATATTGATAAAGTAAAAAACTTATCATATAAGACACTGGCATTGTTTGCTGGTATTTACTACATTTGGAGCAAGCAAAATGAAATCAAACTCTTATAAAGTCCAAATAGTAGTAACATTTTACCTTCACCCGTGTGGTAAATGGGTCTTATCCTAGAATGTAACTGCCTTGCTGATCATTATGTCCCCAACCATGTGGGTGTGTATGTGTGTGTGCGGGGAGGGGTGGGGGGCATATTGTTTTTAGTGCGGATGCTGTCGGCGTCGGGGTCCTCGTCGGCGTCCTTGTCGGCGTAGCCTCTTGTCTGCACTCTATCTCTTTATTGGATGGATGGATTTTTCAAGGTCACACGAGGGCTTAGCTTGTTGGAAAATGGATGGAAAATGGCTTCTCTGCACCCTATCTGAATGAATAAATGGATTTTGACCAAACCTGTTCATCTGTATTAATGAGACATAAAAAAGAACTGATTAGATTTTGGTGACCATGATCCCATTTACGAGGTCACATTAAGGCTTAGATTGTTGGAAAATGGTTTGTCTGCACCCTGTCTCCTGAAGGAATAAGTGAATTTTAACCAAACTTGCACAGCTATATTGTTAAGACATGCAAAAGAACTGATTAGATTTTGATGACCTTGACCCTTTTTTCAAGGTCACAGGAGGGCTTAGATTGTTGGTAAATGGCTTGTCTGCATCCTATCTCCTGAAGAAATAAATGGATTTTGACCAAACTTGTACATCTGTATTGTTGTGACATGGAAAAGAACTGGTTAGATTTTGGTGACCTTGACCCCATTTTCAAGGTCAAACAAGGGCTTAGAATGTTGGAAAATGGCTTGTCTGCACACTATCTCCTGAAGAAATGGATGGATTTTGACCAAACGTGTACATCTATATTGTTGTGACATAGAAAATAACTGATTAGATTTTGGTGACCTTGACCCCATTATGCAGGTCACACAAGGGCTTAGAATGTTGGAAAATGGCTTGTCTGCACCCTATCTCATGAAGAAATGGATGGATTTTAACCAAACTTGCACAGCTAGCTCGTATATTGTTGTGACATGGAAAGTAACTGATTAAATTTTGGTGACCTTGACCCCATTTTAAAGATCACAGGAGGCTCAGATTGTTGGAAAATGGCTTATATGCACCCTATCTCCTGAATGAATGGATGGATTTTGACCGAACTTGCACAGCTATATTATTGAGCCCTGATTAGATTTTGTTGACCTTGATACCATTGTCAAGGTCATAGGAGGGCTTAGATTTTGAAATATTGCTTGTCTGCACCCTATCATGAAGAAATGGATAAAGTTTGACCAAACTTACACAGCTATATTGTTGTGACCTTGACCTTATTTTCAAGGTCACATAAGGTCATACAACGTCGTAGCACAGATATATTGTTGGGACATGGACTGATTTGATTTGGCTGATCATGACCCCCTTTTCAAGGTCTTACAAAGTCTTAGACTATTCATAAATGGCTTGTCTGCACCATATTGCCATATGTGATTAGGGTATTTTACAGATATTTTACTTCCTCTGAAAAGAAGCATTTAATGAAAGGTTAAAGCCCACAAATTACTAAAATTATTACTGCACCCCTCCCCCATCGACCACACACACACACACAAACACACACAAAGAGAAATTATAGATACAACCTATTTCAACAATATGTCTGTTCAAACTGGTGAGGGGAATGGGGGGCGGGGACATACGTTTCCATCTGAATACACTGTTCTAGTTAAGGAGAGTATTATGTATATCCTACCAATTATATTAACATTTGTCTATCATTTTACATGTATTGACGCTTTTCTTGATACTGATAGACACTGGGATAGGGCTGAAAACATTGAGAAAATGTGAAATTATTCATAATGTTCTCACTTTGTCTTCAGGAGTTGTCTACTGGTTTGGTATCAGGGAAAGAGTTAATGCGTGTTGGATGTGTTTACTTTATTTCTGTTTCTCTGTTTCAGGTTTAAAGTGCTACACATATTGCTATAAAGTTTATTTAAATTGTTTTGTTTTTTTGTGTGTATAAACTTGATATATATTTCAAATTTGTTTGTGGAAGGCCATTATAGACATTATTGAGGTGCTGCTTAATAAAGCAGAACGTGTTAAAAGAGGTGCTAGTTCATTGCAAGTGACAGAAAAGGATTTTACTGAACATACTTGGGTAATTACTATCAGTTTTAAATGTAATACCTAAGAATAAGTTTTCATTTTACAATTATCATTTTTGTTGATAGAATATGTAATTTCACCACACTTACTAGATTCTGGAAACCAACCCTGAATAGAATTGATATGCTAACCATGTCATCATAAAAGTGTTAAAAGAGGTGCTAGTTCATTGCAAGTGACAGAAAAGGATTTTACTGAACATACTTGGGTAATTACTATCATTTTTAAATGTAATACCTAAGAATAAGTTTTCATTTCACAATTATCATTTTTGTTCATAGAATATGAAATTTCACCACACTTACTAGATTCTGGAAACCAACCCTGAATACAATTGATATGCTAACCATGTCATCATAAAAGTGTTAAGTTTTGAAACAGTCAAACACAATGAAGTGATAAGTACTACCGTAATAACCGTATTGAGAAATACATGCCAGAGCAAACCATGTAACCCAGATCAGTTGTGCGATGAGGGTCTACACTGTTTGCCACTCATCAAGCAATATTTTTAAACATATCAACGAGTAATAGAATAGACCTTTTCAATTTTAGGACAAATATGGTAAGGAGTTAAGGTGTCCCAATATTTAGGGTGAATACGGTATTCAATCTTGCTGTCTGCATTAAATATTTGCCAAATTATTCTTTTGCTCAAAGAATCAAAGGTTGTTGACAACTACTTTGAGTAAAGTGAGTACACAGGTATTGGTTAAAATTAAAAGACAAAATGTTAAATGGTCATTAATTATATTTAATCTTTTAGATTTTCATTATTTTCTTTTCTCACTTAGTTAATCTGGAGCAGATCACTTGGACATCAGTAAAGAAAATTTAAATAAACCCTGTGGCAACTGGAGATATTCTTTTATAGCATTGAAAATATTTTAGCAAGCAGAGAAATTACTCCAGACGACAGGCAGTTCCTTTTCATTGCCACAATGTTTTCAGTTTTCTGCTGCAAAGACTTTAAATACTTCCAGCATGTGGCAAAGACATTTGCCTTTTGCACTGTTTTCGAATTTTCTGCAGTAGGGTGCCGAATGTTGTCTACATGAAGAAAATGTTTGAGCAGAATAGTCATGTATGTTATCCTAATGCTTCTTTTACTGTATTTCTGGGTTAAAACCATGCCGCGTAAGAAGAATTCCAGTCGGTCTGCTCCTCAGAAGCAAATGATAGAGAAGCGTATGTCATTGAAGAGTAGGAAAGGATGGGTTGAGGTGTTTCCAGTCCTGCGGGTCCTTCTGGACCTGTGCCTTTGGCTGATACTACAGCTATGCCATCCCATCATTTGGTTTGTCTAGCAAAAGATGAGGACCTAACTAGCCCTACTGATTGTTCCAGATCAGTGCCTCTGGTCGATTTATCGTCCATGCCATCTGCGCTACAGGGCCGCAAATTATCAGATTGGAGCAAAGCCCGTCCTACCTATCTGTCACACACAAATATAGACAGACTTGTGCATAGCTGTCGCAGATGGATGGCTGTGTCGTCTGATCCTAATGATACAAGCTCATATACTAGCCAAAGAAATATTAATGAATCTAGCCAGGAAACTGTCAATGAAACTAACCATAGAACTGTCAGTAAAACCAGCCATGAAACATCAGTGAAACTAGGCATGAAACCTGCTCAGAAGATCAAAGAACTTGAACAAATAAGCAAAGACCGAATATCTGAAACCATAATGGAAACCTGTTACAACACTGATCCTGAGTCCCTAAAAATTGTTGAAACATCTTGCATGAGAACCAAAATGTTTAATACTGATAAATATCGAGATGTTTTTGAAAATGCTGATACCGACAATGCACACAAGTCTGACACAAGTATTTTTTCAAACCAGTTTATTCATTATACAGCAACCCCACTCAGTAATGAGGCAGATGTTAGGTCATCTTTGCAACTTCAAGCTGTACCTTCACATTGCATTACATTTGTCCGTGGATCCTTTAATCTGGCCGATTGTATGTTCAGCCAAGAAACTCGTCGAAGTCAGTGTACTGTAAATGGACTTTATGCACTAACATTTGCCAAGTTCTCAGATTTGCAAACAAAGCAAAACTTGGATCAAGTGCTATTACATGGTGACAAATTGTATAATATATCGTTATTTGGATTTAAAGCAAAGGGAGTGTTCAAGAGTAAACTTCTAACTTTTGAGGAACTACCAAATATGGTCGCTGTGTTTGATAAAGAAATCAGTGTTGACAAGCATGATATTATTTCAGGCGTTTGCACCCAACAGTTTGATACTTTAGGATTGCCATCTCTTCATCAAGCACTTCATACTGCTTTTCAGAGATCATCCCATATACTGATTGATTTAGTATGCTCAGCTATATTTGAAATTAATGAAGAATATTACTATTGACTCGCATTCACTTGGGTCAGATGGTTTGTCATGTCCGGATGGACAGTCTGTATTTGGTTTCCTTTCACTATCTTGAGGATCTGGTTGCCTTTATGTATGCTGTCCATGATAGTATGGTCATAGATATATCAGCGCAAGTTGATATGTTACCCATTTCTGTGAGAATCAGTACAGCTTGGTGTGAAACTCTTTCTTGAAAAAAAAATCAGAAGCAGAAAATATGAGAACAGAGTAGGTCCTGATAATCCCCAAACTTATCAATGGAAAACAGCCACAGATTAGAGCAAAAAGAAAGCAAGCTATAATGACTTGAGAATGGAATTAAAAAAGACATCAGAGCCACTTTTTTAAATGAAAAGAGAAACAATACTGTAATAGGTAGATACTTTTAAGACCAATGGCTAAAACATGACTGTAAGCAGAAAGATAAAAACAGTAAAACTGACAGAAAAATATATCAACTTTTGTATAAGCAAAAACAGCGACAATCAGTTGATTTTAAAGAGATGGAAAGACAAGCTAGAAAAGCTGCACGACTAACAAGCAAATACAGGAATACACATACCGCTGTATGAAATCTGCAAGAGATTCGGCTGATTATAAAGAAAAAGAAAGATTGCTAAAAAGCAGAGTGATGAATCAAAGATAAAATAGAGACAGAGAACATTTAAGTCAATGAAATGTGCTAGAGATTCTGTGGATTTCAAAGAGAAAGAAAGAGTTACTAAAAGCAGTTCAAGGCAAAGTAATGAATCAAAAAAAAGGAGAGACAGAAATCATTTAAGTCAATGAAGTGTGCTAGAGATTCTGTGGATTTCAAAGAGAATGAAAGAGTTGCTAAAAGCAGTTCAAATCAGAGTAATGAATCAAAGATAAAGGAGAGACAGAAAACATTTAAGTCAATGATGTGTGCTAGAGATTCTGTAGATTTCAAAGAAAAAGAAAGTGCTGCTAAAAGCAGTTCAAGGAAGAGTGATGAATCAAAGACCAAGGAGAGACAGAGAACACTAAAGTCAATGAAGTGTGCTAGAGAATCCATGGATTTCAAAGAAAAAGGAAGAGTTGCTAAAAGCAGTTCAAGGCAGAGTGATGAATCCAAGGTCAAGGACAGAGAGCATAAAGGTCAAACAGACATGCTAGAAAATCTATGGATCTCAAAGAAAAATAAAGAGTTGCTAAAAGCAGTTCAAAACAGAGTGACGAATCAAAAATTAAGGAAAGACAGAGAGCATTAACGTCAAAGAGACATGCTAGAAAGTCTATAGGTTTCAAAGAAAAATAAATTGCTAAAACAGTTCAAGGCAGAGTGATGAATCAACGATCAAGAAGAGACAGAGAACATCAAATTCAAAGAGACATGCTAGGGAATCTATGGATTTCAAATAAAAAGAAAGAGTTGTTAAAAGCAGTTCAAGGCAGAATGATAAAACTAAGATCAAGGAGAGACAGAGAGTATTAAAATCAATGAGATATGCAAGACAATCCACTGATTTCAAAGAAAGTGTTACTAAAAAGAGTAAGAAATTGTGTAAAGTTGAAAGAAAAAGAACTTTTTGGTAAGAGAAACTCAAAGAAAAAGGCAAGATCTAATCCACTTGTTTTAGAAACAGAGAGGATTCATAAACAAGTCTGGAGATCTGATGTAAGAAACAAATTGTCTTGAAACTTTTCAGATTGTAAAAGAAAAGCTACTAAACGTAAAGATACATTGCGATAGCTTTATGAAGAAGAAACAAAAGCAGCTAAATGTAGAAAGTATGGTGCTGATATCAATACATGTATAGAACTTTTTCATAAAAGAAATCTGTTGGTCCTGTTTACACATGCAGTTGCTGTCATCAGACATGGTTTAAGGACAGTGTCAGTAAAGTATTAGCAAATTCAAACATGTTCAACCCGCAATACCTCTCTGGTAAAATATCTATAGACAATGCATAACGGATTTGTAATACATGCAAGAATAGCTTAATTAATCACAGAGTTCCCAAGTTATCTGTTAAAATTGGATTTAAATGGCCAGAGAAACAAAAAGAACTTGAACTTCATCCATTAGAAGAAAGATAAATTGCGCTGCGAATACCTTTTATGCAAATGAGAGAGTTACCGCGGGGTCGGCAATATTCCGATAAAGGTAATATTGTAAATGCCTGTAGTAGATGCTCTTTCACATCCATTCGATGAAAATGTAACTGTTCCAGTGAAACTGAAGAAAAATGGTAACACAAATCATGTGCATTCACAGAAAACGTCCGACCTCTACGAGTTTTAGTAGCATTACACTGGCTTATAATTCATAGCAAACTTTATCAAAACTCTGGTGCGCATATTGTTGGAAACTGGGTGAAGCAAGTTACACAGTATAGCTTTGAAACTGTTAGTGATTTCTTGGAGCCACCCAACTCTGAACAGTCCTTAAATGATGTTCCAAATGCCAGTGTCAGTCATTTACAAGAAGTACAAAAAATAATATTTACAATGACGTATGATTCTGATACTGAAGATAACACACAGGAAAATGTTGGTAATATCAATACACTTCTTGATGATGAAAATTTAGAAAACAGAAGCTGCTTATTAACATTTGCTCCGGGAGAAAACCAGCGACCTCTTAGTATCTATTAGGATACAGATTCGGAATATTTATGTTTTCCAAACATACTTTGTGGCCAAAGACGACCAGACAATAAAGAACCTTCAACATCAGTGCATTAAAGTGATATTGCTGAGTAGGAATTAAGAAGTACTGATAGAAGAGCAGCAAACAGTGTTCCAAATATTTTTAGCTCACTTGGGCCTTCGGCCCAGGGGAGCTTATAGAATAGTGGCCTGTCCGTCGTCCGTCCGTTGTCTGTCCGTTTTCCGTCAGCAACTTTGACCAGGTCCGTCAGTCATTTCTCATCTATAGCATGCCCCTGGTGGGGCATTAATTGTATTAGCTTCTCATGGAAATCCAATGAAAACTTTGGTTGCTAAGGCAACCACAAGTCCCATAGACTTACAATGGGAAAATACTTGTCATCACCATAACTCCTTCAATTTTGATTAGCTGCTCCTGAAACTTGCAGATAATGTGGACATGAATTAAATATTTGATAAGTTCGAAAACTGGCCAGGTCGGATCATTCACCTTAGAGTTACGTCCCCTTGATTGATAAAAAACCCCTGACTTTGATACGGTTGACATGGATAAAATCTTGGACAAGTTAAAAAACTGGCCAAATCCGATTTTTAATCGTAGAGTTACATCCCTTCGATTTCTATATAAAGCCTCTATTTGACTTTGTCATCACTATAACTCCCTCAGTTTTAATCGGATAACCCTGAAACTTGGACATTATGTGGACATGGATAAAATCTCGGATAAGTTAAAAAAAAAACTGGCAAGATCTGATCGTTAGAGAAGTCTTTGGCTTGGCCCGCCGTGTTCAACTATTGGTTTTCATATACTCTGGCATACTGTAGAATTAGCCATGAGTACTTGTCTTTGTTAGCTCACCTGAGCTATGCTGATCACAAATCCAAGATGGCCGCCATGGCGGCCATCTTGAAAATCTATTTTTCGCTTCTTCTCCTAACCTCAAATGCCAATTGACTCGAAACTTGGTAGGAAGCATCGGGGTGACTTGTAGATCAAAAGTAGCTAAAATCGTTCTAATCGGAAATCCAAAATGGCCGCCATGGTCGCCATCTTGAAAATCTATTTTCTCTTCTTCTCCTGAGCCGAAAGGCCTATTGACTCCAAACTTTGTAGGACGCATCAGGGTAACGTGTAGATCAAAAGTAACTAAAATCATGTTGATTGGAAATCCAAGATGGCCGCGATAGTGGCCATCTTGAAAATCTTTTTTTCGCTTCTTCTCCTAAACCCAGATGCCAATTGACTTGAAACTTGGTAGGAAGCATTGGGGTGACTTATAGATTGAAATTGGCTAAAATCGTTCCGATTGGAAATCCAAGATGGCCGCCATGGCAGCCATCTTGAAAATCTGTTTTTCACTTCTTCTCCTGAACCAAAAGGCTTATTGACTTTAAACTAGGTAGGAAGCATCAGGGTTACCTGTAGATCAAAAAATAGCTAAAATCATCCCTATCAGAAATCCAAGATGACCGCCATGACAGCCATCCTGAAAATCTATTTTTCGCTTCTTCTCCTGAACTGAAAGGTCATTTGAATCGAAACTTGGTAGGAAGCATTTGGGTGACTTGTAGATCTAAAATAGCTTAAATTGTTTGATCGGAAATCCAAGATAGCCAAGTTCATTGAAGGTATCGAGGTGACTTGTAGATCAACAGTAGCTAAAATCATTCTGATTGGAAATCTAAGATGGCTGCCATCTTCTTTATGTTTATTATATTTCCCTGCTACTGTGCTGTTTACATGTATAAAATCATAATTCTTCAGAAACCAATTAGCCAATTGCCTCCAAATTTCACATTGATCCTACTGTTGAAATGTGATTGAGAGTTTGTTCAAATGATCATGCTCCATTGACTGTCATGCCATATATAATATTCTTCTTCAAAATTAAGAACTGCTTGAAGGTTGATCTTTTCATTAGCTGCGATGACAGGACTGGAAAAATGTTGCATAACATCTGCATATCTGCAGTGGCTATGTCACTCAGGTGAGCGACCCGTGGCCCGTGGGCCTCTTGTTTATTATAGTGATTAATTTGATTTTTATGTTTTTGCTTTGATGCATTGACTAAGTTGGGAGCCTTTATGCGAACCGAAGTTTTATGTATTTCTGTATTAATAGTGGCATCGGGACCCAGGGTGAAGTTGGCTAGCTGTAAAAGTGCTTTAAACACCGCCCCGCCCACCCCCGGTAGTTTATTCTACTGACCGTTCTAAGGCGGTTGTCCTGGTGTTGATCTTACTCTTTGTAGCTCTTTCTGTGTTTTCTATATGTGTTGTGATACCAGCATTGTGGTCACCGTCTTCAATAGCTGCCCGCTTTGCTTTCTGTTTTACTAGTTGTGATGTGATGCTAGCATTTTGGTCACCTTCAACAGCTGCCCATTTTGCTTTCTGTTTTACTAGTTGTGATGTGATGCTAGCATTTTGGTCACCTTCAACAGCTGCCCATTTTGCTTTCTGTTTTACTAGTTGTGATTAAGAGTGGTATCGGGACCCAGGGTGAAGTTGGTTAGCTGTAAAAGTGCTTTAAACCTCCCGGTGGTTTACTCTACTGACCGTTCTAAGGCGGTGGGCATGGTGTTAGTCTTACTCTTTGTTGCTTGTGGTTTATTCTACGAGGCGATTTGTTTTATGTCTTACCTTGTGTTATTTTGTTCTTGTGATTTTCAGTCCTTTTAGCATTGCGATTACCTCGCTTGTGGAAGAGAGAGCTAATCTTAGTGCTTTTCGTACGTTTGTTCGATTTGTGCTTGTCTGGTTGTGTCGGTTTCCTCTTCTTCTTGGTGTCTGGGAAGGGCTGCAGTTTGTGATTGTGGCACTCCCTGGACTTTTCTCTCACCTTTTGTTACGTCCTCTAAATTGCTGGAAAAAAAAACAAACTCTTCTTGACTTTGTCATCACTATAACACCCTCAGTTTTGATTGGATGTTCCTGAAACTTAGAGATGATGTGGACATAGATGAGATCTTGGACAAGTTTGAAAACTGGCTAGATCGGATCATTAACCTTGGAATTACAGCCCCTTGATTGCTGAAAAAGCCTCTGTTTGACTTTGTCATCAGCATAACTCAATCAGTTTTGATCATATCTTCCTGAAACTCGCTCATAAGGTGGATATGGATCAAATCTTGGATAAAAACTGCCAGATCGAATCATTAATTTTACAGTTACTTCCCCTTGAATGCTGAAAAAGCCTCTGTTTGACTTTGTCATCAGCATAACGTTCAGTTTTGATCGTTGCTTCCTGAAACTTGCGGATAAGGGAGACATTGGTGAAATCTTGTATGAGTTCGAAAACAGTACAGATCGAATCATTTATCCTAGTTACATCTCCTTGATTGCTGAAAAAGTCTCTGATTGATTCTATCGGCAGCATAAATCATTCAGTTTTAATAAGATCTTCCTGAAACTTGCAGATAAGGTGGACATGGATAGAATCTCAAACAAGTTCAAAACCTGGCCAGATCACATCATTTATCAAAGAGTTATGTCCCCTTCATTTTTGAAAAAGCTTATTTTTGACATTATCATCAGCATAACTTGTTCAGTTTAGATGGAATGATCCTGAAATTTGCAGACAAGGTGGACATGGATGAGATCTTGGATGAATTCGAAAACTGTCCAGATCAGGTTATTTTGTTAGAGTTACGATCACCCTTGATTCCTGAAAATGCCTATTTTGGACATTGTTACCAGCATAACTTCTTCAGTTTTTTTTATCAGCTCCTCCTGTATCTTACATATAAGATCGAGTTAAAATTTTATTGAACAGTTAGACCATGAGATGATATAGCTCATATTATTTTGAGGTCAAAGTACACCAAATATAGAGTTCTCACTATTTATTAAAGATTTTTCAGACATAACTTTGTTTCCAGATAACTCCTCCTACAGTTTTCATCGAATGAGGTTGAAATGTGGTGGAAAGTTAGCTAAGAGGCAGTACAGCGTATACTGTTTCTAGGTTGCAGTACACGAAAGTTGGTTCTCTTTACAGATTGTTCAGATATGACTTATTTCCGTCTAACTCCTCCTACATTTTGAATTGGGTTGAAACTTGATGTACAGTTAGACCATGAGATGGTACAGGGCTTATTATTTTGAGGTTACAGTACACCATGTTTTGATAGTTATCATTGTTTTTTTTTTAAGATTTTTCAGACATGACTTAGTTTCCGGATAACTCTTCCTACAGATTTCTTTTTGGTGGACAGTAAGACTAAGAGGTTGTACAGCGTATATTGTTTTGAGGTTACAGTACACCAAATTTTGGCAGCCGTGTATACTCTTTAAAGATTGTTCAGATATGACTTCATTTCCAGCTAATTCCTCCTACAGTTTATATCAAACTATTTCAAGGTTACAGTACACCAAATTTTGATAGAATTATTATTCTTTAGAGATAGTTCACACAAGACTTTGTTTTCGGCCAACTCCTTTTACAGTTTTATCTATCAAGCTGAAAGTTATTGGATAGCAAGACTATGAGGTGGAATAGCATGTGTTTGTTTGAGGTATCAGTACACCAAACATTAAGAAGGCTATGACCCTTTAAAGATTTTTTTTTTAAATTTGAAAACCTGCACAATCTGATACATATAATTAAACTTGTTTGCTGCATAGCGCCATCGGTTTACATTGGATCTTCCTTAAACTTGCAGATGAGGGGAACATGGATATGTTAAGAGTTGTGCCCTCCAGATTAATGAAAGTTATAGACATAGGATCCTACTTAAACTTGCAGATGATGAGACATGGATATGTAAAGAGTTAAGTCCTCCAGATAAATGAATGCTGTAGACATTGAGTGACCTTGACCTACTTTTCAGCACATGTGAGTGTTAAGGCCAATCATGGTTCTCTTGTTTTCAAATTGAAAAAAAAAATACAGATGAAACAGTTGAATGACAAAGTTCGCCTTGCTGAAAGGAGATGTCAAAAAAGCATAAAAGTATAATTGTAGCACAAGCCAGAGATTCAAATTATACAGATGATATTGTAAAGAAGGACGAGGGTTACTATATCTTTAAACAGCTCAGAAATTCTCCATTCTAACTTGAGAAGAAAAAAAGATGTGTTTGCAATGACACGTCATTTGGGATTACCAACATGGTTCATGACCTTGTCATCTGCTGATACAAAGTGGTCAGACCTTTTCAAGATGTTAGCAAAATTTAACAACAATACTTATTATAATGATGATGAAACAAGTGAACTGACCTGTGAACAGAAGACAAAGCTTATTAAAAAAGATCCAGTCATATTTTCAAGGTACTTTGATCACCGAGTTCAACAATTTATCAAGCTTGTTTCGAAAAGTGCTCTTGGCATCATTACTGATTACATTTACAGAGTGGAATTTCAGCAGCGTGGGTCACCTCATATTCATTTGATAGCATGGGTAGAAAACTCTCCAAAATATAAGGTAAACAGTGTTGATGACATCACTGAATATGTTGATTAGTATTTAAAGTACTCCTCCACTAATGACAAGCTGACAGATCTTATCCAATTACAAATGCACAAGCATTCAGAACATGCAGAAAAAAAGAGGACAAAATATGTCGGTTTGGGTATCCCCTCCCTCCCTTGCCAAAGACAATGTAACTGGAACCACTTGATTCAGATATTGATAAATAAAAAAAAATGCAATAATACAACAAAAAATGAATGAACAAAAAGATGGAAATGATATGAGTTTTGACCAATTTCTGAAAGAAGCTGTTGAGCTTCCCGAGGCAGAATACATTAAATGTATCAGAAGTACATTTACTACTACAAAGGTTTCTCTTGAAAAACAGCCAAAGGATATTCGTTTGAATTTATATAATGAAGCAGGTTTAGAAGCATGGAAAGCAAATATTGATATCCAATTGATTTTGGATCCATATGCCTGTGCTATGTATATTGTATTATATATAAACAAATCGCAAAGGGGAATGAGTTCTTTAATGCATGCAGCTTCTAAAGGAGCATGAACTGGCAATTTTGATATCAAGAGATAAGTAAGGCATATTGGAAATGCATTTACAGTGTAGAGGTCAGTGCTCAAGATGTATATTTGGTTCTTCAGATGTCTTTCACAAATAGCACAATGCAAGTTGTATTTGTAAATACATCCTTACCAGACAAACGTATACAGCTTATAAACTCCAAAACTGTGCTTGATAAAATGCTTAAAAATTCGACAGACATTGTAGCAGAATATGTCATTAAAATATATTCAAAAAGACCTAGAAAACTAGCTTTGGAAAACTGGTGTTTAGCAAACTACATTTCGCAGTTATATATTATTCATCCAAATGATGACTTTGCAGCAAAGAAAGAGGAAGATGTAAATGATGACAGAGAAATTGAAAGTGATTCAGAGGAAATCGATGATCATCTTACTGTAATCACTCTTAAAAATGAAATTAAAATTCGACGCAGGCAGAACAATAAAATTCTGAGATATGTGAGATTCAATAAAAAATCTGATGAGGAAAATCACTTTCGTGAAAAGCTTCTTCTGTTTCTGCATTGGAGCAAAGAAAGAACAGATTTGATTAGCACAAACAATACATATAAAGATCATTACACTGCTGTTAAGGGAAGTGTTGATTGTAAATGTAAAGAGTATGCACACCATGTTGAAGAACTAGAGTGAGAAAGAGAAATGGCAGAAATGATATGAAGATGCTTTTGATGAAATAGCACCTAGAACTGAACAAACTGAATCTGAAACTGTAGAGGAACAGCCAGTTGACTCTGAAAAATTTGTGTGTTTTAATCCAGGCATAGTAGCTAAACAATACAACTATGATATTGGAACTGAAATAGGTAGTTCTTCTTCAGTCACTAGAATAGAACATAACACAAATCTTCTTGCAGAGGATCACTACTTTGAGCTATTGAGATCTCTGAATTCAAAACAGAAGTATTTCTATAACCATGTCGTTCGCTGGATCAAAAAAAAAAAAAAAAAAAAAAAAAAGATGCGCCATTGTATGCATTTTTTGAGTGGAGGTGCTGGTGTTGGTAAAATTTTTGTAATACGTGCTTTATATCAGACGCTGTATAGACTACTAAATCTCAAAGATGGAGAAAATCCAGACGACATTAGAGTTCTTCTATGTGCTTTTACTGGAAAACAGCTTTTAACAATGGAGGATCAACTATATTTACAGCATTTCATCAATAGGCCAAACAGTCAGATCAGATACTGAGTTGTGATACCCTAAATACATCCAGATCAAAGTACAGAACAGAAATTTGTCTGTTGTAATAATTGATGAAATATCAATTGTTGGAAATGCACTGTTACAGTTTATTGATCAAAGGCTTCAAGAACTTACTGGGGACATCACAGCAGTTGATGATATTTTTCAGTTACAGCCTGTAAGAGGAAATTGGATTTTTAATGATTTGACACATGATGCGTTTGCACTAGCAGCAAACCTTTGGAAGGAACATTTTAAGATGTTTGAACTAACAGAAATGATGGGACAGAAACATGATCTTGATTTTACAGAACTGTTAAGGTCTCGCTGACATTCACTGTCGTTGAAAATTATGGGTATGGAAGTGAGAATTTCAGTTCAGCAGCAAGCTCTCATATAAAACCTATATGAAAAAAAAATGCTCACCACTTGCGATGAAGTTTGGCTCAGCTACTTTTGACTGCAAGTGCCGAAAGCAAGTACTAGGGGAGGAAAATGTACCAGAATACGGCGTACCGTCGTTTAGTTACTTCTTCACATTTTGGGGGACACATTTATGCTTCATTGTTTTTTTTTATATATTTATAGTAGTGCCACTGAGGAACAGTTTTTTTGTTTGTTTCTTTGGTTTGTTAGAACGGCCTGTCATTGTTTCTGACATGCCACCAATTATACAGTCGCCATGACAGCTTTCAAGCTGAAATGTGTCAACAGTAAACTCGTTTCACAGACCTGCCATTGCATTCAAGATCGGTCCAAAAACAGCATCTTCTTTTATTTTGGTGTAATTGTAGATGTTTCACATGATTCGATTTTTAATTTATGCCTTCGATTTCTGGCAGTAGTGAGGATAAAAACGTGTGTTGAACTTTTTGGTCTCTAGTCCAAGACTTCACTTTTTTTCCAAGAGGCTTATAACATATTCCTACTCCTAGTCTCTTTCCACCCGACGAAAGATCGTAACTTTTTCTAACTATGGGGCAAATTTCCACGCTTCTACTTTAATATAATTAAAATCAAACTGAATCAATGTGCTTCCAATTATTTTTATCGTCAAATTTTAAATTTACATCAAAATTGCGGAACTTCTTCTTTTCACCGTAAACATATCATACAGGTAGTTGTCAGATTCTCACGATAAACATCTGTTGGCATCAGCTTTGAAATTACTAAATACAAGAGGATCGGGTAATACTTTTGTTTTATAAATGCCGCATCATAAACTTAAATGACACTCATGTATCGCGGATAACGATCATCAGTTTTATTAAGGCGAAAATTTGTAAGATGTTGAAATAAACATGATCACGACGCGGAACCAATGTTTTGTGATGTATGGTGAATGAACGTTTCCATGAAGCTCTAGTACCGTGACAAATTCAGACAAAATTGAATTATATTGGACATTGTATGTGCATTTCAAAGCTTTTAAAACTACTTTGAAACGTTTGTGTACAACGGCAACATTCAGTGACTTGAAAATTCTTCCCATTGTATGCTGATCAACAATATTTGAGGCTTTATCATCAGACTCTTCTGTAGGATAATATAAGTAATGGTAGAGCACCACATCAACACCATCTTATGTTTTGTTTTTCTTCTCCTTACAAAATTCTCCAAACCGCCATTTCGACATCACCTAGAAAAAATGTCCCTGTTAAACATGCTGTGCAGATCCTGATTCCAGAGAAAATAGCACTTGCTATTCCAAAAAAAGACAGCACCCTATGAAATATCTTTGTTTCTCTCATAGCCGTTTTGATTGGACATTTGAAAGGTCCTACAGGTAGCCACAAACAATCAAAAGTGCGAAACAGACTGATAACGAAGGGAAAAAAATCACAATACAAACAATATTGCATTATTTCAAATACCTAATGAATAAAACCCTCCCTAAAATAGTGAATCCTGTTTATATGGTACAATGGTAATGTACAATATTTGTGCAAAACTGTGTTTTAGCCCACTAATAAGTTTCGATATACAATGTACATTTGGGTTCGCTCAAAATGTGATTCGTTCTATCCATATTGAATAGAAACAATTCGTTGACTTTTCTCCATACATTTCAGTGTTATTAGCATGTCTCGCAATAGAAATGACCTTTCTCAGTTATCTTTACAGCTCGACCTGTCAGAAAGACATATGGCCCTCCAGAATACTTTATTTAGCAAAAACTTGTTGACTTGTCAAAGTGGCCATATTTCTTCATGTAGACACAATCTATGGTAAAAAAAATATCATCCAGTCAAATGAACACTTCCAATGCAACAGAAGCTTTCCGTAAAACAGAAGGGTGACAGAAATGGTAGACTGTACTATTATTTATTATCCTATATCAGTTAGAGGAGTTGTTAAAGAGGACTTTTCGATGATAATTTTGGGGCAATTTTTTTATTACTCTATAAAAACAGATGTTGTGGGTACTCATTAGAAGCACCTCGCCAAACCACTTCTAATGAGTACCCATAACATATGTTTTTAGGGGGAAATCAGAAGAATTTTCCCAGAATTATCACAAGGTACTCCTCCTTAACATCTCCTCTGCTCAATGAATAGATTATCATTTCAATTGTTTACCTTAATCTTGGGACACATATTAAAGCACTGTACCATACGTCTACTAAAGTTTGAAAAAAATCAATTGTATTACCTGTTCAGGGTCTGAAAATACTGTTGTAATCCTGAGAATGCTGGACTCAATAAAATAGTCTCGAATTATTTTTTCTAGATGCCCAGGATTGGAATTTGATTTTTAGGCTGGGTCCACAGATTCTCACTTCCTAAGTGCTGTATTTTACTTAGCTTAGAGGAACGGACTACAATTTGAATGTTTAAACAAGATGACCGACAACACTGACTTAATCAGAAGGATAAGTCTGAGAGCTTGAGTAGTAAACCAGACTCGAGTTTACCAGCCAATAAACCTACATCTTTTTGCTATAATGAGTTAACTAACAAATGAATAAATTTTCCTGCTATATTTTGTTATTTTCCCCCTTTTTCCACATATTAGCAACATGTAAAACACAAAGCAAATTACATAAATAATGCTAAGTTTCAAGTACACTTAAAATGTCACAATAACCAAAAATGTTCCTGAATTTCAGATTAACTAGGATTCAGAAATATTGAATAACTTCACAATTTGATGAAAAACTGCAAAGTCCGAAAAATTATAAAAACTCTCCAAAAGGCTAGAAACCACCAAATACATGTATCCACTAAATAGTTTTGCCTCTTTTTCTCAAAAAATAAATATTTAATTCCAATAATTTTGATGTGATCAAGCCCAAATCAGCCAATGCAAAGCAGCACAGACGTGGAGGGTAAATCAAAATATGTATTGACTATCGAAACAGTCCAAAACCTGAGCTTTTTTACACACACAATACTACATGTACTAGTCCGAGTCTTCTCTGACGTTTAAGTGGCTTTTCTTTATTTTGATATTTACCACGTACCGTCAGAGCAACTTAGCTATCGAAAATGCAGAATTTCCCCAGCCAGTCTTGGCTAGCCTGTTCAACGAAAAATTCTTAATATCATCCAGCAGATAGCAACATTAAATTTTAGAATAAACAAGAGAAACCATTTTCCAATAAAATTAAATAATTTGTTTCACTGGAAACTTGCACAAACAGCGTTTTCACTATACCTGTCAAAGTCTACCCTCGTTGCCTAGACTGTACACTGTAAAAGCCAATTTGTTACCCCAAAATGTCAATTATTCATTACAAAATTCAAGTATTATTTTTTTTTTTCAGTCATAAAATATTAGTTTGCTAATCCTCAGTGGCTATCTACATTACACATTAACTTCCGTGCCTCTATTTGGGTGAAAACCGCTCGTGTGAAAACCCTAATTTAAGACAGGACAGGAAAATTCCTGATTTTCATATTAAGAGTTCTCTGATGTTAGTGGCAAATGTCAATACAAAGACAAGAGGACCATAGCGGTCCTATATCGCTCACCTGAGCAAACAGATTTGCATACTTACTATTGAAGTTTCAGCCAAGTTCACTGCTCTTAGATTTTTGCATAAATTTTAAAGCCCTGTCCCCTAGTGGCCATGTTTTTTGTTTTAATGCATCATGACAGCTTGAACTACATCTTGATAGAGGGTCATCAAGGGGGGACATTTCTGCCAAGTTATATTGAAATCGGTCCAGTGGTTTCTGATAAGAAGATTTTTAAACTGTTTTATATAGATATATAGGGAAAATAAATCCGCCCGCTAGCGGACATGATTTTTGACGAATCATGACAGCGTGAACAAACTTGGTAGAGGGTCACCAAAGAAAAAGTCCTGCCAAGGTATATTGAAATCGGTCCAAATGCTTTCTGACAACAGTTTTTTAAAGTTTTCTATATAGATATATAGGGAAAATAAGCCCCGCCCCCTAGCAGCCATGTTTTTTGACTAATAATGATTGCTTGAACATTCTTGGTAGAGGGTCACCAAAGAAATATTCCTGTCAAGTAATATTGAAATCGGTCCAGTGGTTTCTGACAAGAAGATTTTGAATTTTTCTCTATAGATATATAGGGGAAATAAGCTCTGCCCCATAACGGCCATGTTTTTTGACATATCATGACGGCTTGAACAATCTTGGTAGAGGGTCACCAAAGGAACATTTCTGCCAAGTTATATTGAAATCGGTCTCATGGTTTCTGACAAGAATACTTTTAAAATTTTCTATATGGATATAGAGGGCAAAATAAGCCCCGCCCCTAGCAGCCATGTTTTTCGATGAATCATAATAGCTTGAACAATCTTGGTAGAGGGTTTCAGTGGTTTCAGACAAGAAGATTTTTAAAGTTTTTCTTTTGGTTGCAATGGCAACCAGAATCCTGCACAGATTCCAAATCTTTAGACAAGTCACAGCCATTATCACCCAAGGATCAATCCCTGTGAAATTTGGTTAAAATTGGCTCAGTGGTTCAGGAGGAGATTTTGTTTAAAAAAAGGTAAGAGAAAAGTCCAGGGAGTACCACAATCACAAACCGCAGCCCTTCCCAGACACCAAGAGGAAACCGACAAATCCAAACAAGCACAAATCGAACAAACGTACGAAGAGCACTGAGATTAGCTCTCTCTTCCGCAAGCGAGGTAATCGCAATGCTAAAAGGACTGAAAAACACAAGAACAAAATGACACAAGGTAAGATATAAAACAAATCGCCTCGTAGAATAAACCACAAAGCAACAAAGAGTAAGACTAACACCGGGCCCACCGCCTTAGAACGGTCTGTAGAGTAAACCACCGGGGGCTTTAAAGCACTTTTACAGCTAGCCAACTTCACCCTGGGTCCCGATACTACTCTTAATACAGAAATACATAAAAAAAATCGGTTCGCATAAAGGCTCCCAACTCAGTCAATGCATCAAAGCGAAAACATAAAAATCAAATTAATCACTGTTATAAACAAAGACGAGTACTCATGGCTAATTCTACTGTATGCCAGAGTAAATGAAAACCAATAGTTGAACCACGACGTGCAATTAAAGAGTGAAGCACAGCAATCAACAATGATTGGGTTGACAACTAGTCATGCAGTCTGCCGCATAATATCCAGGCTATAGCCAATTCTTTTATAACGGTAAATAAGTTTTCTGAATTGCTCCGAAAAGGTAGATTTTCCTACAATTTTTCTAAATCTGTACACTAAGTCACCGTAAAATTCTGGTTCCGATATACCTTGTTGCACAAGTGTTTTCAGACTGACGCTATATTTTTCTACCAAGGCACTGTGTCTGCGATAAAATTTCGAAAACGCCTTACGAAGTTTAAAATAACGATAGCCCTGCCTAAAAAGTTTGGCAGTAAGGGCTTTATTACGGTAATTAAAGTCATTAAGATTTGAAGAAGCTCTGTCGAATCTAATAGGTTGAGATATGTATACCCCATATGAGGTACGCCGGGGGACATCGCCATCCAGAAAAGGGAAATTGACTACATCAAAATCAAAATCGTCCCGTTTATCATAAATTTTGGTGGAAACTGTACCATTAGTTATACATAGATTCAAATAAAAAAAAAGGTGCCTCGGTATCGGAAGAATTTGCTCTATTTAATTGGAGTTCTGTAGGGTATATGCGGTTCAGCATTTGGCCAAAGTAATTGTGGACAGACAGAGGACGATGACGGTGAGCTAAAAAAACAAATGGAGAAATGTTTGAACAATGTTTTCCTTTCTCCTTTTGGACATCTTCTAAAGAAAGGCAGAGTATCTGTCCGCAGTGACAACTATGATAACCCGGAAAGAAAGCGACAGAAAAATGGCATCAGTGCCAATGAACAGCTAAACACCTTGGTGACTGAGTGCTGTAAAAAATGATCTCAACACAGGAAAATCAGTATTTCGGGTCAACTTATTTAACAGAGAGTAGAACACTTGGTACTAAGTACTTTTAAGGCCATACCTTAATGTTTCTGTAAGATGAAATCATCTCCCCTTCCAATGACTTATGGGAACAATAAGAAAAGTTGGATGAAAGTAAACTGTTCGATGAATAGGTTAGGACTGTGGATATGCGTATTAGTGGACAGGGTAGAAAAATCCTGTTGTTTGTGGACAATGCTACTTCTCATCTGCAGTTGAATTTGAACAATGTACATCTGCTGCCTTAATCTATGCATTATTCAGGCTGCGAAACTTAAATGTCCAGTTGGTGAACCGGTGGGTGTGGAGAGAGTTTGATGTTGGATGACATCAGCGTCGGAGTGACACTTTCTCGTCTGCATAATATCTTGTGAACCAGTGTTTGGATTTTTTCCAAATTTTCATGGATATATTACTGGGACATACCAAAGAAGTGATTAGATTTTGGTGACCTTGACCTAATTTTCAAGGTCACAGCTGCAGAAAAACTGAACATTCATGGTTAGGGGACATCTGTTTTGTCTGAGAACACCATTACTAACTACTTAGTGTCAAGTTAGTGATACCAGAGCTATTATATATAAACCTGTTCCCTGGATTTATTTTTCATACCTATATGTGAGGTTATGTTTCTCCATGAAAGCTTATGTTATGAGTACTCATTAGAAACCAATTTTAGTGAGATGGTTCAAATGAATACACATTGATGATTTTGTGGAGGGGTAAACAAAAGCCCTCATACCTAGAGCTATGATTTTAACTGTGGAAGTGTGCTAAAATATTTTTCAAAGGAGTATCCCACCATTTTATTTGGTTTATTCAATACCTTAAAATACCAAAATAGAATATAGAATATAGAATAAAAAAAGGAAGTGTCTGCTGCCAGCCAGCTAATGGAATGTGAAGAACTGTAGGGAATAAAAGACTGAAAGACATAGTTAAGCGGCATTTATGTATATAATGTATAATACAACATGTAAGAAAGAAAGTAGGAAATAAAATGCAGTTGTTCACAGTCATTCAAATGATAAGGATGGAGTTTACAGAAACCAGCGGCTGTTTCAAGTATAATACTGTATTTCATAGAATGAACATTTCATTGAATTAAACTTGCATAAAGCAGGTTCATGCATGCATAAAAAAAGGTAAGAGAAAAGTCCAGGGAGTGCCACAATCACAAACCGCAGCCCTTCCCAGACCCCAAGACGAAGAGGAAACCGACAGGGAACTTACATAAAGCAGGTTCATTCATGCATATTAGGGAAATTATTTTTGACTTAAATATACATGTATCCTAAAAATCTTGTTTTTTACATACCAAATCTATTATCATAAATGCCTCCTTTCTAATAAGCACCCCTCTGAATTTATGGAAAAAGACGGCCACATCCCATACAAAACTGCTTTAAGACATTGGAATTTTGGTACACCATATTTTATTTAAACTCCTGGCATTTGTGCCTAGGTAAACAGTTTTCGTCATTCCGTTCGTATGTTTGTCTGTTAGTTTTTCCGTGGCATATGTAGAAATCTACATCAAAGTTTTCTAAGAGCTCAAAACTTCCACATTTATGATGGATTACGTTCATATTTGGTATGATGACAGATATTGGTCAAAATTTTATTCAGTAAGTACCATCCCCACCCCACTTCATGACCTCGCGGTCAAGGGCTTAAATTTTTTTATGTTTAAGCTTTGCGTTAAAGCTTTTAGGTTCACCTTATTTCCAAACCATCAGCTGGATATTGGTCCAAAATCTAACGCAGTACCGTCCCTACTACCCGATGGGACCTCACGGTCAAGGTCAGAATTTTTATGTTTAAGTTTTGTGTTAAGTATTTCGGACATTAATTCCGAACCGTTTGATGGATTTTGTTCATATACAGTAACTATGATGATAGATATTGGTTCAAAATTTTACACAGTGCCATTCCCCCACCCCCTCACCCATCATATGACCTCAAGGTCAAGGTCACAGACTTAGAATTTCCGTGTTAACATTCAGTTTTAAAGTTTTTAAAACCTCATTATTTCCAAAAAGTTCAATGGCTTTTGTTCATATGTAGTATAATGATAGATATTGGTCCAAAATTTTACAAAGTACCATCCCCACCCCCTATATGACCTCAAGGTCAAGCTTACAGACTTAGAATTTTTATGTTTAAGTTTTGCGTTAAGTATTTAGGACCACATTATTTCCAAACCATTGGATGGATTTTGTTCGTATATAGTACGATGATAGATATTGGTCCAAAATTTTACACAGTACCATTCCCTCCCCCACCCCCACCTCCACCCCCTACATGTATATGATCTCAAGGTCAAGTTCAATTTTTTTTGTTAATCTTTTATGTTAAAGGTTTTAGAACCTCATTATTTCCGAAACGTTCAGTGGATTTTGTTCATGTTTGGTATGATGCTAGATATTGGTCTAAAGTTTTACATAGTACCATCCCCACCCCGCCTATATGACCTCAAGGTCAAGGCTTAGTTATGTTTAAGTTTTACATTAAAGTTTTTAGTAACTCATTATTTCCAAATCCTTTGATGAATTTGGTTTATGTATGGTATATGTATGAGGGTATATATTGTTCGAACATTTTACCATTCCTACCATTCCTAACCCCTACATAATCTCAGGGTCATGGTCATGGACTTAAAATATTTATGTTAAAGTTTTACATAAAAGTTTTTAAGTCCTCAGCATTTACGAACACTGTGAAGGATTTGGTTTGTACCTAGTATGAAGATCCAAAATTTTACGCAGTACCATCCCCACCCCCTACATGACCACAGGACTTAAATTTTTAGCTTGCCTGTATGAAGTACATAGAGAGCTATTGCAGTCACCCGGGTTGTCCATGTCCACGTTCCCGTCACACTTCTTTAGTTCTATGTTCAAGTTTTTCAAAAGTTCTCTCGACAATCGCTTACCAGAAAGAATTCATATTTGGACCTTGGATACCTTGTTGTATATTCAACCAGTTATCTGAAAAGTTCTCAAATTTATTGATCACCCCTCATGCATTGTATTATAAGAGGCTTTGGTTTGTGTACACACAAGTTTAGACGTCCATTACATGTATCAATCTTTATTATCTGTTCCAAAGAAATGTTTTTTTTTTTTATTTTAAGTAATTTTAATATGTAAAGAAAGAATACAGAGGAATTTAATATACAAGTATATTTTGGCCTAAAATAAATCCCCTAATGTGCATGTATGTACAGTACCTACTTTATGTAAGTTTAATTTAGGGAAATGTCCGTACCATGAAAATATTTGAAATGGCCAGTGCCTTATGTATACTTCATATGTATGATTTCCAGCCATTTCCTATATTTCTACATTCCCTGTAAGTTGTATTAAGCATTGTTATATACATAAATACATGAAAGAATGTCATATTAAATCTTACTTTCCAATTTATTTATATTAAGTTAGCTGGCTGGCAGCAGAGTTTTAGGTCTGCTAGCCGGCTGGCACTAGACCTAAAAGTCTCCTGTAAGCCGAAGGCAGACCTCGCAAAAAAAAAAAAAAAAAAAAAAAAAAAAAATGGTAATGTAGCAGGTTTTTATTGGAAAAAAAAAAGTATTGCTGGTTGTCAGGAGACTATTTGGTAGCAAAAAGTCTCCTGATAACCGGTTGTCGGGAGACACTTCCAATTTATAATGCTTTAACAGCGGATATTCTTCTTTTTAAATCATGGACATTCTGTTCCATTATATCTGGATTTTATACAGTGTCTTAAAATACCAGGGTGATTATGAAATAATAGTTCAGATTATAAATCTAGTCTTAGGAGAGCTCTTGAGCAGGCGTTTTTTCAGATTTTAGACAGTAATTAGTATGGTCTAGATAACAGTGGGTATCAGATGAATATTTTTCTTATTTTTCCATGAAAACATATGTTTTGATACTCAATAGACGTGCCTCACTGGGTAATGAAGTGCCTCACTGGGATGCTTCAAATGAGTACCTACAAGTTGCAACATGTTTTCATGGAAAAATAAGAAAAATATCAATACTTTTGGATTGCAAAAAAGACATCTTCTCAAGAGCATTTGTATTGATATTTTTCTACTTTCTCCTAAAAAACTGATGTCGTTGGTACTCATTAGAAGTGCCTTGCCAAGGCACTTCTAATGAGTACCCACAATGTTTTCACATAAAAATAGAAAAAAAAATCTGAAAAGCCATTTTATCTACAGCTCTGACCTAAACTTTTGTAACAAAAACTTGCCAGGTCTCATTTTTTTTCTATTATTTCTCCTAAAATGCAAAAATTTGGGGAGCTAATTAAAACCATCTCGCAGGTGATTCCAATGAGATCCAACATCAGATTTTTATGGAGAAATGGGAAAGAAAGAAAAAATCAAATAAAGAAGACACTATATCAGATGGTTGGACAGAACTGATTACTTGAAATTTTATAGTATAAACTAAAGACTGACCTTTTCATACAGACAGAACCATTACAGATCTGTTTATATTGGGAAAACTGTTTTTAAAAATTGAGGATAACTAGAGATTTGTATAAGATTATTGCTTCATGTATTCTTATGGGAATTTTTACACTTCAGTTTATGTATGTCGTATTTATAAATTGAGTTTTCCTATAAGTAATAAAATAAACTAAGATTAAAAATAAAACAAGAACACTTGCATTTATTTAAAGAAATAAAAGTATTTCAAATTATATCTTATTTTTCATTTATCAGAAAATAACTTATACAGTGCTATAGATAAGATTTTTGTACAATGAGTATTTTACCCCCTGCTTTAAAACTTAATACTTAAATGACCATTTGCAGTGCTTAGCTCTTAAAGCACCAAGCATAAGCGTAGCATACTAATCGTAGCATTCTAATTGTTTGAGAGAAAATAAAGCTTGATATTTCATGTGAATTAGATAATTCACAGGAAATACTAAGCTTTAATTTCTGTGGAAAACAACAACAACAACAACAACAACAACAAAACAAACAAACAAAAAACGAAAAAAAAAAAAAAAAAAAAAAAAAAAAAAACCCTAGAAACTAGAATGCATAAATCTGTCAATTATCTGAGGGTTATTTAAACCCTTTCTGGTCTAGTGTACTGTTGCTGCTCACAAAAGAATCAGTGTGAAGGAAATTGCTTTATCTTAAAAGATGTTTTAAAGTTCACTGAAAATTTTTACCCTCTTAATTTGATTTCATTGCTGAAATCCAAAATTTCAATGAATACTTTTACCCTCTCAACTACAATTTTAAAACTGATTTTCAAGAAATCAATGCTGAAGTACCCTTTACTCCCTCTTATCTAGAGCTCTGTATATAGTAAATGTAAGGTTTGCATAAAATGTTTATGTCTGCATTATCGGAATTGTTGCTTAACAGTCTGATGCCAGTGAAAAAGCATGTTGGTGAAACCCTCCAAAAGTCAGCCACCTCCCTAAAACAATCAATTTTGGCTGTTCAGGTTGTTTTTGTGACTGTTGTAGAGAAGTTTCACTGAATACACATGCATGATGCATGTTGGCCCTTTAAATATAGGCTTTAAATGTTGTTAGAGACATACATGTAGCACCCTGAACATGAAAAAAGTAACAGTTAAAATAGTGTCCATTTTATCAGCTCTAGATAAGTGGGTTTCAGTTAATAGTTTTCTTATTTCTCATCAAAAAATATGTTGTGGGTACTCTTTAGAAATGCCTCACTGAGGCACTTCTAATGAGTACAGTAAAACCTGTGTAAGAGAGCCACCTTCGAGACTGACTTTAAATAGTGGTTGAAGTGGAAAAAGTTGTCTGTCTTATAAAGGTACATGCCATGTAATTTTGCTAGCAAAATTACATGACATGTACCTTTATAAGACAACCTCCTTTCCACATCAACCACTAAGGTCAATTTCAAAGGTAGCTGTCTTACAGAGGTTTCACTGTACCCACAACCTACGTTTTCATTGAGAAATAAGAAAACATAGATACTTATTGTTGGAAAAAGAGTCTTATCAAGAGCTATGCATTTTACGTGATGACAATATTGAGCCACCATACTGAAACAACTGTGTGTACATCCGGTACTACTTTACTAATTGTCTGTGTATTATTCATAATATCAGTATCAAGGTTTGTGTACTTGGGTGTGTCACTTGTTTTGCAAATATTTCATTCAAGAAGATGGTTTGTAAAAATCGGCTTCTCAGCTCACAAACTACATACATTAGACTAAGTTGTCCCATATTTAATTTAATCATTAAAACAGCTTTATAAAGTAAACAATGGTACGCCGTTTGTAGTACTTTTCACATTAGAAAACATGCATTATCAATCAATCAATCAATTAGTCAATCTGTTTTCTTCTACATAGTAAAATACCTTAACAAACAATGTGGGAAAAGGGACTTTTGTTCTCAATGGACATATGTCTTTTTTTCTCATGATGTTCTCTGCTAAATTCTAATATTTTACTTACATTTTTATCCTGTTAATCACAACAGTTTATGGTCATTATAGCAGACCAGTTTTGTTTTTACTATTAAAATCTTACTTTAGTTTAGAAGATGAAAAATATTTTGAGAGAAAAAATAGAATTTGCTGACATAAACAATTTTACCTTTTCTTATAATGTTTCAGCTCTGTATTAAAATGCATTTCCAGCCGTCTAAATTTGGAAACATGTTTTGTAAAATGTTGTAGAAGCAGACAACTCTGAATTGTCTATTTTCATGTAAATCTGTTGTACCTAGAAAAGGCTGAAAACTGTAAAACAGTTTTACTAAAGAATAAAGTACCGTATTTATTCTAATATATGCCGCGGAGGCGGGGAGGGGGTGGGTTGGGGTAGGGTGAAGTATTGAGTCCAAATTTGAGCCAAAAATAAGATATTTTGATTCCTTAAGTCAATTGTGATTGTGTTTAAGAATGTTTTTCACTGAAAAAAGTAGCAGTGGGCATTTATTAGAGAGAGGCCTATATTAGAATAAATATGGTAACCTTTTTACAAGTTTATTGCAAAGTCAGGAAAAGGCTGTGTTGGTGATTATTGGAATTTGCTGAAATATTTATTATATGGGGCTTGTCATATTTCTGCTGAGATGAATGGAAAAAAAAACAACAAAAAAACAAAGCAACATATTCAACAATAAAATCTATATAATTAAGTGTTACTCTAAAACTCCAACATGCCATATTCGATCTAATTACTGCACACATCCTCATAAGTGCATAGTCAAGCATTTCATAGTCTTTAGATTACAGCCATGTATTTTATCTGCTTCCTACTGAAAGCATGTGTTGTTGGTACTCATTTGAATTACCTCAATTCAAATGAAAGCATATGTTGTTGGTACTCATTTGAATTTCCTTAATTCAAATGTGTACCAACAACATATGCTTTTATAGACTTGTTGAGGTAATTAAAATGAGTACCCATAATATGCTTTTATAAATAAAATCAGAAAACAATATCGCACAAGCATTATTAAATAATCATATCATCATGTCCACTGTTGATCTTTTTCTAAACTGTCCTTGTCAGGTGGCTATTTTACTTTTTTCCAGTTATTTTGAAACACCTAATCTACAGTACAGTAATTGGGTTGAATGCGGTAATTATTATGAAGACTAAAATGTCAAATGAACAAAAAAAAAACAAAAACAAAAAAAACAGTCCTTTTTTATCATGTGATATGACAAAACATTGATATTTTGCCTCATCAGTGTTTGAAGCTTTTTTTTTTTTTCAGCAAAAATATCAGTGTATCAATGCTATACACATGATACAAGGATTCAGGATACACCTCGGTGTAAAACTGTTCTTTCTCTTGCTATACCCAGGTTTATCTGTGCCGGCCTCAGTGGCTCAGTTGGATGCCTGTCAGACTGGCGATCATGAGGTTGAGGGTTCGACCCCTGCTGGGTCGGCAGCATCCATGAGATTGATCATGAAATATTTTCTGCGGTGATTCTTTCCCTTCCGCTGATTCAAGAAGGATAGTTGTCAGTTTCTGGGGAAAGAATGTGCACAATACTGGTTAACCGCTAAGTAAGAGGACTAAGCCTGCCCTGTAAAATGTGGCTAGGTAAACTGATTGCGCTCGACATGACCCCATTAGGTTGACTGGGCCATAAAACCTAAACACAAACAAACAAAAATAAACCCATGTTGTAGAAATGCATTCTTTTTGCGTAAGATTATCTGGTACTGGGATGATCATGAATATTATATTGTTGGAACTGAACAGAAAAAAACAACAACTTTATTTAAGAAAACATTCTTCCCAGGCCATACGCAGATTGTATTTGGGACGTTCGTGTGCATATTCCAAATATAACAAATGTAAGAGATTGTTAAACAAGCCCGGACTTAGCAGCCGACTTCTCTTTATGTTCCACATGTGTCATGCATATGGACTCCTCATGCATGGCAAAGAGAATACTGTCCGGTCGCTCCGTCCTGGCTTCTTTTGCAAAATGCACAGCTTGACAATAAAAACCAAATCAAAACAAATATGTCGGAAACACGAAGCAGAAATGGTGTGGGGCGGGATAATAGTAAACTGGAGAAAACGATGTTTACACGAACCCAAACAAACTAAATAACGGACTGACCGACTGAATGACGGACTTACTGCCTACCTCCCAGATTGATACCAGTCTGATTGTTGGAAATAACTAAATGTTTTAGTATCTTGTGTTACTTACGGTAAATATGATACAATACAATAAACGAATGAAAGAAAAAATGTGCATGCAGTCATGAGTGTCTGGATGGGATTTATCAATTAGCGATTAATGACCTTATCATTACGAAAACACACCTATTCAAATATATTGAAAATTTCACCACCAAAACTGAAAGTTTTCAGATAAAAAATTCTGATATTTTTCATATTTTTGCTCAAAACATGTTTTTGAGCAGGAATAAGAAAAATAATATATACCCCTGTAAACCCCAGCTTTACTGTATAAAAATGGGGTTTAAGGGGGTCAAAATTATATAGGTATGTTTTCGTGATGATTTTCAATGATTAGAAACCTTATATTATGGTGGTTAGCGATTATTGTAGCTTACAAATTAATGATAAAGCCCAAAAATCAAAATTACGCTGATTTTTTTGTAAAAAAAGCTTTATCAGTTACTACCCAGCTATCATTCTACATAAATCTATATCGGGCCGTTCTCGGCCCGTCAGGGTACCCGACCCTGATGGACCGAGAACGGCCCGATTTAGATTTATGAATGATAGCTGGGTAAAGGGCTCAAATTTTAATGATTACCTCATCGTCTTCAGGATTCAGTGTTGGGATGCCCTGGCAGTAGTCTCTACAAAGGAAGTGTAGCGCTCTCTCTCCCTTCACGACAGCTCGATAGTCGGAGATCAAAATACCTGAAATGAAATTCAACGGAATTCTTCGCCTGAAAAGCAAAAGAAAAAAAATATAATAATACTCTATGCTTATCGTATTTGAAGTTATGTGGTTTGATTCTGAAATAAATTACCGTAATAACCCTAAGAACTGGGACAGACAGGCCTTTGCGAACAGGGTTCATACAGAGGAGAGCCACAGACCGAGGGTCTACACATGTTTGCCATACATATAGCAAAAATTTAGACACATCAAGAGGTAGTAGAATGGACTATTTCAAATTTCAGGACAAGTATGGTAAATAAATAAGCTGTTGCATTGGTTTGTATTAAAACTGCTTTGTTCCTTAAAAGCTTTGAAATAACTCCATTAACAGATGATGATAATAGAATTGTCATATTCTATGATAAAGTGCAAACAATTCGGAAAGAGAACACATTATTTCATAATATTGGGTACCACAATTTCTAGTTCCTGTAATAGATTACGAAAACAAATATGAAACAATTTAAAAATATATAATTTTTTCTTACCTGCGTTTCACAAACGATGCTGCCAACGTTCGCAAGCATCACACGTAACGGCATGCTTACGTCCGGAGACAGACTCTCTACACTCAATGCACATAAGTCAGACATAATTTAGCAAATAAAAGCACCAACGTCAAAATTGGTTATGAGGCCATGAAGTGGAATCGAAATTATTTATACCAATACTGTCGGTGCCATATAGGAAGCATTAAATAAAGTATGCGTTTTCGTACTGACTTTGATAAAAACAATTTAGCGACTAATAAAATGAAAACATTTTTTCTAATTGGTCAGCTGGGCATTCACATTCTTAATTGATTTAATTCCCGATTTAATTAAAGGTTAATACTGCCTTTAATCTGAGTACAGTTTTCGCACTTACAACTAACAGCTGATGATAAAGTACTCCAGTTTCTTACCAATAAGACAACTAATTAGCCTAAGTATCAAGACAATAACTTTGCCACCCATCAAAAACTCTTAAAAGCACAAGAAAACTTAACAGCAGCAAATAAGATTAAAAATGCTGCACATTAACTCCTAGATAAGATGTACTGACAAACGGACACGTGGATGAATAAACGAAACTTGCATACTCAGGCGTCCTACCTAGATGAAATACATTTCTACATGCACGATCACCGACCACTCGCCCACCATACCCACCAATCTATCCGAGGCCGAGTTGACCCGGCCGAGGTGACTCGGGCCGACGACACATGGCCAAGTTGACCCGGATTCCTGGAAATCAGGTGAGCGATACAGGGCCATCTCGGCCCTCTTGTTTAAATAACCTGATTTGAGTATACGGGCTTTCAAGCGGGCCCTTATTTTCCTACTATCCCTACTTTTCCTTACTTTTTTGTGCTCCTACTATTTTCTGAAAATGCCCTAAGAAGTGCTCTAGGTGAGCTATTGTAATCGGTCAATGTCCCGCGTGCGTCGTACGTCGTCCGTCGTGCGGCGTAAACAATTTGCTTTAAATGCCTACTCCTCCTAGGCCCCTTCGCCAATTGACTCGAAACTTGGTAGAAAGCATCAGGTGACTTGTAGATCAAAAATAGCTAAAATCGTTCCAATCAGAAATCAAGATGGCTGCCATGTTGAAATTCTATTTTTCGCATCTTCTCCTGAACCAAAACACCATTTGACTTGAAACTTGTAGGAAGCATCGGGGTGATTTGTAGATAAAAAACAATTAAAACTGCTCCAACCGGAAATCCAAGATGGCCATCTTGAAAATTTATTTTTCGTTTCTTCTCCTGAACCAAATGGCAAATTGACTCGAAACTTGGTAGGAAGCATTAGGTCCGATAGGAAATCCAAGATGGCCACCATGGCCGCTATCTTGAAAATCTACTTTTCGCTTCTTGTCCAGAACCAAAAGGCCAGTTGACTTGAAACTTGGTTGGAAGCATCCGGGTGCTTTGTAGATCAAAAAGAGCTAAAATCCTTTCGATCGGAAATCTAAGATGGCCGCCGTGGTGGCCATCTTGAAAATCTATTTATCACTTCTCTCCCGAACCGAAAGGCCAATTGACTTAAAACTCCGTAGGAAGCATTGGGGTGACTTGTAGATCAAAACTAGCGAAAATCTTTCCGATCAGAAATCCAAGATGGCTGTCGTGGCGGCCATCTTGAAAATTTATTTTTGGCTTCTTCTCCTGAACCGAAAGGCCAACTGACTTGAAACTTGGTAGGAAGCATCGAGGTGACTTGTAGATTAAAAATAGCTAAAATCGTTCCGGTTGGATTTCCAAGGTTGCTGCTGTGGCGGTCATCTTAAAAATCTATTTTTCGCTTCTTTTACTGAACTAAAAGGCCACTTGACATGAAATAAACGTCAAAAAGGATTGCCTTTTTTGAAACAAAGAACACACAATATCACGAAAATTGGAGACTCGATTTGGCTGGGTTTTTTCATATGCAACACTGTAGTATGCAAGGCTGCATACGCCCCCTAACGCCGGCTTAAGCCGACTTGAAACTCGGTAGGAAGCATCAGGGTGACTTGTACATCAAAAATAACTGAAATCATTCCGATTGGAAATCTAAGATGGACGCCATGGCCGCCATCTTGAAAATCTATTTTTTGCTTCTTCTCCTGAACGGAAAGGCTAATTGACTCGAAATGTGGTATGAAGCATCGGGGTGATTTGCATGGCCCTCTGTGGTTCAACTATTGGTTTTCATTTACTCTGGCACACAGTAGAATTAGCCATGAGTACTCGTCTTTGTTTATCATAGTATAAATTTGATTTCTGTGTTTTCGCTTGATGCATTGATTGAGTTGGGAGCCTTTAAGCGAACCGAAGGTTTATATATTTCTGTATTAAGAGTAGCATCGGGACCCAGGGTAAAGTTGGCCGGCTTTAAAAGTGCTTTAACCCCCTCCCCGGTACTTTATTCTACTAACCGTTCTAATGCGGTGGTCCTGGTGTTCTTACTCTTTGTAGCTCTTTATAGCTTTGTTGTTACCGCATTGCTTTCTGTTTCTTTTTCTATATGTGTTGTGATGCTAGCATTGTGGTCACCGTCTTCAACACTGCCAACTTTGCTTTCTGTTTTACTAGTTGTGTTGTGATGCTAGATTTTTGGTCACCTTCAACAGCTGCTCACTTTGCTTTCTGTTTTACTAGTTATGATTAAGAGTGGCATCGGGATCCAGGGTAAAGTTAGTAGGCTGTAAAAGTGCTTTAAACCCCCAGTGGTTTATTCTACTGACCGTTCTAAGGCCGTGGTCCCGGCGTTAGTCTTACTCTTTGTTGCTTACTGGTTTATTCTACGTGGCGATTTGTTAAGTCTTGCCTTGTGTTATTTTGTTCTTGTGTTTTTAGTCCTTATAGCATTGCAAATACCTCGCTTGGGGAAGAGAGAGCTTATCTTAGTGCTTTTCAGTCCTTTTAGCATTGCGATTACCTCGCTTGGGGAAGAGTGAGCTATCTTAGTGCTTTTCGTACGTTTGTTCGATTTGCGCTTGTTTGGTTTTGTCTGTTTCCTGTTCCTCTTGCTGTCTGGGAAGGGCTGCGGCTTGTGATTGTGGCACTCCCTGGACTTTGCTCTTACCTTTTTTTTCAATATGAACGTGACCTAATTCTTGACCATTAAGCCCCATACCCGGGTCTGTCTGAGGGAGGTGGTATTCTGGAATAAAAACTATACTCTATTACATGATTATATTTCAAATAGTAAACGGTTCTGGCTAGTGTCTGCTGAGATATGATTTTTAAAATGTTGTTGTAAATCTTTTGAGTCAATGTGACCTAAATTTTGACAACTTAGCACCGCCCCTGGGGACTGATGCAATGGTATAGGTCTTATATATGGTTAAATTCAAAATAGGAAAGTCTGTTGATATATGACCTTCTAAAACACTTCGTTGTAAAACTTCTTAGTGCTAGTGATCCAATTTTGGACCCTTAAGCGAAACCCCTGACTGCTTGACCGTGAGGACCAATTTTATTGAATATACATTCTTTCCTTAAATGATTGTAAAAGAAAGCCTTATGGTAAGAGGTGGCTGAGATATGATGTGAGCGTGACCTGATTATTGACCCCGTAGCCCACCCCAGGGCCTGACTCCGGGGACTGGTGTTATGGAATTGAAGTTTACCCTATTATATGATTACATTCCACAAAAAGCCAAGTGTGAGAAAAAGTTTGTAAAACTTTAAAGTGACTGTGACCTAAATTATGCATATTAATTCTTCAAAATACCAAATTTAATAGTGCCTTCGGCTAATGCTCTATGTCTAGATATCATGTTTAGTTTAATACAAATTATCTTTGTTGGCAGAAAGTCATATGCAACACAATTAACCAGACACAAATGACTTTGTACTCCTTACTCATATGCAGCAAAAGCCCATCTTCATATCTTCCCTTGTTTTAACTGAAACTTACAACCAAATTTTAGAATCAACTTTAAACATAAAATGACGTTCTGATATCTTTAAACTTGAAAATCACATACTGATTTTAAACATAACTAGAGCTGGTGTTTGTAAAACACTATGCCCCAAACTAACTCTAACACTGCTTGACTCCAACACTGCTTGCCCATGATGGTAACAACAGTACAAATATACGAGATTTCAATGTTATTTTATCAAAAGGGAAATAACTCTTAACCAGAAATTGCAAAGGGCCAAAACTCCAACATTTCATTTAATTGGTTCAAAATTTAATCAGGTGAATCTCCTCCTCAATCCCAATCAGTATACCAAATATCAAGGCTCTGCCTCAATATTTTTTGAGGTTTTGCTGACAAGGTCAAAATGCCTAGAACTACAAATGGCCATAACTGTCAATTTTTCATGGAATTCCCTAAAAAACAAATCAGGTAATCTTCACATAATCCCCAATCAGCATATAATATTTCAAGACCCTAGCTTAAGTGCTTTTCGAGACATCTTGCTGACAAGGTCAAAATGCGCAGAACCGCAAAAGGCCGTAACTTTATCAAGGGATTCTCTCAAAATACAAACAGGTAATCTACACATCATTCCTACTCACTATATCGAATTTCAAGAACCCAGCTTAAATACTTTTCGAGATATCTTGCTCACAAAATTTAATTCTGTTTTTTTTTTTTTCAAAGGAGCATAACTCTAAACAAACAAGCCGAACAAGAAAAAAACATACGGGTCAGCAATTTTTTTATTGGGAACCCAAATATAAAATTTCAAAAATCCTAGCATGCAGAGTTCTTAAGATATTGCATGCTCAAAAAAGCTTGACGAACGGACAAACGGACGGACGGTCAAAAGAAGGCAAAATAATATGCCCCATCAATTTCATTCGAAATTGGGGGCATAATCAGGTCATCTACTCGTCGCTACCAATCTATTCATCAAGTTTCAAGGCTCCAGCTTCAATAGTTTTTTAGATATTTCGCTGACAAGGGAAACATGCCCATATTTACAAACGGCCAGTACTTATGAAATATTTTTCAGAATTTACACAAAAGTTAATCAGGTCATCTACTCATCATTACCAATCAATTCACCAAGTTTCAAGTCTCTAGCTCTAACAGTTTTTGAGATATTTTGCTGACAAAATAAAAATGCCCAAAATTACAAAGGGTCATAACTCAATAAGTATTTTTCAAAATTTATTCAAAAGTTAATCAGGTTGTCTACTCATCATTACAAATCCATTCACCAAATTCCATGGCTCTAGCTCTAACAGTTTTTGAGATATTTTGCTGACAAGGTAAAAGTGCCAAAATCACAAAGGGTCATAACTCAAGAACTATTTTTCAAAATTTCTTCAAAAGTTAACCAGGTTGTCTACTCATCACTAACAGTCTATTCATCAAGTTTCAAGGCTCTGGCTCCAACGATTTTTGAGATATTTTGTTGACAAGGTAAAAATGCCCAAAATTACAAAGGGCCATAATTCATGAAGTATTTTTCAGAATTTCTTTAACAGTTAAACAGGTTATATACTCATCACTACAAATCTAATTACTAAGTTTCAAGGTTCTAGCTTTAACAGTTTTTGAGATATTTTGCTGAAAAGGTAAAAATGCCCAAAATTACAAAGGGCCATAACTCAAGAAGTATATTTCAAAATTTCTTCAAAAGTCAATCAGATTGTCTACTCATTACTACCAGTCTATTCATCAAGTTTCAAGGCTCTAGCTCCAACAAATTTTTAGATATTTTGCTGACAAGGTAAAAATGCTCAAAATTACAAAGGGCCATAACTCATGAAGTATTTTTCAAAATTTCTTCAAGAGTTAATCAGGTCATCTACTCATCACTACAAATCCATTTACTAAGTTTCAAGGCATTAGCTCTAAAAGTTTTTTTGAGATATTTTGCTGACAATGTAAAAATGCCCAAAATTACAAAGGGCAATAACTCAAGAAGTATTTTTCAATTTTTTTTTAAAAGTTAATCAGGTTGTCTACTCATCACTACCAGTCTATTCATCAAGTTTCAAGGCTCTAGCTCCAACGGTTTTTGAGATATTTTGCTGACAAGGTAAAATGCCCAAAATTACAAAGGGCCGTAACTCATGAAGTATTTTTCAGAATTTCTTCAAAATTAATCAGGTCATCTACTTATCACTACAAATCCATTTACTAAGTTTCAAGGCTCTAATAGTTTTTGAGATATTTTGCTGACAATGTAAAAATGCCCAAAATTACAAAGGGCCATAACTCAAGAAGATTTTTTCAAAATTTCTTAAAAAGTTAATCAGGTTGTCTACTTATCACTATCAGTCTATTCTTCAAGTTTCAAAGCTCTAGCTCCAACGGTTTTTGAGATACTTTGCTGACAAGGTAAAAATGCCCAAAATTACAAAGGGCCATAACTCATGAAGTATTTTTCAGAATTTCTTGAAAATCAGGTCATCTACTCATCACTACAAATCCATTTTCTAAGTTTCAAGGCTCTAGCTTTAACAGTTTTTGAGATATTTTGCTGACAATGTAAAAATGCCTAAAATTACAAAGGGTCATAACTCAAGAAGTATCTTTTAAAATTTCTTCAAAAGTTAATCAGGTTGTCTACTCATTACTACCAGTCTATTCATCAAGTTTCAAGGCTCTAGCTTCAATAGTTTTTGAGATATTTTGCTGACAAAATTGCATCCATATTTTTTAAAGGGCCATAACTCAGAAAAGGGGCATAATCCTGTCAAGCTTTTTTTTATGAGGAATCCATATAAGAAATTTCAAACAGTAGCGTTCACGGTTCTAAAGTTATGCTATGCATCAAAAAGCGTGACGAACGGACGGACGGAAGGACGGACGGACGAACAACCCAGAAGCAATATGTCCCTCCAACTTCTTTGAAGTTGGGGGCATAAAAATCACATTTTGATATCTACAAACACGATCATATACTGTAGCTTACAAGTTATGGCAATATAATGTCAAATACCATACAACTTATGACACTCTTATGTCATCTTCCAGACAGGCAATGCAACTAGCCTATCTTGATACCCTTCCATTTGTTTTAATTGAGCCATAAAATCATATTTTGAAATCAACTATGAACATAAAAAGTTATCATTGAAAATGAGGATGCTCCCCGAAAAGGACTACAGCGTAAGACTGGTGCTAAAGTAAAAAAAATAGGTATATTTTACAGTAGAACAGAACATTGTACACAGAAGGTTCATAGTTTGCTTGAAAAGGGAATTAATTTATGGTTAGGACAAACAAAGAATAGGAATAAACTATGAAAAATGGCAATAGCTAAAACAAAACAAGTCAAGATGGCGAAGATGGCCCTTCATCACACACAGATTTAAAGAAATATGACCTAGTTGTTAGGTTTTGACCCACCATTGCCCATATTCATTTTTTTGTCCAAGATATCATCAAAACAAATATTCTAATATTCTGTTTAAGTTTCATAAAGAGAAGGTCCAAGCTGAGGCCTCTAGAATTACAGAAGATTTTTAAGAAATTTGACCTAATGACCTAGTTTTTGAATCCACGTAACTTTATCCAAACATGATTGAGATATAATCATAATAAAGCAACAAGGAGATTGAAGTAAAACTGTGATGACCAGAGTTAATAAAAGTTTAAAAAGAAATTGATCTAGTTCTTGGCTCCATATGGCCTTATTGAAATCTGAAAAAAGATAGCATCAAGACAAACATATGCGAATTCAGTGGTCCGAGACATTATCTAGGTAAATATGTAGACAAAAGCAAAACCATGGCCTGTACAGTGCGCAAAAATTTCAATAGAATTTGAACTAGTTCTTGACCCCACATGACTCTAATTTTAACTTAGCCAAGATATCAAGACACATATTCGGACAAAGTTTCACCAAGACTGAAGCAAAATTCTGGCCTCTAGAAATTTGACCTAGTGGCAAAGTTTTCAAGCCAGAATGACCCATATTCAAATCTGACAGAGATATCGTCGTAACAAATATTCATAAAGTTTCATCTAGACTGAATCAAACTTGTGGCCTCTAGACTTCACACAAGGTTTGAACCAAATCTGACCTAGTGGCCTAGTTTTTAAATTTACATGACCCAAATTCAAACTGGGCCAGGATATTATTTAGACAAACAATCTGATGAAATGTCATTAAGATTAAAACAATACTGTGACCTCTAGAGTGCACACTGAAATTTGACCGACCTAGTCACCTTGTTTTTAATTCATATGGCCAACATTTCAATTTAACCAAGATATCATCTAAGACAAACATTCTGATGACATTTCATAATGACTGAAGTAAAATTGTAACCTATTGGGGGCGCAAAAAAATTCAAAGAAATTTGGTATTGAACTTGCGACCTCCTGATCAACAGTCAGATGCACATCCAAATGACCTACAGAGGCCGGCTGAAATGTAAGAACTAGTGAAGTTTCAAGTCAATAGCTTAAATTTGAATGAGGTTATGGCTTGGACAAATGACAATAGGAATGCAACAGGAAAAATAAGCAAAAGACAATAACTCAAAAAAGAGGGCCAAGATGATAGGAATGCAATAGGAAAAATAAGCAAAAGACAATAACTCAAAAAAGAGGGACAAGATGGCCCTGTATCGCTCACCTGATTACCAGACAAGTTTCGAGTCAATAGGCCTTTCAGTTCAAGAGAAGAATTTCAATATAAATTTTCAAGATGGCGGCCATCTTGGATTTCCTAACAGACGATTTTAGCTACTTTTGATCTACAAGTCACCTTGATACTTTCAATGAAGTATCGAGTTAATTGGCCTTTTGGTTCAGGATAAAACAAATTCAAAACAGATTTTCAACATGGCTGCTAGGGCGACCATCTTGGATTTCCGATCAGAATGATTTTAGATACTTTTGATCTACAAGTCACCCTGATACATCCTATCAAGTGTTGAGTCAATTGACCTTACTGTTCAGAAGAAGTTTAAAATAGATTTTCAAGCTGGCGCCTGTGGCGGCCAAATTAGATTTCCTATCAGAACAAATTTAGCTATTTTGATCTACCAGTCACCCAAATACTTCCTACTATGTTTCGAGTAAATTGGCCTTACGGTTCTGGAGAAGAAGTGCAAAATAGATTTCTAAAATAGCGGCTATGGCGGCCATCTTGGATTTCCGATCGGAACTATTTTAACTATTTTTGGTCTACAAGTCACCCCGACGCTTCTTACTAAGTTTCAAGCCAAATGGCCTTTCGGCTCAGGAGAAGAAGCAAAAAATACATTTTCAAGATAGCGGCCATGGCGGCCATCATGGATTTTCAGTCGGAACGATTTTAGCTGTTATTGATCTACAAGTCTACAATCACAAGCCGCAGCCCTTCCCAGAAACCAAGAGGAGGAGGAAACAGACAAAAATTAACAAGCGCAAATCGAACAAACATACGAAAAGCACTAAGATCAGCTCTCTCTTCCCCAAGAGAGGTAATCGCAATGCTAAAAAGACTGAAAAACACAAAATCAAAATAACACAAGGCAAGACTTAAAATAAATCGCCTCGTAAGACTAACACATGGACCACCGCCTTAGAACGGTCAGTATAATAAACCACCACCTGCTGAAATCTTACCCAGCACGGTAATTGTTTAAAGAGTTTGATAAAATAAATATTTTTACAAATGCACTGTGTTGTTTTTTTCTTGTCTTTCATGAGGGCTTTAACCAAACCTTAAAGCGCTAAGCAGATTTATAGCAGACGACATTCTAAAACTGATTTTATAATTTTCAAACAAGACTTGACATTTTTGCTAGGCAGATTTTCTCCGAAAAATAAAAAATAAAAAATAAAAATATTTTAAAGTGTGGTCTAAAGACTTATTAGTTTAGCGTTACGACTTGTGACTTTTGACTTATGATTTGTGACTTTTAAGTTATGACTTGTCCCTTCAGTGTAATATTGGCGCGCATTTGGAGAAAGAACGTAGATACGGAAGCCCTGGAGGGACATTGTTTGTTACTTGTTATTTCTTATTGGAGCTGTTCTCATCCTCCATGTTGCTGACGATTCCCGCGTCTAAGCGCAGATGCCTCGTAACTATTAACAAATAAGAAATAAGAAATAACAAGTTACAAACAATGTTCCCCAGGTCTTCCGTACTTAGAAGATGGCTTGCGTTGGTATAAGAATATTACAACGAAGGCATTTGTAAGTCATGACTCAAAAGTCTCAAGCCATAACTCAAAGTCACAAGTCATAACTCGAAATGGTGAGACTTAAGCACTTTTTCTTTTTATCACGATTATTCAAGTCATAACTCATAAGTCATATGTCATAACTCAAAAGTCACAAGTCATAACTCAAAACTCATGTCGTAAGTCTTTAGTCGCAAGTCAAAATTGCCCTCCAGGGCTTCCATATCTAACTTCTTACTTCTGGCTTCTTTCTATAACTTTCAACTTCTTGCTTCTATATGGAAACCCTGGCGTGCGATTTTGACTTAAGACTAAAGACTTATGAGTTTTGAGTTATGACTTGTGACTTTTGAGTTATGACTTGTGACTTTTGAGTTATGACTTGTACAATCTTGAATTTCTACAATCCTTTTTCTCAAAATTGCAAACCTAATAACTTCCTAAAAAGTTGTTCCATTCTGACGCTGATGTCGCTTAATTCTGCATTCAAACATGTAAGCCTTCTACACTCTGATAATTATAAAGAGCGACCGAATATACAAAACAAAGAAAACTTTAAACTTTTGAAGAAATAATACTTTAATGATGTTGAGCGCAATCTCGGCGGACGAATATAAACAGAATAAACAAACGGTGGAACTTGATTCAGCCTCCAGAACCTTCTGAAGCAGAGAATTTGAAAATTGATGCAAAAGGTTCTCCGAAAGTCTCCGAAAGCGTATCAAAGAAAGGTATAAATATGTGATAAAGCATCAGCAGTTTTTCTTTTTTAGGCTATTCACCATAAACAGTTTCGGCCGAAATCACTTCGCATGAATATTTTGAAAAAGTAAAAGTACAGTGCGGTTACATGTGTATTTAGCAACACGTTTTTCCTAAACGTTCGCTTTAATATATGTTTTTATGAAAATTATTTATAAATATTTTTTGACAAAAAAATAAATAAATAAATAAAAATAAATAAATAAAAATAACGTTTTATTTACATTTTTGCGGTATTACTATCCTGCGGCCACCAGGCCACTGTGCCTGTCACTTTGTGCCTTCCGGATATACCGGATACTAAGAAAACTGTGAATCAAGTCCGACCCAATCGCAGTGATATCCGCCATAGTAATAATTTTCTTCGATAGAAATTATATTTTCTCGAAGATTTTTTGTAGTTCATGTATAGGCTCGCTAAAAATAACGTCCGAAAAGCAGAAACGTTTAAAGATCTCCAGAAAATTCCTGAAGCAGTAAAATGCGTTTCAGGTAGGCCAACGGTTAGTGTATCGTCAGTGAGATACCTATTACCGAGGTTCACTAATTATCGGATATTCAGGAACCACGGCCCCCGCCCATTGGGGCCCGCGAAGTAGATGGGCTGCCTGTAGCCTCCAAGGCAGACCTGCTTAAGCAGGGCCTGAGTTCATCATGTGATCAGGTTGGGTAAAAGTCCCACAAATCTGGAGGCAATATCGTGAATGACTGAAATAATGTTGACCCACATTCTGATTCTCAGTTATCAGGAAAAATTTATGAGCTTTAAAAGTACAAAACAAAATATTTGGGACCCTCAAAATCTAATTGATACCGCCCATGAAAAAACAGGGAAATGGCATTTTATATGAAATGATTGGAGAGTTGTTATATACCTTGAAGATTTTTTGTGTTTATAAGGGAATTTTATTTTATCACTCATCTTTTGCTAAATTTATATGACAAGAGTTATTGTAACTGTCTGTAAATCTGTGAAAGTTCTATGAGTTTAAGGAACTTCAGTGAATCCGTAAAAACTCCATGAATCCATGAAAGTTCCATGGTCAAGGTCTGTCAGTCATTTAAATTTTGTATCAGTGATATGATAAAGTTCCATGGAAACTCCGTAGTGTATCCGAGATACACATATGCATGAAAAGTATTAAGTGCAAGGCCGGGAAAAAGAAGCAAAATCAGTCGCTAGAAAAGACATTCAGTAGTAGTATTAACAGAGAATTTGAAAGGAAATAGATCCATTAGAATAAATTGGTAACATTTACTCAGTTGGTACATGCAGTTTTCATTTTAGTCAACATTCAAAACATCCAACAGTTCTTGAATGTTTCAACTGGCACGCTTTCAGTTTGATATCTTGGCACTCTGGATGGAACCAATGCTGACATTTTGTGCACTGGAACATCAGATTGTAGTGGGATCTTGTGGGCCTGTATACAAAGACTTTTTATTTCTCGATTCAGGCTTGCTTGGAAATTCAGTGAAAGCACTGCTGTCAATATCAGGATTCCTACTGCATTTTGAAACTGGGAGTAAATCTGCTCTTATTTTTGTACGCCCATTGTAAAGCAGTATACTACTCTTTTCAAATTTAGGGGTATAAGACAAATTTTGAGGGGATAAAAACCCCTCTGCAGAGGGTAAATGGGAATGCTGAATACAATTTGGAAGATGCAACAGTGCCAATGTTTTTGTGTTTTGTTAACTCCATGTACAAGGCTTGGGACCATTTGGGTGACTATAGTCCAATACTATGGACATTTCAGTACTTTTTTCGGAACTTTCCGTTATTCCATGAATCCATGACAGTTCCATGTTTTGTCAACCTCTAGGCCCCAACACTGCACACACATGTGCATACAAAATATTTATAATATAAACTGATACTAAAATTTCATCATTTCTCACCACTGTGGTTCGAGTCTCGCTCGGGTCACATGTGGGAAAACCGTGTTCTGCTTACGGATGGTCAGGTGGTTTTTTCCCGGGTACTCCGGTTTTCGCCCACCTTTGATGAACGATCGGCTCGATATAAGTGAAATATTCTTGAAAGGGACATCAAACCCAAATCAAAAAGAAGAAAAAAAATCATCAAAACACACACACACACACACACACACACATTTCTTCAGGCATCAAAAAATCCTGGTGTGGTGATTGGCGGTACGGCCATCTGGTTAGCTCAGTTGGGTAGAGCACTTGCAAACTAGAGGTCACAGGTTTCAGTCCTGCATCCAACACACTTTCCCTCCCTAGTTTCCTTTAACGGTGCCCAATATGAATAACCCACTGCAGCCGACATTGGATTTATGGGGCACCGGGGTCAGGCATAAAACAGGGTGGGGTAGCCCATACATGGTCGATGGTTTTCCCTGTGTAATCTGGGTTCCTCTATCACACATTCACGAAACACCAACATCCGTGTCTTATAGAACAAGTGCATAAGATTGCTGAGCTTTCTGTGCAATCGAAGTAAAAATAAATAATGTGTTAACTTTAAAATGGATAACTTATAAGTGATTATGCCTCAGTTTGTAATATTTTGTCCAGATATATCAGTATAAGTGACCCTGTCCACTTGTTTGAGCTATATTAAGTGTACATTTTTAAGAGTAAGGCTATATTTTGATTTTTATTTATACAGAGTTTAACTCTCCAAATTAAAATGAACACAAGAAATCCTCAAACTGATTGTTTGTCTTGTGGAAATATACCAGAATATGCATAACGCAATACAGCTGTATTTTGTCATCAGATTTTAGCACATTTATTAAGATACACATGTTGTAACTTTTTAAAGCAAACAGGTATTTTGTTCTTATTTCTTGCCAGTTATATAAGAGTTACATTATTAAATGAATTAGTATCAAGAATCCTCAGATAAATAGATTATCTGGTGAATATTTCCCATAATTTAAGCTTTTCAAGAAATGAATACATTAATTTACGACACATGCTTAAGTTATCTGATGTGTGTGTGTGTGTGTGTGTGTGTGTGTGTGTGTGTGTGTGTGTGTGTGTGTGTGTGTGTGTGTGTGTGTGTGTGTGTGTGTGTGTGTGTGTGTAAATAGGCTCAGTATTTTGTTTCTATTTCTTGCCAGGCAAAAACAGTAATGAATGCAAGGAATATAGATAGATTAGTTGTCTCATAAAAATTAGTCAGAAAATATTCTGATTTAAGAAATGGTTACTTTTTTTACTGATTTCATAAGTAGACTTCCAAAATTCCGGACATAACACTTCTACCTACATGTCTTTCTTTCAGGCCTATGGGCATGGTGGGCGAAGCTTGCTTACCAAGTAAGGCTTACTGTCCATGGATGCCTGATTATACCCTTTATTCTGGGGTCCATGTCTGTTGGTCTGAACATTCTGATTCATCATTATTTTACAGATTTATGAGTTTGGAATAAGGTTTGTGTAATTTGAGTGTATCATGACCACAACTACTTAAATAATATGGTTTTGAATTAGGCCCAGTTTCTCTTACTGGTCAGATAATTTGTACCTTTTGAAATGGATAAAAAAAAAAAAAAACTCTTAAATTGTATTAACATCAAGAGAATCAGACTAGAAATGTCTACATTTCAGAGCTCCAGATTAAAGGAGTGCTTAGGTACATATTTTCTTATTTCCTCTAGTAAACATATATTGTGGGTACTAACTAGGACTTCTAGAAACGTCTTGGTAGCATGCTTTCATTGAGTTCGCAGAACATATCTTTTGAAAGAATTGTGAAGGTGTGGCACATCAAGAACTACATCTCTAGGTCCCACAGTTATTTAGTCATCTGCCCTCACAGTATTTAGTAAAAGAAACCTTGTGCATTTGATAACTCCAACACCCTTTCAGATATATTGATTGAACTCAGTAGGATTGTACATGAGGTTGAGAAGATGTGTTGCATAAACTACAACTCCAGGTGCTGTGGTTTAGAATTATCTCCCCTAATAGAAACTTTGTGATCTTGGTAACTCCAACATCTTTTCAGATACATTGATGATACTTGGTAGAATTGTACATAAGGTTGAGAAAGCATGTCACAAAAAAGAATCACAACTCTAGATGCCACAGTTTTTAGTTATCTCCCCTGACAGTATTTGGTAATGGAAATCTTATGATTGCTATAACTTCAACACCATTTCAGATATATCGATGATATTAAGGAGAATTGTACAAGACGTTGAGAAGATGCGTCTTGTACAAGATCTACAACTCTAGGTACTGCAATTTTTTAGGTATCTCCCCTGTCAGTATTTGGTAATAGAGACTTTGTAAGTCCAACACCTGTTGAAATATATTGATAGTACTTGATAGGAATGAACAGGAGATAAGAAGGTTAGTCGTATACAAAAACTGTAACTTAGAATACTGCAGTTTTTGAGTCCACTCCCCTGACAGTATTTGTCAGTGGAAACCATGTGATTGTCATAACTTAAGCGCCATGGAAGATACTTTGATGATACTTGGTAGAATTGTACATGAGGTTAAAAAGGTGTGTTGCATGTAAGGACCACAACTCTGGATGCTGTGTTGTGTTTTTTTTTATCTCCCCTGACGGTATTTGGTAATAGAAACTTGTTTGCTGCACAGCTTCATCAGTTAAAATTAGATCTTCCTTAAACTTGCAGAAGTGGAGGACATGGATATTTTGAAGTTATATCCTCCAGATTAATGAATATTGTAGACATTGAGTGACCTTTTAGGCACAGGTGAGCGTTAATGACTACCATGGTCCTTTTGTTTATATATGAAGAGTGCAGAGAGATGAGACAAACAAAAATCACAGTTGAATTCGAAGCTTGATTTTGGATTTTGTGTAACCGCATTTTAACCACAAATATTTTTCATAGATTAAAGCAGACGCATCCTCTTATTTCACTTTTGGTTGTATATATGCTAAAAAGAAAGACGTGTGACTAGCGAGTCCAATGGTGAAAACCTTACTGAAATATTCCAAATACTTACTACATCATTGGTTCTTGTGAAAAATTTAAAAAAATGTTTTAAAAACTTTAATTTGAAAATATTCCAAATACATGTACTTACAACAGTGGTTCTTATGAAATTGTTTTAAAAAATGTTTTAAAAAAATTTAATTTGAAAATATTCAAAGAATGTATACAGAGAGAAAAGGTCTCTTCCCTATTTATATGTTAGGGTGCAGTGCTTATACATTTTCATATTTAGTTTGATACAAGTTAATTTTGAGAAATCAAATTTATGTCAAACTAAAATTTAAATTCCATTGTCTGTAGTTAATTTACTGAAGTTTTATGTGTATTTTGTAATGGTCTTTGGAATGTAATTATCAAAAATAAATTTGTTCTTGGTAAATTTTTTTCCAACATAGTAACCTGTATCTTTCATTTTTTATTTAAAAAAATGTTTTTGGAATTTAATTATATTAGTTTTCATAATTTAAAAAAAAAATTCTAGCTTGAAATTTTAAGTCTTAATATCAATAGTAATAGAATACTTACTTTTTTTTAATCAAAATTAGCAGTCTGGAATAAAATGATGAGGATTTAAAATCTAAAAGAATCCATGACATCATAGGATAGTGTATTGTGAGATAACTTTTTTACAAAGTATAAATAGCAATACCAGTTACTAAGACTTTGAATGCATGTAACCTTTGAACATTTAAGAATTTCCAAATGGGGTTTTCAACATAATTTTCATTTTACCAATATCTTTACCGTAATTTGAAATATTCTGAAATTAGGGGATGCATCTGAACATCTTTAAGCTCACTACTGTTTTTATTATACCCGTTTTTCAAACAGGGCTCTGAAGCCATAAACTTTTTTGTTTCCAGCTAACTCCTCCTACAGTTTACATCCCATCAGGCTGAATCTTGGTTTATAAATAGACCATGATGTGGAGCAGCACATAATGTTTCGGGGTTACAGTCCACCAAATACTAGCTTTGAAAATTCCTGTAAGCTTTTTGTTTCCAGCTAACTCCTCCTACAGTTTACATCCAATCAAGCTGAAACTTGATTTAGACTTAGACCGTGATGTGGAACAGTGCATATTATTTTAAGGTTACAGTCCACCTAATATTAGCAGAGATATGTCCCTTTGAAAATTTCAGTAAACTTTTCGTTTCTGACTAAATCCTCCTACAGTTTACATCAGATCAAGCTGAAACTTCATTTATAGTTAGACCATGATGTGGAACAGTGCACTTGTTCGAGGTTACAGTCCATCAAATATTAGCAGAATAATGACCCTTTGAAAATTTCGGTAAATTTTTTCGTTTCTTGCTAGCTTCTCCTACAGTTTATATCCGATCAAGCTGAAGTTTGATTTATAGGTAGACCATGATGTGATGCAGCGCATGTTGTTTTGAGGCCACACTCCACCAAATATTAACAGAGTTATGTCCCTTGGAATATTTCGGTAAACTTTTTGTTTCTGGCCAACTCCTCCTACAGTTTACATCGGATCAAGCTGAAACTGGATTTATAGTTAGACCATGATATCGAGCAGCTCATATTTATTTGAGGTAACAGTCCACCAAATATCAGCAGAGTTATGGTCCTTTGAAAGTTTCAGTAAATTTTTCACTTCCCCCGCTAACTCCTCCTACAGTTTACATTTGATCGCGCTTAAACTTGATTTATAGTACATGATGTGGAGCAGCGCAAATTATTTCAAGGTTACAGTCCACCAATTATTGGCAGTTATGCCCCTTTGAAAATTTCTGTAAATTTTTGGTTTCCGGCTTATTCCTACTACAGTTTACATTGGATCAAGCTGAAACTTGATTTATAGTTACACCATGAAGTGGGGCAGGGCATATTATTTTGAGGTTACAGTCCACCATATATTAGCAGAGCTATGCCACTTTGAAAATTCTGTAATCTTTTCGTTTCTGGCTAACTCCTATAGTTTACACCTGATTAAACTGAAACTTTGTAAATACTTACACTGAGCTTAAACTCAATTTATAATAAGAACATATTGTGGTGCAGCACATATTATTTTGAGGTTACAGAACATCAAATATTACCAGAGTTATGCCCCATTAAAAATTTTCATACTTTTCCAACTTTGCGTTTCTGGCTAACTCCTTCTATAGTTTACATCCAATCATGCTGAAAAGCGATTTATTGTTAGATCGTGGTGTGGAGCAGCGCATATTATTAGGAGGTTACAGTACACCAAATATTAGCAGAGTTATGCCCCTTTAAAATTCTGTTAATCTTTTGTTTTCGGCTAACTCCTCATATATATAGTTTACATCCAATCAAGCTGAAACTTGATTTGTAGTTTGACCATGATGTGGAGCAGCACATATTATTTCAAAATTACAGTCCAACAAATAGTAGCAGCATTATGTCCCTTTGATATTTTTGGTAATTTTTTTGTTTCCAGCTAACTCCACTAACAATTTACACAGGTCTGGAGCACGGAACTGCACAGTAGTCCTTATATGTGCTACATATATATATATATAAAATAGAATGGACATAATGACTCCTCAAATGGATGGAATAACAGACGGTAAACGGTAAAAGGCCAGAACTATGTACATTTAAGCACTCTAGATGATTATCCTGATTATCTTTTTAATTATAATTTCTACACAAAACATATGTTGTTGGTACTTATTTGAAGGTTATTGATAGGGTAGTTGTAATGGATACCCACAACTTACAATCCTTTCAGTCCTTTAAGAAATAAGAAACATGTAAGTATTTCATGCTTGAAAAAAAAAACAAAAAAAAAAACAGTGTGTTATCTGATTATAAATAATGGTTAAAAGGGGTTCAGAACCACAGTGATGTGGATTAAATATTCATGATACTGAAACTGGTTACTCTGAATTGTGCAGAATGCACACGTGGTGTAGCGAAAATGGCATTGCTTTAGTTACATATCAAGAAATATTGAACAAAATGAAAGTACAGATGATATGTATTCTAGAGGCTTATAGAAATTAAGGAAACCGCCACCATCAGCACTCTCAGTGCTTTGATTTTTACCAACGTCAGCCATCTTCTACGTGCGTTCTCTAAATGCGCGCCAATATGACACCGAAGGTACAAGTCATAACTCAAAACTCATAAGTCATAAGACCACACTTTGAAATATTTTTATTTATTTATTTATTTATTTTTTCAGAGAAAATCTGCCTTGCAAAAATGTCAAGTCTTGTTTACTCTGAAAATTATAAAAGCAATTTTAGAATGTTGTCTGCTATAAATCTGCTTACCGATTTAAGGTTTGGTTGAAGCCACGAAGAAAGACAAGAAAAAAAAACCCAATGCATTTGTAAAAACATTTATTTCATCAAACTCTTTAAACAATTAGCATGCTAGGTAAATTTTCAGCAGGTGACATTTTAAGATATTGTTCTTATTTTTCCTGGAAAATAGGTTTTGGGATTTTTAGCAATTTGCATGAAATGTCAAAACCTATTTCCTTGGAAATAAAACGAATAAATATCAATCTGTATAATACCAGTCATAACTCAAAAATCACACGTCATAGCTCAAAACTCACAAGTCATAACTCAAAACTCAGTCATGTCTTTAGTCTTAAGTCAAAATTGCACTTCTTACTTCTTTCTTCCGACCTTACTTCATGATTTCTTACTTTTAACCATAACTTCTGACTTCCAACTTCTTACTTCCGACTTCTTAATTTCTACTTCAAATTTCAATTGTCCATGTGATGGACACGCCATCTTGAATGTTGCAGAAATCACTGTGTAGGTAATAACATAATCAGTTCTAGCATTGGCAAGGTTCTTATTTATTCAAAGTACAATTAGATGATCAATGTCGCATTGTTTCATGAAGACTGACCTATGAAATGAGGTTGGCTGCTAAATCTATAGCCGAAAGAAGTCAACCAGTTAAGGCAATGTAATTGTTTCTCTGTCCATGATATTATTTCCTTCTTTCCACTGTCTAGTTGTCTACATAATTCGCTTGTTTCTCTTATAACCTACTGTCATCTGGTTTTCATTCAAATCGCACATCCGACTAAGCTATCTGACCTGAGCAGAGCATGTGGAAGCTGGCTGGACTGTACTGGTACTAATTTTCTGTGTAGAGAGTGTCTAAACCCTTTTTTCCTAGAGCATGGTCACTAGCATATTGTCAAATGCAGACCTACAATAACAAAAGACATGGGCCAGTATCCTAACAAAAATAATGCCAGAGTATACTGCATTATCACCAAAAGGCGCAGTATTTCTGCCCCGGGCCCCAGAATGTGAAACAACTACAAAGTTAAAAATGTGAAACTACTACAAAGGTAATAAGGCACCTTAAATGTTATAATTCTTTATCACAATAATGGTTTCTGAAATCTAATAATGGGGTTTACCACAAATGTGAAAACACATATTGTTAGTGATCTATTATAAAAACAACAGCAACAAATCTTAGGGAATTCATTAAAATAGGCGCATATACTTTTTCAGAGTAATTTATCCAGTGTGCAAGATATTCAAAGGACGGCTCCTTTCACTGTCTACTTGCTTTTGTTTGTCAATTACTTGTTGGCAATGGCAACCCCCCCCCCCTCCTCCCCCACATCACCCCGTGACTGAGTAGCTATCGTCATCTCATCGCTGTTGGTTCGGGCCTTGCTCGGGACAATGGGGAATAGCAAACTTTCGCTTGCGGATGGTCAGGTCGTTTTTTTCCTGACGTTTTCACCACGCCTGGCGATTGACTCAAAACGAGGAAATAATCTTAATGTGTTGTTAAACGAAAACTTGCTGGCACAATCTATGGTGTGGTATACATTTACTTACATTGGTCTGCCACATTTCTCTGTACTTGGCTCTGTCGATTTGGGTTGGTACCGAAAGCCATACTGGAGATCGTACATGAGACGCTGCTTATCCGGATGCCTTACAATATTTTGAAGCGAGGAAGGTACACAGAACGTACGTAAATGGGGGAAGTGGGACGGTAATTGGCTGCTTGTGATGTATCCCCTTTCCTGTCAATAGGTGTGATATTTGCCCTGCACCAATCGGCGGGAAGGCTACCTGTCTCTAAAGATCTTTCAGAGATTACCTTTATAACGGGGGATAGTTCCATCCGCAGCTCCTTCAGTGGACGAATTTTGTCTAGATCGGCTGCCTAACCGGCTTGAGATTTTTAAGTAGCTTCAAGATACCAATCAGTAACATGTTCTTTAATTACATGCCTGATGAAAGTGGGAGGGGTAATTCAATACGGTTGAGGGTCCTTTGACTAAAATGTTATTATATATTATTAGGATGCCTGATCAGAAACAAATTGTTTAAGTCTGCTACATACACTTATGTACCTGACAGATGATGGCAATATTGAAATGGAACTCTGCTGTTAGTTTTGAAATATCTTTGGGATCACAACAAAAGTAAAAACATGTTGAGGTTTTGCGTAAAGTTGGGGTATTGAAAATCGCTGAAAATTAGGTATGTCTTATAAGCGAGTATTTAACCAAAACTGACAGCAGTTCCATTCGAATATTGCCATCATCTCTCAGGTACATAAGTGTATGCAGCAGACTAAAACAATTTGTTTCTGATCAGGCGTCCTAATAATATATAATACAATTTTAGCCAAAGGGCCCTCAACCGTATTGAATTACCCCAACCATTTTCATCATGCATGTGGTTAAAGAACATGTTACTGATTGACTTAATATTTCGTCACATGTCAGCCGATACATAGTAGTATAAACTGGCAAAGTTAGAAGAAAATCTAGAGTGGCCATAAAACAGGCCTTATGGAGACTGGTCCTTTATGTTATGTTATGTTATTATTTAACCGAGGTCATGTGATTTTGTCTTAGAACTAGACAAAATGGAAAAAAATAGCCATCAGAAGAGTAGACAAATGCCCCGACAGAGCTGCCATTTCTAAATTTGATGTATATTTCAGTAAGATACGCTCGTATTATGGAAATATTGAACAGCGCAAAGTAAAAAGATGCAAAGATAGTATGAAGTGTAGCCGAAATAAGAAGTAACAATAATAGGTGTACTGTAAACAATTTTATTTTTGCATGTTCTTTTATTTATTTATTTTCATTTTTGTTAAATAAAATCTATTAGTGACTTTTGATGTAATTACTTTATATAATTTGTACAGGATACACGATATTTGCAAATACCTTGAATTTGTGTGTCTACATATTCACAAATAACAGCGAAAATAAATGCCTTGTAAATTTGCTGCCTGTTTATTTTGGTGAAACAGTCAACAGAGCAAAAATCAAAGCACTGAGAGTGCTGATGGTGGCGGTTTCCTTAATTTCTATAAGCCTCTAGACTACATAGCATCTGTACTTTCATTTTGTTCAATATTTCTTGATATGTAACTAAAGCAATGCCATTATCGCTACACCATGTGTGCATTCTGCACAATTCAGAGTAACTAGTTTCAGTATCATGAATATTTGATCCACATCACTGTGGTTCTGAACCCCTTTTAACCACATTTTTATTTAATTTCCCTGTACTGATGTACAGTAACATTATTTATAATCAGATAACACAGTTGTTGTTTTTTTGTTTTTTATTTTATGAAAGGATTGTAAGTTGTGGGTATTCATTACAACTACCCTATCAATAACTTTCAAATAAGTACCAACAACATATGTTTTGTGTAGAAATTATAATCAAAAAGATAATCTGGATAATCATCTAGAGTGCTTAAATGTACATAGTTCTGGCCTTTTACCGTTTACCGTCTGTTATTCCATCCATTTGAGGAGTCATTATGTCCATTCTATTATATATATATATATATATATATATATATATATATATATATATATATATATATATATATATATATATATATATATATATATATATATATATATATATATATATATATATATATATATATATATATATATATATATATTGTATCTAGAAACAAACAAGATCTCTACAAGCGGAGGCAATTCTGTGCTCCAGACCTGTGTAAATTTGTAAGTGGAGTTAGCTGAAAACCAAAAATTTACCAAAAATTTCAAAGGGACATAATGCTGCTACTATTTGTTGGACTGTAATTTTGAAATAATATGTGCTGCTCCACATCATGGTCAAACTACAAATCAAGTTTCAGCTTGATTGGATGTAAACTATATATATGAGGAGTTAGCCGGGAACAAAAGATTAACAGAATTTTAAAGGGGCATAACTCTGCTAATATTTGGTGTACTGTAACCTCCTAACAATATGCGCTGCTCCACACCACGGTCTAACAATAAATCGCTTTTCAGCATGATTGGATGTAAACTATAGAAGGAGTTAGCCAGAAATGCAAAGTTTATGGAAATTTTTAATGTGGCATAACTCTGGTAATATTTGATGTTTGGTAACCTCAAAATAATATGTGCTGCTCCACATCATATTCTTATTATAAATCGAGCTAAAGCTCCGTGTAAGTATTTACAAAGTTTCAGTTTGATCAGATGTAAACTATAGGAGTTAGCCAGAAACGAAAAGATTACAGAATTTTCAAAGGGACATAGCTCTGCTAATATATGGCGGACTGTAACCTCAAAATAATATGCCCTGCTCCACTTCATGGTGTAACTATAAATCAAGTTTCAGCTTGATCCAATGTAAACTGTAGTAGGAAAAAGCCGGAAACAAAAAATTTACAGAAATTTTCAAAGGGGCATAACTGCCAATACTTGGTGGACTGTAACCTTGAAATAATTTGCGCTGCTCCACATCATGCTCTTACTATAAATCAAGTTTAAGCGCGATCAAATGTAAACTGTAGGAGGAGTTAGCTGGGGAAGTGAAAAATTTACTGAAAATTTCAAAGGAAAATACCTCTGCTGATTTCTTTGTGTTGAGGTTTTACGGCCCAGTCAACCCAATGGGGTCATGTCGATTTGTTTTTTACGGCCCAGTCAACCCAATGGGGTCATGTCGAGCGCGGTCAGTTTACCTAACCACACATTTACTGGGCAGGGTTAGTCCTCTAAGCGGTTAACCAGTATTGTGCACATTCTTTCGCCAGAAACTGACAACTGCCCTTCTTGAATCAGCGGAAGGGAGAGAATGACCGTAGAAAATATTTCATGATCAATCTCCACGATAGAATGTTGCCGACCTCGGCGGGGGTTGAACCCGTGACCTCCTGATCTCCAGTCGGACGGCGCATCCAACTGAGCCACCGAGGCCATGGGGTCATGTCGAGTGCGGTCAGTTTACCGAACCACACATTTACTGGGCTGGCTTAGTCCTCTTAGCGGTTAACCAGCATTGTGCACATTCTTTCGCCAGAAACTGACAACTGCCCTTCTTGAATCAGCGGAAGGGAGAGAATGACCGTAGAAAATATTTTATGATCAATCTCCACGAAAGAATGTTGCCGACCTCTGCGGGGGTCAAACCCGCGACCTCCTGGTCTCCAGTCGGACGTGCATCCAACTGAGCCACCGAGGCCGGCATTTGGTGGACTGTAACCTCGAATATATATGAGCTGCTCGATATCATGGTCTAACTATAAATCAAGTTTCAGCTTGATCCGATGTAAACTGTAGGAGGAGTTGGCTAGAAACAAAAAGTTTACCAAAATATTCCAAGGGACATAACTCTGTTAATATTTGGTGGAGTGTGGCCTCAAAACAACATGCGCTGCATCACATCATGGTCTACCTATAAATGATCGGATGTAAACTGTAGGAGAAGCTAGCAAGAAACTAAAAAACTTAGCGAAATTTTCAAAGGGTCATTATTCTGCTAATATTTGATGGACTGTAACCTCGAACAAATATGCACTGTTCCGCATCATGGTCTAACTGTAAATCAAGTTTCAGCTTGATCCGATGTAAACTGTAGGAGGATTTAGTCAGAAACGAAAAGTTTACTGAAATTTTCAAAGGGACATATCTCTGCTAATATTAGGTGGACTGTAACCTTGAAATAATATGCACTGTTCCACATCATGGTCTAAGTATAAATCAAAATTCAGCTTGACTGGATGTAAACTGTAGGAGGAGTTAGCTAGAAACAAAAAACTTACAGGAATTTTCAAAGGGGCATAACCCTGTTAGTATTTGGTGGACTGTAACCCCGAAACATTATGTGCTGCTCCACATCATGGTCAATTTATAAACCAAGATTCAGCCTGATGGGATGTAAACTGTAGCAGGAGTTAGCTGGAAACAAAAAAGTTTATGGCTTCAGACCCCATAACCTAATACGCCCTGTTTGAAAAACGAGTATAATAAAAACAGTAGTGAGCTTAAAGATGTTCAGATGCATCCCCGAATTTCAGAATATTTCAAATTACGGTAAAGATATTGGCAAAATGAAAATTATGTTGAAACCCCCATTTAGAGATTCCTGAATGTTCAAATTCTTAGTAACTGCTATTGCTATTTATACTTTGTAAAAAAGCTATCCCACAATACACTATCCTATGATGTCACTGATTCTTTTAGATTTTAAAATCCTCATCATTTTATTCCAGACTGCTAATTTTAATTAAAAAAAAGTAAGTATTCTATTACTATTGATATTAAGACTTAAAATTTCAAGCTAGAATTTTTTTTTTTAAATTATGAAAACTAATATAATTAAATTCCAAAAACATTTTTTTTTTAATATGAAAAATGCAAGATACAGGTTACTATGTTGGAAAAAAAATTACCAAGAACAAATTTATTTTTGATAATTACATTCCAAAGATCATTACAAAATACACATAAAACTTCAGTAAAATAACTTCAGACAATGGAATTTAAATTTTAGTTTGACATAAATTTGATTTCTCAAAATTAAATTGTATCAAACTAAATATGAAAATGTATAAGCACTGCACCCTAACAAAAAGGGAAGAGACCTTTTCTCTCTGTATACATTCTTTGAATATTTTCAAATTAAATTTTTTTTAAAAGATTTTTGAAAAAAATTTCATAAGAACCACTGTTGTAAGTACATGTATTTGGAATATTTTCAAATTAAAGTTTTTAAAACATTTTTTTAAATTTTTCATAAAAACCAATGATGTAAGTATTTGGAATATTTCAGTAAGGTTTTCACCATTTGACTCGATAGTCACATGTCTTTCTTTTTAGCACATATACAACCAAAAGTGAAATAAGAGGATGTGTATGCTTTAATCTATGAAAAATATTTGTGGTTAAAATACGGTTTCACAAAATCCAAAATCAAGCTTCGAATTCAACTGTGATTTTTGTTTGTCTCAGCTCTCTGCACTCTTCATATCTAAACAAAAGGACCATGGTGGTCATTAACGCTCACCTGTGCCTAAAAGGTCACTCAATGTCTACAATATTCATTAATCTGGAGGATATAACTCCAAAATATCCATGTCTTCCACTTCTGCAAGTTTAAGGAAGATCCAATTTTAACTGAAGAAGCTATGCAGCAAACAAGTATACTGTCAGGGGAGATAACAAAAAAAAACACAGCATCCAGAGTTGTGGTCCTTACATGCAACACACCTTTTTAACCTCATGTACAATTCTACCAAGTATCATCAATGTATCTTCCATGGCGCTTAAGTTATGACAATCACATGGTTTCCACTGACAAATACTGTCAGGGGAGTGAACTCAAAAACTGCAGTATTCTAAGTTACAGTTTTTGTATACGACTAACCTTCTTACCTCCTGTTCAATCCTACCAAGTACTATCAATATATTTCAAAGGGTGTTGGACTTACAAGGTCTCTATTACCAAATACTGACAGGGGAGATACCTAAAAATTGCAGTACCTAGAGTTGTAGATCTTGTACAAGACGCGTCTTCTCAACGTCTTGTACAATTCTCCTTAATATCATCGATATATCTGAAATGGTGTTGAAGTTATGGCAATCATAAGGTTTCCATTACTAAATACTGTCAGGGGAGATAACTAAAAACTGTGGCATCTAGAGTTGTGATTCTTTTGTGTGACATGCTTTCTCAACCTTATGTACAATCCTACCAAGTATCATCAATGCATCTGAAAAGATGTTGGAGTTACCAAGATCACAAAGTTTCTATTAGGGGAGATAATTCTAAACCACAGCACCTGGAGTTGTAGTTTATGCAACACATCTTCTCAACCTCATGTACAATCCTACTGAGTTCAATCAATATATCTGAAAGGGTGTTGGAGTTATCAAATGCACAAGGTTTCTTTTACTAAATACTATCAGGACAGTTGACTAAATAACTGTGGGACCTAGAGTTGTAGTTCTTGTATGTGCCACACCTCAATTCTTTCAAAAGATATGTTCTGGGAACTCAATGAAAGCATGCTACCAGGACGTTTCTAGAAGTCCTAGTTAGTACCCACAACTTATGTTTACTAGGGGAAATAAGAAAATATGTACCTAAGCACTCCTTTAATCTGGAGCTCTGAAATGTAGACATTTCTTGTCTGATTCTCTTGATGTTAATACATTTTAAGATTATTTTTTTTATCCATTTCAAAAGGTACAAATTATCTGACCAGCAAGAGAAACTAATTCAAAACCATATTATTTAAGTAGTTGTGGTCATGATACACTCAAATTACACAAACCTTATTCCAAACTCATAAATCTGTAAAATAATGATGAATCAGAATGTTCAGACCAACAGACATGGACCCCTGAATAAAGGGTATAATCAGGCATCCATGGACAGTAAGCCTTACTTGGAAAGCAAGCTTTGCCCACCATGCCCATAAGCCTGAACAAAAGACATGTAGGTAGAAGTGTTATGTCCGGGATTTTGGAAGTCTACTTATGAAATCAGTAAAAAGAGTAACCATTTCTTCAAATCAGAATATTTTCTGACTAATTTTTATGATACAACTAATCTATCTATATTCCTTGCATTCATTACTGATTTTGCCTGGCAAGAAATAGAAACAAAATACTGAGCCTATTTACACACACACACACACACACACACACACACATCGGATAACTAAAGCATATGTCATAAATTAATGTATTCATTTCTTGAAAAGCTTAAATTATGGGGAATATTCACCAGATAATCTATTTATCTGAGGATTCTTGGTACTAATTCATTTAATAATGTAACTCTTATATAACTGGCAAGAAATAAGAACAAATACCTGTTTGCTTTAAAAAGTTACAACGTGTATCTTAATAAAATGTGCTAAAATCTGATGACAAAATACAGCTGTACATGTATTGCGTTATGCATATTCTGGTATATTTCCACAAGACAAACAATCAATTTGAGGATTTCTTGTGTTCATTTCAATTTGGAGAGTTAAACTCTGTATAAATATGAACAAATAAAAATCAAAATATAGCCTTACTCTTAAAAATGTACACTTAATATAGCTCAAACAAGTGGACAGGGTCACTTATACTGATATATCTGGACAAAATATTACAAATTGAGGCATAATCACTTATAAGTTATCGATTTTAAAGTTAACACATTATTTATTTTTACTTCGATTGCACAGAAAGCTCAGCAATCTTATGCACTTGTTCTATAAGACATGGATGTTGGTGTTTCGTGAATGTGTGTTAGAGGAACCCAGATTACACAGGGAAAACCATCGACCAGCGCTACCCCACCCTGTTTTGTGCCCCATAAATCCAATGTCGGCTGCAGTGTGTTATTCACATTGGGCACCATTAAAGGAAACTAAGGAGGGAAAGTGTGTTGGATGCAGGACTGAATCCTGTGACCTCTAGCTTGCAAGTGCTCTACTCAACTGAGCTAACCAGATGGCTGTACCCCCAATCACCACACCAGGATTTTTTTATGCCTGAATAAAATTAATGTGTGTATGTGTTTTGATGATTTTTTTATTTTATTTTATTTTTTTTTTTTTTTTTTTTTTTTTTTTTTTTTTTTTTTGATTTGGGTTTTATGTCTCTTTCAAGAATATTTCACTTATATCGAGCCGATCGTTCATCAAAGGTGGGCGAAAACCGGAGCACCCGCGGAAAAACCACCTGACCATCCGTAAGCAGAACATGGCTTTCCCACATGTGACATGTGACCCTAGCGAGACTCGAACCACAGCGGTGAGAAATGATGAAATTTTAGTATCAGTTTATCTTAAAAATGTACACTTAATATAGCTCAAACAAGTGGACAGGGTCACTTATACTGATATATCTGGACAAAATATTACAAATTGAGGCATAATCACTTATAAGTTATCGATTTTAAAGTTAACACATTATTTATTTTTACTTCGATTGCACAGAAAGCTCAGCAATCTTATGCACTTGTTCTATAAGACATGGATGTTGGTGTTTCGTGAATGTGTATTAGAGGAACCCAGATTACACAGGGAAAACCATCGACCAGCGCTACCCCACCCAGCGCTACCCCACCCTGTTTTATGCCTGATCCTGGTTTTCCCTGTGTAATCTGTAATCCAATGTCGGCTGCAGTGAGTTATTCACATTGGGCACCATTAAAGGAAACTAAAGAGGGAAAATGTGTTGGATGCAGGACTGAATCCTGTGACCTCTAGCTTGCAAGTGCTCTACTCAACTGAGCTAACCAGATGGCTGTACCCCCAATCACCACACCAGGATTTTTTGATGCCTGAATAAAATTAATGTGTGTGTTTGTTTTGATGATTTTTTTTTTTTTTTTTTTTTTTTTTTTTTTTTTTGATTTGGGTTTTATGTCTCTTTCAAGAATATTTCACTTATATCGAGCCGATCGTTCATCAAAGGTGGGCGAAAACCGGAGTACCCGGGGAAAAACCACCTGACCATCCGTAAGCAGAACATGGCTTTCCCACATGTGACATGTGACCCTAGCGAGACACGAACCACAGCAGTGAGAAATGATGAAATTTTAGTATCAGTTTATCTTAAAAATGTACACTTAATATAGCTCAAACAAGTGGACAGGGTCACTTATACTGATATATCTGGACAAAATATTACAAATTGAGGCATAATCACTTATAAGTTATCGATTTTAAAGTTAACACATTATTTTTTTTACTTCGATTGCACAGAAAGCTCAGCAATCTTATGCACTTGTTCTATAAGACATGGATGTTGGTGTTTCGTGAATGTGTGTTAGAGGAACCCAGATTACACAGGGAAAACCATCGACCAGCGCTACCCCACCCTATTTTATGCCTGATCCTGGTGCCCCATAAATCCAATGTCGGCTGCAGTGAGTTATTCACATTGGGCACCATTAAAGGAAACTAAGGAGGGAAAGTGTGTTGGATGCAGGACTGAAACCTGTGACCTCTAGCTTGCAAGTGCTCTACCCAACTGAGCTAACCAGATGGCTGTACCCCCAATCACCACACCAGGATTTTTTGATGCCTGAATAAGATTAATGTGTGTGTGTGTGTTTTGATGATTTTTTTTTTTTTTTTTTTTGATTTGGGTTTTTCTGTCTCTTTCAAGAATATTTCACTTATATCGCATGTGACGTGACCCGAGCGAGATTCGAACCACAGCGGTGAGAAATGATGAAATTTTAGTATCAGTTTATATTATAAATATTTTGTATGCATATGTGTGTGCAGTGTTGGGGCCCAGAGGTTGACAAGACATGGAACTGTCATGGATTCATGGAATAACGGAAAGTTCCGAAAATAGTACTGAAATGTCAGTAGTATTGGACTATAGTCACCCAAATGGTCCCAAGCCTTGTACATGGAGTTAACAAAACACGAAAACATTGGCACTGTTGCATCTTCCAAATTGTATTCAGCATTCCCATTTACCCTCTGCAGAGGGGTTTTTATCCCCTCAAAATTTGTCTTATACCCCTAAATTTGAAAAGAGTAGTATACTGCTTTACAATGGGCGTACAAAAAAAAGAGAACAGAGCAGATTTACCCCCAGTTTCAAAATGCAGTGGGAATCCTGATAACAGCAGTGCTTTCACTGAATTTCCAAGCAAGCCAGAATCGAGAAAAAAAACGTCTTTATATACAGGCCCACAAGATCCCACTACAATCTGATGTTCCAGTGCACAAAATGTCAGCATTGGTTCCATCCAGAGTGCCAAGATATCAAACTGAAAGCGTGCCAGTTGAAACATTCAAGAACTGTTGGATGTTTTGAATATTGACTAAAATGAAAACTTGCATGTAGCAACTGAGTAAATGTTATCAATTTATTCTAATGGATCTATTTCCTTTCAAATTCTCTGTTATTACTACTACTGAATGTCTTTTCTAGCGACTGATTTTGCTTCTTTTTCCCGGCCTTGCACTTAATACTTTTCATGCATATGTGTATCTCGGATACACTACGGAGCTTCCATGGAACTTTATCATATCACTGATACAAAATTTAAATGACTGACAGACCTTGACCACGGAACTTTCATGGATTCATGGAGTTTTTACGGATTCACTGAAGTTCCTTAAACTCATAGAACTTTCACAGATTTACAGACAGTTACAATAACTCTTGTCATAAATTTAGCAAAAGATGAGTGATAAAATAAAATCCCCTTATAAACACAAAAAATCTTCGGGGTATATATAATAATAATGATAACAACTCCAAACATTCCATATAAAATGCCATTTCCCTGTTTTTTCATGGGCGGTATCAATTAGATTTTGAGGGTCCCAAATTTTGTTTTGTACTTTTAAAGCTCATAAATTTTTCCTGATAACTGAGAATTAGAATGTGGGTCAACAATATTTCAGTCATTAACGATATTGCCTCCAGATTTGAGGGACTTTTACCCAACCTGATCACATGATTAACTCAGGCCCTGCTTAAGCAGGTCTGCCTTGGAGGCTACAGGCAGCCCATCTACTTCGCGGGCCCCAATGGGCGGGGGCCGTGGTTCCTGAATATCCGATAATTAGTGAACCTCGGTAATAGGCATCTCACTGACGATACACTAACCGTTGCCTCCTGAAACGCATTTTACTGCTTCAGGAATTTTGCTGGAGATCTTGAAACTTTTCTGCTTTTCGGACGTTATTTTTAGCGAGCCTATACATGAACTACAAAAAATCTTCGAGAAAATATAATTTCTATCGAAGAAAATTATTACTATGGCGGAAACCAGTGTGATTGGGCCGGACTTGATTCACAGTTTTCTTAGTATCCGGTATATCTGGAAGGCACAAAGTGACAGGCACAGTGGCCTGGTGGCCGCAGGAAAGTAATACCGCAAAAAATGTAAATAAAACGTTATTTTTATTTTTTTTTTTTTTATTTATTTATTTTGACAAAAATATTTATAAATAATTTTCATAAAAACATATATTAAAGCGACCGTTTAGGAAAAACGTGCTGCTAAATACATATGTAACCGCACTGTACTTTACTTTTTCGAAAATATTCATGCGAAGTGATTTCGGCCGAAACTGTTTATGGTGAAAGCTTAAAAAAAACTGCTGATGCTTTATCACATATTTATACCTTTTTTTTTGATACGCTTTCGGAGACTTTCGGAGAAATTTTTGCATCAATTTTCAAATTCTCTGCCTCAGAAGGTTCTGAAGGCTGAATCAAGTTCCACCGTTTGTTTATTTTGACTGGTTCCCGCACCCTATAGCTCAATACTTCGCATATAGAACACAGGAAACCAGTTAATTGTTTATTCTGTTTATATTCGTCCGCCGAGATTGCGCTCAACATCATTAAATCATTATTTCTTCAAAAGTTTGAAGTTTTCTTTGTTTTGTATATTCGGTCGCTCTTTATAATTATCAGAGTGTAGAAGGCTTACATGTTTGAATGCAGAATTAAGCGACATCAGCGTCAGTATGGAACTACTTTTTAGGAAGTTATTAGGTTTGCAATTTTGAGAAGACGGATTGTAGAAATTCCGTATAGTAAATTTGGCGGCGGTAAAACCGCCACCAATTATCCTTCTTGCATGCGACACTCCTACTTGACCTGATATATGTCCCTACCCAAAATTACCAAGTAATCTCAAATAGTATGGGAGTTATTGCCTGCACAGGATTTGGGCTTCAGGGTAGATAAGTACATAATTTAGAATATGCGAGTTGTCTTGCACGCGACACGCCTACTGGTCCTTATCTGTGCCTCTATCAAATATTATCAAAACATTTTATACCATAAAAATGTTATGGATCGCACACGAATTTGGCTTAAAAATAAAAATCGACGAATTTTAGAATGTCATCAATGAGTCGTCTGCTGAATAAACCCATCAAAGCGTATCTGGTTGATAAACAATTCAGCTGCTGGACTGCGAATTATAATTTAGAAATAAGCAAAGTCTGAGTCTACATTGGACGCAACATACCGAATAGACTTATTCAGTTCGCCAGATTGTCGTCATGTTTCTGACTTCAACACTCAAAATAAATTGTTAACTGCTAAACTTCTAAATCAGGGTTATCGGTACCATAAACTCTGCAAAGCCTTTTCTAAATTTTACAGACGTCATTATTCCCACGCTTTTTTTAAAAAAAAGGCGATCGCTATTGACAGCCGGCTGTCACCAGCGAAAGTTCGTCTCCAGCGAACTTTCGCTGGTGATAGCCGGGCTAAAATATATGAATGGTATATTGAAAACAAAAAAAAAAAAAAAAAAAAAAAAAATTAAGTAATTTACTGATTTTTATTTTATTGATACATTTAAGAATAAGTATTTATATGTTTTTGAATATTAATTAATGAATTTTATCATTTTTAAATATTTGTATTAGTTATTTTTGATTATTGAATCAGAAGATGGCATTTTTGTTTGTGTATATTTATTTTCTTTTTGTGTCATTTTCCGTCACTCATTTTAAATAAGTGTTTGTTGGCAAGAATTCAAGAAAAACATTATTAGTTTTTGCCACAAAGGGTAGAGGTGGGTCTAATCATTCTGAAGTAATTATTAAAGGTGACATAGTTTTGATGTTTGGAGTCTTTGAGAGTTGCATTTTAAAGTGAACACTTGGTATCTCTTCTTGTGCAGATGTATGCTATTATAGTGAGACTGAAAGACTGTTGAAGGTGAAGTTAAACAGATCGGGTATACTGTGTGTACTGAATTTTTGTTGAGGGCCATGTGCCTTATTCGGAAGAGCATTTGACTGCATTGTATGAGGGGTGTTAAGCAACAACTAAACAAACTTTTAGCCGTGTTAGGTTTGGATACAGTGCAGTATGCTTATGCCCACTAATTATTCATTTCTGATCATTCCAAAAAGATGTTTCTGGTGTGGTTCTTTGTTCCTCTGTTTTATCGTCTGTGTTATGATTACCTTTTCCTATCATGTGTGACTATTAGAGATGTCCGAAATTTTACCGTAAGTTACGGTAACCTTCGTACGGTAAAAATCAATACCTGGCGCGGACAAAGATGTAAATTTGGAGGGTTAAAATAAAAAAAAGCACAGCTTTATCTTATTGAACAACACATATGTGTTAAAGTAACTGAAATATGTATGGATATATGTTGTTGTTTTTAAACTGATGCTGCTGCTGCTGATCATGATGATGATTTTGTGTTTTACGTCTCTTTCAACATTTTAAGCCGTATCGAGACGATGGAAAGGAGACAAAGGCTGTGCAATGAAGCGCCTAGCCTAGCAATCAGGCCCTGCATTTCAGTCATTCAAGGTACACAACTACAGTAAACCTATAGAAATATGTATTATTATTTGCCCCTTATCTAAAATACAGGAATCAGACATTACTTGAGAACATTATATTAGTGTATATGTTTTGCAGTTTATTAGTGAATTTGTTTTATGAAACTGCTCTATTTAACAGACTGATACCAGTCTATGAAGCGCCCTACAGTTATGAGTTGAATATAATTATACTGGTTATGCTGTGTAACAAGCAAATGTCCTAATAATAATTGTAGGCCTCACCAGAATACCCCGAACTAGAGATCTTTTGGAAACATTCAACAAAATAGTGAACTCGGTTGGATTTAAACATAGATTTTATTTTACACTTTGTAATGTACATACAACAATTTGCGCATTCAACAATACAAAACGACAATAAGTTGCTCCTGATATTTTTGTACAAACAGCGGAAAATTATGCAGGTTTGGGTAGTGTATGGAAATAAGTAGTTATGTTCTCTATAGTCACAGGTAACTACACCATCGGGGAATTCCGGGAGAAGCCCTGCAGACACACAGAAGGTACAGCTTCCAATACTTGTCCTCGGTCACTGAGATTCAGAACAAATGCTATATACCCTGCTTATTTTGTCATGAATTCATTACCCACGCATTATTTACCATTGCACAGCAAGGATAACGCAGAAGTAAACGCCTTGTTTTTGCCGCTAGATTTCCAGAACGTTGTAGGGGTAGTGGCATGGTGCATTGGTTGCAAACGACATTTGCACAATTGTTAGACTGGTTAGTAAAAGTACAAATGAACTATGGCTGAAACCTATCGGCAACATGAAACGGTTATCAAACAATCAAAACAAGGAATATAATAAAACGAAGCCCATAATTCGCTCAACTGAGTAAAGCAGCCACTGCATATATGTAGATACCATGCAACATTCTTTCAGTGTTGCCACAGCAACTAGGATACACATTTGACAGTGCCGTAAAAGGGCATCTTAGTATCTTAGGATCTTAATTTGAATGAACTAGGCAGACATTGAGTCCGCGGTACTATATACCAAGATTCAACCTCAAAGGCTTTCATGGTTCTGGAAAACAAAATTATCGAGTGTTTATTACCATATTTGGGCATGACAGCCATCTTGTTTATTTAATCATGTGATAATTTTCGACAGAAGGCCCTAGGAAAAATCTGTTGAAAATTGGCCAATGGATTTCAGGAAAGAAGACATTTAAATTTTATACGGCTTTATACTGCTATATAATCCAATAATCGAGAGGAGAGGGCAGATAACCTTCGAGGACAAAACTGAGAATGTAACTGAAACGGTTTACTTTTTTTAATCATACCTGTAAGTTTCAGCCGGTAATAAATTTAAAGAAAATGATTTTTCAACGTATTCCCTTTACAAATATATGGGGATGCAAATCTGACATTGCGTAAAAAAGGCCAAAGGTCATCTTCGGACCATTTTTTAATAATCTTGGTAGACTTTGAGTCGAAGATGCTATATATTAAGATTCAGCGTCAAAACTGTAGGTTCTGGAGAAAAAGAATTTTAAGATTGTTTTTAGCCTACGCAGGGTGCTCATATGTCAGTCAATGTCCGTCGTACGTCGTGCGTAGTGCGTCGTCTGTCGTCCGTCGTGCGGCGTCAACAATTGCTTTAAAAGCCTACTCCTCCTACACCCCTGGGCCAACTGACGATACTTGGTAGGAAGCATTGGGGTGACTTATCAATCAAAAGTAGCGAAACTCATTACGATCGGATATCCAAGATGGCCGCCATGGCCGCCATCATGAAAATCTATTTTTCGTTTCTCTCCTGAACTGAAAGGCCAATTGATTTCAAACTTGGTAGGAAGCATCGGGGTGTCTTGTAGATAAAATAGCTAAAATCGTGCCGATCGGAAATCCAAGATATCTTGAAAATCTATTTTTTGCTTCTTCTCCTAAACCCAAAAGCCATTTGACTCCAAACTTGGTAGGAAGCATCGAGGTGGCTTATAGATAAAAAAAAAGCTTAAGTCGTTTCGATCGGAAATCCAAGATGCCCGTCATGGTGGCCATCTTGAAAATCTATTTTTCGCTTCTCTTAACTTTAAACTAGGAAGCATCGGAGTGACTTGTAGATCAAAATAGCTGAAATCGTTCCCATCGGAAAACCAAATGGCCGCTATGGCGGCCATCTTGAAAATCTATTTTTCGCTTATTCTACTGAACTGAAAGTCAAACTGATTCGAAACTTGGTAGGAAGCATTGGGATGACTGGTAGATTAAAATAGCTAAAATGGTCCCGGTTTGAAATCCAAGATGGCTGCCATGGCGGCCATTTTGAAAGTCTATTTTTCGCTTCTTCTCCTAAACTGAAAAGCCAATTGACTCGGAACTTGGTAGAAAACATCGGGTTGACTTATAGGTCAAAAATAGCTTAAAATCTTACCGATCGGAAATCCAAGATGTCCGCCATGGCGGCCATTTTGGAAAGCTATTTTTTGCTTCTTCTCCTGAATCGAAAGGCTTATTGACTTTATAAACTTGGTAGGAAGCATCAGAGGGACTTGTAGATCAAAAATAGCTCAAATTGTCCTATTGGACATCCAAGATGGCCACCATATTGACCATCTAGAAAATCTGTTATTCGCTTCTTTTCCTGAAGCAAAGGGCAAATAGACTCGAAACTTGGCAGGGAGCATCGGGGTGACTGACAGATTAAAAGTAGGTAAAATTGTTTCTATCGGAAATCTAAGGTAGCATGGCGGCCATCTAGTAAATAATCTATTTTTCGCATCTTCTGAACTGAAAGGCCAGTTGACTCGAACCGGAGTAGGAAGCTTTGGGGTGACTTATAAATCAAAAATAGATAAAATAATAATGTTCTGATCGGAAATCCAAGATAGAGGCCATCTACTTTTCGCTTCTTCTTCTGAACTGAAAAGCCAAATGACTCGAATTTGGTAGTAAACATAGGGGTGGCTGGTAGATCAAAATAGCTAAAACCGGTTTGACAGGAAATCCAAGATGACCTTCATGGCGGCCGTCTGGAAATTCTATTTTTTTTTTTTTTTTTATTTTTTTTTTTTTTTTTTTTTTTTTTTTTGGAAAAGAAAGTCCAATTGACTTGAATTTCGGTTAGAATCATCAAAGTAACTTGTAGACAAATATAGCTAAACTCGCTCTGATCAGAAATACAAGATGGCCCCCACAGTTGCCATCTTAAAATCTGTTCTCATCTTCTCCCGAATACAAAGACCCACTGACTCAAATTCAATAGGAAGTATTGGAGGGACTTGTTAATCAAAAACGCCTTAATTCATTTTGATGAGAAATCCAAGATGGTTGCCCTAGCAGCATGTATTTTGAACCATTTCTCCTGAACCAAAAGGGCAATTTACTCAAACTTCATTGGAAGTATTGAGGTGACTTGCAGATCAAAAGTAGCTAAAATTCTTCTGACTGGAAGTCCAAAATGGCCACCATCTTGAAAATCAATACTAAACTTCTTCTCTTGAACTGACTGGCCAAATGACTTTGACTGGTTTGGTAATGAGGTGAGCGATACAAGACCATCTTGATCCTCTTGTTTACCATATATGGACAAAGCGGCCATCTTGTTCAACGGTCCAGCAACATTTGGACAAATTATCAATATCCCTTCGAAGAAGACGTTTACATGTTACACGAATGTATACATGTGTATAGTCCAGGGGCAAGGGAGATTACGCCTGGGAACAAAAGTTTGATTTTAACTAAAACGTTTTACTATTTTAATCATATATTGTAAGTTTGAGCCATCAGTCTTTTATACGTTTTCAGAAAAAAAAAAGATTTTTCAACATTTTTCCTATACAAATGTAGATGGACGCAAACATGACCTTGCCATATGTAGGTCAAAGGTCAGCCTTCAATATTCATTTAAAAAAGACTTTAAAGACCTTGAGCCCTTAATGCTTTAGACCAAGATTCAGCCTCAAAATTTTCTCGGTTCTGGAGATTTCAAGTGTTTTACCATATAAGAGCGTGGCGGCCATCTTAATCAATGGCGGTGCCCTTCTGTACCATGTTTCAATTCCCCTTTAACAGAAGAATGCTCCAGATGAAATGTGAAGGAAGTCGTCTATTGGTTAAAGAGGAGTGCAAATGTGTGGACAGACGGGCGCCGGACGGCAAGTGATTACAATAGCTCATTCTGAGCCTTTGGCTCAGGTGAGCTAAAAGAAGGCTAAAAGAGAGAGAGAGAGAGAGAGAGAGAGAGAGAGAGAGAGAGAGAGAGAGAGAGAGAGAGAGAGATATTTCTGGTTTTGCCTGTATATAGCGGATGTGTTGCCCTGGATCCCTGTACCAAATGTCGAGCACGAGCAGGAACAGGGATTAAGGGCAAATACTTGCGAGAGGAACTTGCACATTTGAACGAAGACCTGTAAAAGACCTCAGAGAGAGGCAAACATTATTAATTACATTCACATAGAACCGTAAACGGTGTTCTGTGAGACTTTTTAGATTAAGACCAATCATTTTCTAGTTATACGTCTATGGGGCATTTTAGCTGCAAGGGCAATCGTATCTATATGGCGGATCAGCTCAAAGACGTCTTCACCCAAGCAACGTTTCTTCAAAATTTAGATAATTAGATTTAAATATATTAATTAAGTGCTAATGGTTCAATAAGCCCTGCAAACTACATTGCTTTCTGTAAATAGTCTAAATAAAACCTAAGACTCCGGATTTTTTCCATGTTCTTTGTTTCCAAGGACAACCTTTATACCTTTTCATTTAACTTACCTGCCCCTGGTGTTAAATGCCTAGGGACGACCGTAAACAGACTCGCTGTACTTAATCATAGTGCAGTTTTCCATTTTTATTTTTCTAGGCACCATTTTGTCCGTTCTGGTATTTTGGGAACTCGTGTTCCTCTAAGCCGGCGGTATGGGACGTATGCAACCTTACAAACTACATTGCTGCCATATGAAGGGTCTCAATAAACAGGGACTCTGATTTGGGTTCTTTTACGTGTTTTGTAGTTCTAAAAGTAACCGTTATGTAGCGAAATTTGATCGGTATTTTATGAGTAGACGTCGTGAAAGGCGCACGTTTTCAAGGAAGGACAACAGACAAAGAGATCACAATCGTCATCCTAAGCGTCACTCTAGTGGTCTAAAAACCAAACACTATAGGAAATAAATACTTATCTAAAATTGTTTTGTTTGTGTTGAGGCTTTTACGGCCCAGTCAACCTACTTGGTTTGTCGAGCGCGGTCAATTTACCTAACCACACTTTTACTGGACAGCTTAGTTCTCTAAGCGGTTAACCAGTATTGTGCATATTTTTTCGCCAGAAAATGACAACTGCCCTTCTTAAATCTGGAAGGGAGAGAATGACCCTAGAAAATATTTCATGATCAATCTCCACGAAAGAATGTTGCCGATCCGGCGGGACCGAAACTGCAACCGCCTGATCACCAGTCGGATGCGCATCCAACTGAGCCACCGAGTCCGGCTAAAATTGTTAATAAGCGTCCCATTTAATATTAGTTCAGCCATGTTATTACGGTTTCTGAAACTAGTGACCTTATAAAGTGCCGTCTTACTACACTACCATGCCACAGGTGATACTTCTACGAGCTGGTCGTATTATTCTGATACTGATGCGACCAATCCTAGCTCTTTTACTTAATGTTGGGCATAATGCAAAAGAGGAGTTAATTCTGATTTGAGGGATAAAAATTTAATACATGTATATTGCCTTTGGAAACAAAAAGAACACATTACAAATAGAAAGTGGGAGTCCCGGTTTTATGAAGTTTGCAACATTGCTTACACCCTCTAGCGTATACATGAACAAACCACTATGACAAATGAATAAATATTTTGAACATACATACAACGTACATTGGACTAAAAACAGAATTATGTTTTTTTCATGCTCCTGTAGCACCGTACAATAACAGACATAAACGTTTCTTTGAGCGATTGCTTTTGCAAATTTCTTTGTCAACTCCAGGACTGATACAAAGCTTTAAATCACACATCCCCGAAAATGACTGAGGTACAGTCTTTTCATAGGAAATTTATCTGGTGTCATTTCGTTTGTCAAATAGAGTAAAGCTTCAACTTATGTTTATGGTTTATGTTTCTTAAAAAAACCTAGCGTAGTTGATTGCAAATATTGACAACTTCGTTTAGTTTTGCTATCGTGCTTTAATTAGAAATACCTATTTCGCTACAAAAAGGAAAGGTCACTATACAGCGTTTAAATATATTTCCTAGAGACAGCATAATGATAATATCTATCGTATAAATTGAAATGCGAACATGTGTATGCCTATTGGAATATATTGCAAATTTTACAACCGAAAAAGGAAAAATTTCAGATAAAAATTTCTGATATTTTTCATATTCCTGCTCAAAACATAGATTGTGTACTCGTTAGAACCACCTAGCCGAGGCCTAAAATCTAATTTTTAGCAAAAAAAACAAAACAAAAATAATGTATACCCCTGTAATCCCAGTTTTACTATATAAAAGAGGGGTTTAAGCGGGTCAAAATTATATAGGTGTGTTTTCGTGATGTGATATCCGAGAATTGCCATGAGAGTCGCGCAAACGCGATGCCAGAATTTGTATACTAACTCGACTCAGTTTGTTTGTGTTGAGGTTTTACGGCCAAGTCAACCCAATGGGCATGTCGGGCGCGGTCAGTTTATTTAACCACACTTTTACTGGGCAGGCTTAGTCCTCTAAGCGGTTAACCAGTAATGTGCACATTCTTTCGCCAGATAATGTTTGTGTTGAAATTTTACGACCCAGTCAACCCAATGGGGTCATGTCAAGCGCGGTCAGTTTACCACCTAACCACACGTTTACTGGGCAGGCTTAGACCTCTAAGCGGTTAACCAGTATTGTGCACATTCTTTCGCCAGAAAAAATGACAACTGCCCTTCTTGAATCAGCGGATGGGAGAGAATGGTCGTAGACAATATTTCATGATCAAATCTCCACGAAGGAATGTTGCCGATCTCGGCGGGGGTCGAATCAGCGACCTCCTGTCTCGAGTCGGACGCGCATCCAACTGAGCCACCAAGGCCGTCGCAATCGACTTAGTCATGTGTCGGGCATACAAGACAGTAAATTTTCTGGCGACAGAATGTGCACAATACTGGTTAACAGCTTAGGGGACTAAGCCTGCCCAGTAAACGTGTGGTAAGTTAAACTGACCGCGCTCGACATGACCCTACTGGGTTGACTGGGCCGTAAAACCTCAACACAAACAAGACAGTAAATTGGTTCTACGAGAAACTAAATCGTGCACACTAGCTATTAAAAATCGTGCGTTCAACTTCTTGAGTGCCTGACATTATCTCGTGCGTTTTGTTTTTGCTGTGTGTGTGGGGGGGGGGGAGGGAGGGGCGGGGGGGGGGAGTTGGTTACGGCCCTTTCAAGAATATTACACATATATCGAACCGATCGTTCATCAAAGGTGGTCGAAAACCAAAGAACACGGGGAAACGTGCGCACAACTTAGTACCAGTGTCTTGCGCGCTTAGCTTGTGTCTTACTTATCACAAGCGCACTTATTACTAATTAGTACGAACGATAAAAATAGAATGTGTAGGCTGAAATAGCTATATTGAAACTTCCATACAGTTTGATATCTTTGTGAAACTTTGCACAGAGACTCTATTGATGATTACGATTATTTTATTCTAATCAGACAAATCCATTTGGTATCTGATCTGGAATTGAACAGCCGAGGTTGACCAGTCAATGAATACTTGAATGCAAGCATCAAGGAAACCGAAATTCATATAATCATGGTTCCTACTCATATTGATAAGACAGTCGTGTTATTATTATTGACCTAAACAAAGTAAGGATATATATATAGTCTTTTCTGGAGGTTAAAGAAGAAATAATGTTCACATTCTAAGAAGAGAATTAACTAGTACGTGATCATCTGTGTGTTCCATTGCCTGAGGCGACCTCGGAAAATGCTGATCCAATGAAACATGTGCAACTGCCTATTTATTTCTCTTGGTGGGCACCTCCGTTTAATTATGTCCAAGTATATGAATCAAGCCGGTGACATACATTTATCTTATTGCAAGCGGTGAAATCAGTATATATCCGAAATGAAAGAATATATTTTCACAAATGAAATACAACAAATCGATGTTATTTTCACTACTCGTTTCGAATTACGACATCGCTATTCTCATTGTTTCCCCAACAGATACCGATCCCACTTGTTTTGTTTTTTTTCTCTTTTATTTTTTTTTTTCTCCTTTTTTATTTTATTTTTTTTAACTTCTCTGTTTCTGAACAAAACTAGCAAGTGTCGTTATGCATTTTCTATGTTTCTGAGCAAAACTATCAAGTGTCGGTATGCATTTTCTTGATTATAATGTAAGGAGCATTTTGGTAACAAGATTATTTTCATTTGCAGGAACTTTTTTGTTTTTGTCTTTCCAGCACTTCACGTGAAACACTGTACGTCTACGCCATGACGTTCATGTTTTGTTTGGTGACGTTAGTTATGACATCAGAAGGGCGCATTGGCGTGTAAACAATTAAGTAAAAGAAAATTTGCTCTTTTTCAGTGAATACAATAACAATTTTCATCTCGTGTAATGAAAACATTCATTTTTTTACTCGTGCTTCGCACTCGTGAAAATAATGATATTTTTTTTATTACACTCGATGAAAATATTAAGCACTTCACCGCCAAAGAGTAAACTTCCTTTATATATGCATTTTTCTTCCTCAAAACCTGAAAAGGCCGGCCTCGGTGGCTCAGTTGGATGCGCCGTCCGACTGGAGACCAGGAGGTCGCGGGTTCAACCCCGCCGAGGTCGGTAACATTCTTTCGTGGAGATTGATCATGAAATATTTTCTACGGTCATTCTCTCCCTTCCGCTGATTCAAGAAGGGCAGTTGTCGGTTTCTGGCGAAAGAATGTGCACAATACTGGTTAACCGCTTTAAGGACTAAGCCTGCCCAGTAACGTGTGGTTAGGAAAACTGACCGCGCTCGACATGACCCCAATGGAATGACTGGGCCGTAAAACCTCAACACAAACAAACAAAACCTGAAACTAAAATAAAATCAGAACAATTTTCATAATAAAGTTCAAATATATGATTTGAAAAAAAAAATTGGTTCTGTTTAAGAGTCAAAGCATGATTTGCATCATGCCCTGCAGAGGAGGCACAGCAAACTCTTGCATACTTACGTGAAGTCATTATTGCATAATCATAACAAGAAGGATGTGAAGGATTGATTATTTTAATATTTACTGCCAAAGCCAATCCTGAACCCTAATTGCTATAGCACTAGACCTATGATGTTACACATGTATAAAAGGACACTATACATACACATGCAGACTAGAATCCATATATAATGAAATTGCAAGACACAAGTCAAGCAGCTTTGAATACTGACCCTAAGTATCCGGATACCTTGCCTCTTTACCATACTTATCGAACAATTTGAACAAGTCTATCTGACTACATATGATGTGTCTAAATTTTGCGAAGGAATTATAAATAGTGTAGACCCTAATTTGCTATGGCCTGTCTTCCGAATATTTAAGGCCAGCACAGCAATCCTCTGTTTAATATAGGTATATTTTATTTAATGAAATCAAGCTGATTTTGAGTTTAACGTTTCTTCTTACAAGCAATAAACTCCTGTCGAGACGCTGCAAGGGTGATAATGAAAGGTCCTGTGCAATAAAGCGGCGCAGTACAGACATCAGCTGAATTCCACCTTGCTAGTTTCGAACCAAGGACCTCATGATCCGGTCGGATGCGCTAACCACTCGAACGCTTCTGGGTTTGGATGCAGCCGGCAGATTTTCCTATAATATGTTACAACAGCTGCAACTATAGGGAAGTTTGCTTGCCTGCACACCATTCAAGCCATTCTAAAAGGCGGATCTGCTCTAAAAAGGTTGGCTACCTAGAGAGGCAGACGCGGTACATTTAGAGTAGACCCCTTTTCGTAAGTAGAACAAAATCGGAGCTACCTCCCGTGAGGTATATTCCTTCTCATTGAAAGTGTACATGTGGAGAGACTTGAATAGTGATGGCAGAAGATACTGTCTTTAGTAATGATATTTTGCGGGGTTTCGGCACTTTAAATAATATGTAGGTGTTGCGTATATTTGGGTGTATACTTTGTAAACCTTTCTTTCGTTACCCGTAAAGCGCATAGGTAAAGCAGCTAAATATTTCACTCTGTTAATATTTATTGAATTCAAGGAAGTCTATATTCTTGTTGCATTTTATGGTTCGAAAATTTCTGTCTGAAAACGGCAACCTACAGTCCCCTGATTTTAAGAATGACCCTCTAACAATTAGGCCGCGAACCAGCTTGAACGTAAAAGGTGTCATTATATAGGTGAATATCAAAAGCCCAGGTCTACTTGTTGCATTCGCGCACTCTCATTTTGACCTTCTCTAATACGATCAATGCAGTCTGAAGCAAATACGCCAGAGTAAACCCTATATATTGTCATAGAAATGACTTATTATTTACTTTGAAGTATTCCCAGCGACAGTGCAAAATCTTTACGTTGAATGACATTGTAGCGTGAGATCTATCAGGCCATGAGATCTGTCACACCAGAAGTGTTAAACCGGAAATACTTGACGGAACTTGCGAGCATGAAATATTTCAGATCACGAGAAATATCAGAGTCATATGAATTAAAATATCAAAGCAAATTTTGTTTTATTTAAAAGAAGAAATATCTTTAAAAAGATAAACGGCGTAAAGGGTACTGGAATATGAATATTGAAACTACTTTGTGATTCAGTATGAAATGAAGAAGCCTTTTTTTTAAATATAAAAGTTATTAGTTTAAACATATTTATTTCATCAAATATACATATTTAATAGCAAGTTACATATATCAGAAGTTAAAGGATTTGAACGAAGCTATTGAAAGCTTATATAGTTCATCTCCTTCAAACAGCTGTATCATATAAGGCGGTTTCACAACTACGTGTAAACGACAAAGTATTTTATACACTTTTTCCATAAGTACATATTCAAGGAAGAAAACAGAAAGCAGTGTAAGCTATTGAATAATGAAACGATACAACTAGTACAAAGATTTCCTAATCATCGCAAAGTTTAGAATGCTTTGGCCTCTTTATAACGACATTCACCACAACAAGAATATAGTATTTCAATATACATTATTAGTCAATGTTAAGTAAACGCACTATCAGTCAAAGACCGGGCTCTGTATTTCAGCAAGTTCCCTGAGTTTAACATCAGAAAAATTCCGATCATGTATTGTCGGTATAAAGAGAGCCCACTGTACAAGAACAATATACATGGACTTTTAAGGTAAATATTTAACTAACACGGCTTACACTAGTTACAGTAGTTACAGTATAAATAATAATAATAATAAAAAAACAAAATCAATTTTAGGAGAATAAAGGCAAAGACGAGAAAAATAAATAAATAAACAAACAAGAATAGAAATAGGAAAAACTGTCCGACGCACAACATCCCCAACCCCCCTCTTAGACATTTCAGAATAACTACGATAAAATTCACGATAATGATGACAATGCTTCTTCCGCTTACTTCTGTTCCTTGTTTAATTGATAGAACTTAAAATCTCTTAGTTTTTTCGATGAATTTTTATTACGAATGCAAACAGTATCAAGAAAATTTTAATACTGTACGACATTGTAAATATTGCAAGGGTTGGCAGGAATGGGAGTGTACTCAGATGTGTAAATATCTGTGCTAAATTATGAAAAGCAATTTAGCATTTAAGCGTATGGCATATAGTTTTAAAAAATCCATGCCAACCAGGCACCTTTTTGATAAAGAGTAAGCAAAGTGTAACATTGGCCATGAAGATTGGCAAAAACTGGAAAAAAAATATTTAATTTGTAATAAGAGGGTCATGATGGCCCTAGATTGCTCACCTGGGAAGCAGTTTTTTTTTAACCTGGCGGAAGGATATTTTCAAAGTTTTCTGCATATATATATATATCAGACCCTGCCCTTTGATGGTTATTTATTTATTTATTTTATCTTATTTTACTTTATTTACTTTTTTTTATTTTTATTTATTTATTTTTTTTCTTGTAATACAAATTAATTTGAAAATTTTTGATGGACGGTCAATCCAGTAATGTTTGTGAGTATTACTGCAATCTAGTTAGTTGTTGATTTGAAGTGTTCTAGACAGACATATGAGGAATCAAACAAAATAATTTGAACAAATTTGATAGATATTCACCTTTGTTACATTTGTGCAAAAATTTTGAAAGTGGACCATAGATTGTGCAGAAGAAGAACTGTCAAGTTTACTCTACATAATTCCATATATAACGAAAAGTAACCACGCCAACTGGAAGACATATTTTTAGACGGAACAGAATTCTTTTAACAAGATTTAAAGACCTTCTGTTGAAGAAAAATCTCTGTAAAAAATCCAACCAGCCCGTACTGAGGAGATTTTGAAAGATTTGGATGCTATACATCAAGAGGGATAACTCTATTCACAAACGTTGAACAATCATTCGGCTCTCCTACACATTGATGTTTCAGACAGTTTGATTGTAGTGGGAATCCACGTGACCAAATGACTATGTACACAGTTTGTTACTATTTTTAACTCCGCTTCAGGTAGGATGTTTTAGAATATCTCGATTTATACCAGGTGGATTTTTTTTTCAAGTAAAGCGCAGAGTTCTTGGAAAATCAAGCTCTTTCTGGTGGTGTCGGTGCTATTCTGCAATCTGGGCCCAGTTGTTCCAAACTAACGATGTCGTTAGTTAGCGACTCGTTAAAATTTACATTGAGTGATACGCAAATATGCTGTTTTTTTTTTTTTTTTTTTTTTTTTTTTCTTTTGTTTTTTTTTTTTTTGTTTTTTGTTGTTTTTTTGGGGGGGCTGAAAATATGTGAGTAACTTTTGCAGTGCAAAAGCTACTCACATTTTTTTTTCAGCAAAAAATATCAGAATATTGTATATTGAATCCGCTAAAACATTTAACGAAATGCCCTTAAGGAGCTCGTTAAGCTAACGACGCTTTGAACAACCGAGCCATGGTCTGATTCTCGAGAACATTCGGAGAAAGTTTTTCATAAAAAAAACATGTCATTGTCCCGGTCACCCAGACTGTCAGCAAAAACATTCTTCGAATGTTCTCGAGAATTAGACCAGATCGCAGAATAGCGCTTACACCACCAGAAAAAAACTTCATTTTCGCGTACTATGTGTTTTATTTGAACAAATTCCATTCGGTATGAATAGAGAAAAAAAAATCCTTCCTGAAGCGGAGCTAAATAGAGTAATATTTCTTCTTCGTGTTGTTTACGAATAGGCCGCTTACACCGCGAATGAATAAAAGGGGTGTTCAACAAACCTATTTCTTAGTTAAGAATGAACAATATTATTTATGTTGCCAATATTTCTATCAAGCTTAAGGCATAATTCCTGTTTATTTATTACATAAAATTAAACCATGCGATTTTATATCCCTTTTTGTACATAATACAAGGCACGTGATAATTCTGTATATTATCGACACAGTGGAGAGAAGTAATCTTGAACGCCCCTTGTTCGCTTAGCGCTTTGGCCGCTTACATCAAACATTTAGTCACACTGTACAAAATTAAAAGTTTGTCTATAATCATTTATTTCATTGCAACTATTTTATTGGTATTATTTAAATTATGGGTATTTTTCCATTGTTTAAGATCTGCATTGCCATACTATACAACTTTAAATAGATACATGTCATAATCAAGCGATTGTTCAGTCATGAATATATTTGTTAAACATCGGAAAAATTCTATACTTACCCCTACTTGTTTGCAGAAGTTTACATATTTTTAACCAATCGCAAATTACTATTTATTCATTCGAGACTAATACCAGTAAGTATGTCAAAAGCCAGCTTATAGGGCACAGTGAACCAATTGTGACAGGACTGCTGATTGGTGCAAAAAAGTGTAGGGTAGTTATTTTGTGTAAGGGGGCCTGTGATTGGTTAATAATAAAGATGAATTAAAAATCATCATTCTAATTTGAAGAAAAAAATGTCTGTTTGTAATTTTCTGATTGTTTCAAAGAAATAAATGTTTCTGTGTGTGTTTGCTGGAGCCCAAAGAAGAAGTGGTGAAATTGCCAAGTTTTAATTTTTGATATCTGCCAACTGAGGGGTTGCTACATTCAGCCTCCAAAAAGTCCCTGAAAGTGCTGGTGATGGTGGTATTTTTCCTTGTTTATTTTGCTATGCTAAGCCTGGGCTTTGAATTAAAACAAAATTTAGAAGCCCAGCCATACCCTGAAATGAACCCTTAAGCACCAAAAAGGGTGGAATTACAATGGAGCTCTATGGGAAAAATAATTAGTTCACTGTACCCTATACAGCTACGCCGAAAAAAATGTATATTGCTAAAACTAGAATCTAAATAACCACAACAGCCACAAATACATATAAAGTAAAATAACCGCAACAGCCACAATTACACATAAAGTAATATATATATATATTCTACACCGTATTCCTGCCTCGGAAAACGTGCGGTTAGGTATATTGACCGCATTCAACATGACCCTAAAAATAATAATAAAACGATCATATCCGTCATATCCGTTCGTAAATGACATTTAGATTTTAGAACATGCTAGATAAATAAAAAAAAAAGAGTTGACTACTGGTATATCCCCACTGGAAGGCCACTGACTGACGGGTTATACCGAATAGTTTTCTGTTATGCTGTACAACTATTTAACCCGTCGGGTTACAAAAGATAAAATGCAAACAAACAAATTATAGGCAGCAAAAGTATTGTCTATTCTTTGTTTCTCCATGTTTTTAACAGACAGAAAGCTCCAGGGGCACAGTGCATTCAAATGCAAATAAGTCCACTTTTTTGTTTCTCCCTAAGCATTCATATCCGCAGGACTGGGCCAAGATAGCAAATCAGTATTACATGAATGTAATCATATATCCATGACAAAATATTGTTGATGGACTGATAAATTTTATCGATGCACCAGTATTTCTATATTTGTACCAATAAAATTTTGGTGATCCCAAAAATATAGTAGTCTGGAAATTCAAGTATCAAATAAATGGGCCGCACCATGCGAAAACGTGTCTTCGGGTATATGCAGACAGCGAAGGCCCAGATCAATCTACACATTTGCATTGTCTGATCAGGGGATTGTCCGCTAGCAGAATCATTGGATACTACAGAATGTATGAACGGAGAGCAAAGGCCCGGGTTATACTTAACGCATGCGCAGGATGATGCAAATGGTTGAAAAACACTTGACCCCAATGATATGTGCATCGATGAATTTTGTCAGCTTGAATGTATTGTTAAAGGTGCACCAATGAAAAGAGCAGTAGACCGATAACGTATTTACATCAATAATATATCCTTACCTCGACAAATCATTGTAAATAAGATCGTCTGCGCATTTCAGTAGTTGGAGCACCTGACTAGTGTTATGGGGATTCGTCCCGCCTCGGGAAGGCAGTTTTCCTCCCCTGTTCACTGGTGTCAGAAGTAAAGTGGTGTGCATGGAATGTCGCCTATCGGGGGTTGCAGGCTAGAGACCTTCAGGACAGCTGGGTGGTGCCTGAATCCCAAATCTTATGAGGGGGAGGGGTGTAGTGGCTCAAATGCATGGACTTAATAAGACCGTCCGGGTAGCTCAGAAGGCAGGGAACTGGACGAGTGTAACTTGGGTCATGGGTTCGAGTCCGACCTTGGGCAGGCATTTTTCCTGTCATGTTTACTTTATTATTTGGATGTTCTAATTCATTTCCCAATTTTCTACCTGTAATGTTGTCAGGAACACATTAAATAGATGCTATTATCAAGGCTGGAAATTTCAGTATCGGGTTTTATACCCTTTATTAAATTGCTTACCTTCTGCTGTCCAAAGTAACAAGGCTGTGTTCCAACGTTGTGTGTTTACTAGGTCAGCCAATTCATCCGAGATATTGCGGTTATTTTACGATTTGTTTTAACTACCAATTCCTTTACTATGATAAAGGAGTACACATTGTCTATTTAAGATAAAGGATCGTAATAATTAAAGACGCATATCAAGCCAATGCGAGGGCACTTGGGTGTATTAATTTAATTTGGGATGCTTCTTTACCGTAGATTTGCTGTCAACGGTCTAAAACAGTGTTATGGACTATTTCTTTTTGGGTATGTATTATTGCATTTTAAAGATCATTATCCAGACCAGTCTAATCGATCTTTGATAAATGGACATCAAGTATAAACGTTTCCACAGAGCTCATTTGCGCAAAACAGACACAAAGGCTATTTTATGCTATTCCACGAACCATAGAATAAAATTATAGCATTTTAGTAGATATGTTTCTTTTTCTACATTGAATGAATACTACACCATGAGTGATTATCTCTTTCCCAGACAGTAACCTCTAGATGTTTTCTTGGGATTCTTGAATTCTTGAATACACCATGTCTGAGCTCCCTGTTACATCCAAACACAGAATACCACTTTAGTTGCTGTACTGTTTTCTAAAGAAAGGTGAGATTTTCTTTGGTCTCTGAAATACTTCAATTAAGCTATTCATCTTTTCTTGTTAACAACCTTGTTTAATATCAACAAAAAACATATAATACAATATAAACTATCACAACTTTGTATCTGCAGAAAAGCATGTGAATGAATGACGACAAGGAGGGAAACTTAACACAAACCATATAATACTTCATATGCCACATACTGCTACATTTGATGACTGGGAAACCTTCCATATTAACCCTTTCGTCCCTACAGACCGATTCAGATATCACTGCAAACAATGCAAATCCAGATGAAACCAACCATCTTCTTAGGATCTACACAGCTTGCCGCTCTGTTATTGATTTTGGACTGAAATCCTTCTTCGCAATAATGAATGTGTCAATATTCAGGAATTAAATTTCTTTTCATAAAGCCAGGGGTAAATGGGTTAAGAAGAATGGAGGAGTGCTTGTCTAGAAACTACTTATCTAGGTTATGGTAGGGGTTTGATCAGAAAATATAGCAGAAAATAGGGTTGAGAGGGCACAAAAAAGGAATGTTATAAAATTTGAAAGAAGTTGTGTAGAGGTGAGAATGAAAAGGAATATTACATAGCAATGCTTTGTAGTTGTTGTTGTTGTTTATAGTTGGATTTATCGTCGGTTTCAACAGTTTTTAAGTGATATCGCGATCGTGTCTGCATATGGCATGAACTGGATGCTCACTTTTAGTTTTCTCATTAATAAAAGATTTAATCAAGTTCACCTAAAATGAGTGGTGACAGATCAATGAATAAATCATCATCTTGCGTAGTGGCAACGATGGCACACTAGCAACCGATTCTGTAGGCCAAAAGGAGATATTCCAGTAAGGCGAAAATTTTTCCTAGTTGGCTCAGGTGTTGGACCAGACTTTAGAAATTACAATATGCGATTTCATTACATATTCCGGTAGCCCGATGTCTGTACCATAGCAGAAATTAACAATATGCTACTTTTGTTTGTGTCGAGGTTTTACGGCCCAGTCAATCCAATGGGGTCATGTCGAGCGCGGTCAGTTTACATAACCACACATTTACTGGGCAGGCTTAGTCCTCTTAGCGGTTAACCAGCATTGCGCACATTCCTTCGCCAGAAACTGACAACAGCCCTTCTTGATTTGTTTGTTTGTGTTGAGGTTTTACGGCCCAGTCAACCCAATTGGGTCATGTCGAGCGTGGTCAGTTTACCTAACCACACGTTTACTGGGCAGACGTAGTCCTCTAAGCGGTTAACCAGTATTGTGCACATTCTTCCGCTAGAAAGCTTCCCTTCTTGATACAGCGGAAGGATAAGAATGACCGTAGAAAATACTTCATGATCAATCTCCACGAAAGAATGTTGTCGACCTCGGCGGGGTTTGAACCCGCGACCTTCTGGCCTCCAGTCGGACGGCGCGTCCGACTGAGCCACCGAGGACGGCAAATATGCTACTAGCTTCTGATTATGGAGAGATGATTCAGCCCTGTTTATCCCACCCCGAAAACTCCTAAATTAATATTATATTCAAAAGGATGGAATTACATTTACAGTCGACTCTCTTTATCTCGAATTCCAAGGGACTCACTGAAATACGTCGAGATATCCGTACATCGACATATCAGAGTTGAGAGAGTGAGGAAAACAATAAATTGAACAACTACATTTAACAAATGAATGTGTAATTTGACTCCTGAAGTTAGAAATATATATATAAAATAATGTGGAAAAGAGGAGAAATTGCTCCTGAGGAGATATTTCTTTTCTTCTCCACATTATTTTGTTACCTGTTGTCATAATTTCATGTTAAAATAGGGATCAGATTTTCACTTCGAGTTAAGCGGTTATTCGAAATAAGCGAGTTCGAGATAACGAGGTTCGACTGTAGTTACCTTTTCCTTTAGAAAAAAAATTTCTTTCATCAGAATAACGAGAACACAAGACTGCAATTGTTAAATGAATACAGTCAGTGTGCAAGTCTAGTATACGGGACTTAAATTATCTTCCTCATTTCCGGTTTAAATGCAAAACTGAGTTTCATAGAAGTTATTATAAAAATATGCCTTCCCCCTCCCTTTACACCCCCCCCAACCCCCTCCCCCTCGACCCAAGATGCATTTTGGTGGAGATATTACATACTTATGTCATATATATATATATAGGAAGTTGGGTCTAGGGGTGGGAGGGGGACTACTTATATAAGTAAATTTTAATGAAAAACATTTAATTCTGCATTTTCGCCGTAAGTAAGAAACAGAATTCTAGTAAAATATACCTGAGACGCGCACAGACTGTATTCATTCAAATATAATTTCCAATCAGTGTTGTGCTCTCGTCATTCTGGTGCAAGAAATATTTCCCAAAGGGAAAGGTAACTAAATAAAATTCCCATCGTTTTGTTTGTTTATGTTGAGGTTTTACGGCCCATTCAACCCAATGGGGGCATGTCTAGCACGGTCAGTTTACCTAACCACACGTTTACTGGGCAGGCTTAGTCCTCCAAGCGGTTAACCAGTCCCATCGTTTTGAACATGGTACTAATTTACAAGTGTTTTTGGGCTGGAGTTATCTTCCCTTGATAATAAGAAGCATAAATTTTCCTTTCTGCCATGATGCAGACGTCGGGCCTCCGGAATACGTGACAAGAGGGCCATGATAGGCCTGTATCGCTCACCTGAATATCAGAGCACTTAAACAACGTGACCTAGAAATGATCAAGGGAAACATTCTGACCGAGATTCCTGATGGTTATATTAACAAGTAGGACAACGTAGCATGTCTAATGGACCATGAAATATAAGTCAAGGTCAAATATGGATTACTGCTCTAAAGAGGCCATGCTAAGGTGTATGTATGTGCGGAGAATCACTGGCGTTTGGACAAATAGCAACTGAGAAACTGACCTAAACGCAAAAACTTAATAAATTCAGTGGACAGTAAAATATAGGTCAATGTCAAATATGGATGACTGCACTCAAGAGGCTATGCTAACATGTATGCAAATGCCAAGTGTCACTGCCGTATGATCAATAGTTACCGAGAAACTAACTTAAACAGAATAACAATTTTAGAAAATCACTGGACAATGAAATATAGGTCATAAATGACCCAGCTCCAAACTTGACCTAGAAATTATCAAGACAAAACATTTTGAGCAAGATTCATGATAATCACTTAAAAAAATGTAAGTGAAAAAGTTTTGAACTTGACCTAAAATCAACAAGCCAAACATTTTGAGCACAACTCATGACTGTCATTTCAAAATGTGACTTCTAGAGTGTTTGCCTGTGATTTGAACCAGTGACCTAGCTTTTGACCCCAAGTAACCCACTTTCAAACTTGACCTAGAAATCAACAAGCCAAACATTTTGAGCAAGATTTATGATGATTACTTAAAAATGCGACCTCTACAGTGTTAAGATTTTCCTTTGATTTGGACCGGTGACCTAGATTATCATCTCAAGTGATTCAGTTTGAACCCGACCTAGAAACTATGAAGACATACATTTTGAGCAAGATTCATGATGATTGCTAAAAAACAAATGTGACCTCTAGAATATTTACAATGGTTTCCTTTGTGACATAGTTTTTACTCAAAATGACACAGTTTCAAAGTCGACCTAGGAATCATCAAGACAAACATTTTGAGCAAGATTCATGAAAATTACTTCAAAAACGAGGTCTCTAGAGCGCTATTAATTTTTGATTTGGTCCGTTGAACTAGTTTTTTTACCCGAGTTACCTAGTCTCAAACGTGACTTAGAAATCATTAAGGTAAGTATTTTGAGCAAGAATCATGATGATTATTTGAATAAGATATCATAAGAGCAAAGATTCTGGTAAAGTTTCATGAAGATTGGAGAAAAAACTGTAGAGTCCAGAGGTTGAAAAAGGTTTTAAAGAAATCTAACCTAGTGACCTGGTTTTTGACTCGGCGTGATCCATATTCAGACTTGATCAAGATATCATTAAAAAAAAACTCTGGTAAAGTTTCATAAAGGCTGAAGCAAAACTGTGACCTCTAGAGTGTGAACAAGGTTTTATAGAAAAGTGACCTAGTGACCTAGTTTTTAAACCTACAGGCCCCACATTCCAACCTGACCGAGACATTATCAAGCAAAAAAATTTTGGTAAAGTTCTTTGAAGATTAACACAAAACTGTGGCCTCTAGAGGGTGAATAATGTTTTAAAGAAATTTTACACAGTGACGTAGTTTTTGATCCGGAATGACCTATCTTCAAACTTGACTGAGATATCATCAAGTTAATTATTTTGGTAAAGTTCTGTGAAGATTGAAAGAAAAATGTGGCCTCAAGAAGGTTAACAAGGTTTTGAAGAAATTCGACCTTGTGACCTAGTTTTTGACCCTACATGACCCAAATTCGAACGAGCCCAAGATATTAATAAGACAAATATTCTGGTGAAAATTTACCCAGATTAAAGCAAATGTTAGGTCTCTAGAGGATGAGCAAGGTTTTAAACAAATCTGGTCTAGTGACCTTCTTTGTCAACCATACATGACGCATACTCAAACTAAACCAATATATTATCAGAAAAAAAAACTGTCTTGAAAAGTTCCATGAAGACTAAATCAAAACTATGGATTCTAGAGGGTGAACAAGATTTTTCAAAGAAATGAATCCTAGTGACCTATTTTTACTCAAAATGACCCATATTCCAACACGGCCTAGCCGAGATATTAACAAGAAAAACATTCTGGTAAAAATAATTATGACGATTGAAGCAAGACTGTGGACTCTTGAGAGTGAACAAGGTTTTTTAACAAATCTAAACTAGTGACCTAGATTTTGATCCGACATGACCCATATTCGAACTTGAATAAGATATTATCAAGAGAAACCTTTTGGTTTAGTTTCATGAAAATTAAAGCAAAAATGTGGCCTCTAGAGTGTAAACAAGGTTTTAAAAAATTTAATCTAGTGACCTACTGTCTAATCTGACATAACCTATATTCGAATATGACCGAGATATCATCATGTCAAACATCTTGGTAAAGTTTCATGAAGATTCCAGCAAAACTGTGACATCTAGAGGGTGAACAATGTTATAAAGAAACTTGACCTAGTTTTTTTACTCGACATAATCCGTGTTCAAACTTGACCGAGATATTATCTAGAAAAAATTTCTGGTAAAGGTTCATGACGATTGAAGCAAAATGTTGGCCTCTAAAGGGTGAACAAGGTTTTAAAGAAATTTGACTTTGTGACCTAGTTTTTTACATGCTTTAATCATTATTCGAATTTTACCGAGATATCATCATGTCAAACATTCTGGTAATTATGATTGATGAAAACCTTTAGCCTCTAGAGGGTGAACAACATAAAAGTTGACGACGCATGATGTACGTATGACTGACACAGGGTGATCACAATAGCTCACCTTGAGCACTTCGTGTGAAGGTAAGCTAATAAAAATCTAGTAATCAACACGTGAGCCAATTAGGGAAAATCCTCGCCTAACTGCAATATCTTCCTAGACAATCTCGAGTGTCATTATCTATTTTCAACTAAGGTGACATGAACGATTTGTGTGTGATGTAAATAAACAACTATAAAGGTTACTATGGCAACCAAAATATTGGGCCGGCCTCGGTGGCTCAGTTGGATGCGCCGTCCGACTGGAGACCAGGAGGTCGCCGGTTCAACCCCCGCCGAGGTCGGCAACATGCTTTCGTGGAGATTGATCATGAAATATTTTCTACGGTCATTCTCTCCCTTCCGCTGATTCAAGAAGGGCAGTTGTCAGTTTCTAGCGAAAGAATGTGCACAATACTGGTTAACCGCTTAGAGTACTAAGCCTGCCCAGTAAACGTATGGTTAGGTTTACTGACCGCGCTCGACATGACCCCATTGGATTGACTGGGCCGTAAAACCTCAACACAAACAAAACCAAAATATTGTACCATCGCAAAAATCACAAAAATAGCCACTTGAAGGACAACTACCTGCCTTTAGCAAACCCGGCGATTTGTAATAACGCCGCAATTTGTAATAAACAAAAGTTTATTACAAATTGCAGCGCAAGACACAACGCAATTTGTAATAACGCCACAATTTGTAATAACCTTGTTTACTACAAATTGCTGCGCAAGTTTATTACAAATTGCGGCGCATGTCACCACGCAATTTGTAATAAAGCCGCACTTTGTAATAAACTTTTCAAACAGACTGCCCCAGAACTTGCGAAGTATGTGTACATGTACGTTCCTAACAACTAATCAGGGGACAGAACAGGACAATTTAGACACCAAGGACGAAGTTTTATAACAAGTTGTGTTGACCTTGTTTTTAGGCGTTTATCGATGATTTTCACATTTGCCGTAAATTGTAATAAACTTTCCAAACATAAGCTACCGAAGGAATTTTGAAGTATATTACTTGTATCATCGTAACAACAAATCAGGGGACAGAACAGGACAGTTTAGACATCAGGGATGAAGTTTTCGAACCTTCATTACAAATTGCGTTGACTTTGCCTTTTGGCGATTTTCGATGTTTTTCACATTTGCCACAATTTGTAATAAACTTTCCAAATTAAAATTTCTCCGGGAATTTCGAAGTATATGTATTTGTAGCTTCGTTACAACTAATCAGGGGACAGAACTGTACAGTTTAGAGATTAGAAATGAAGATTTCAAACTTTATTACAAATTGCGTTGACCTTGGATTTAGGCGTATTTCGATGACTTTTCAGTGTCGCCTGAGACAGTCCAGATGGTCTGATTTTATTCCGAACACAATACAGCTGCCCTAGAAAGATTAGAATCTAACTCAGTCCTTGCACGGACAGATGAATACCTTACCAACTTTGCAAGGCACGCCAGAAACGTGATATATGCTGTATAATAGGAAAAAGAATAGACCGTGTCATTCACATTGACTATTATTCAAAATTAAATGTTTTTCTTTTTTTTTTCTATCTCTTGCACACGCCTTTTCTCGCCACATAAAGTCTTACTCAACCGCACTTTTTCTAATCGGATGATCAATGTGGTGACGTCACATAACATTTTCCTCAGCAACCTTAGAAATATTACCGTCATTACCCTACGTATTAGATACATTTTCTTCGGTACCGTACTTATCCTGTTAATTGAATGCCAACTTGATTTTAAAGTTTGGCTGATTGGCAGAAGTTGATTTGTTAGTGTTGAGGTTTTACGGCCTAGTCAACCCTATGGGTCATGTCGAGCGCGGTCAGTTTACCTAACCACATTTTTCTGGGCAGGCTTAGTCCTCTAAGCGGTTAACCAGTATTGTGCACATTCTTTCGCCAGAAACTGATAAATGCCCTCTTTGAATCAGCGGAAGGGAGAGAAAGACCGTAGAAACTGTTTCGGACGTGGTGGGTGTCGAACCCGCAACCTCCTGATCTCCAGTCGGACGCGCATCCTACTTAGCTACCGATCAAGTTACACTATAATATACATGAGCTGCTTATCTGGGTATGTATCATTTGCTCAGGTGTGTTTGTCTGAATACTGAAGGAAAATGGGGTATCCTACAGTTTTAATATTCCAAGAATGAAATTGGTAGTATATACTAACAGAAGACGACCTTTTTTTTCTGTAAAAAACATATTATAGCATATAACAAGCTTCGGGGTTTTGCTTTCTGACCGCGGCGCAAGGCTGTATTAAACACGTTATATACTAAGAAACCATGTAATCAGAACCAATTTTAGACTAAAACTTGACTTTTCCCATTATATTCTTTTCGTTTGTACCTGCCAAAATTTGCGCCTATTGTGATTTAGGTGCGAATTTGTACCGCGGCGCAAAACGAAGATAGATGCTTATCTGGTTCTCGGATACCACATTGTTTATGTTTAACCAATTCTCGGCGTACTCTCGGCGTACTGTAGGTTGTTTTCTTGTTCTCGGCGTTGAATATGTATTTTTAATGAAAAGTCTAAATTATTCAATAACGTTAACATTAAGGAACATTCACGTGACTATTTAACTTAAGATCTTCGATGACTTCCGAGACGATTTGTATGTTGATGTGTGGTTTGATGAAAAACTAATTGACGTATACTTGCCGTATGCACCAATATGTCCCAGACTCCTATGTTCGATTTTTTTTTATTTTTGTATGCAGACTGTAAAATGGCACTAGTGTTTTAGGACTACACGTGCGCGTACTAGCAATATTCGAGGGGCGTTCAAGAATTATACCGAAACGAGCACAGTACATGCAAAACATGTCTTATGAAGATTTTCATCTTTTTACAAACACTTTCTAATATTAGAACCTACACCTGCTACATCATTATCGTTTCTGGACTGAATATGGTGCTCATTCTGAAAAAAAAAAAAAAAAAAAAAAACGGGGTAGTGCCGCTTTAATGACGGTTTCTATTCGGTTCGTAAGATTTTAATATCATGCAAATTTGTTTCTAACATAGCCTTGTTATGAAAATTTATTTGCACATTTGAGCAAAGTTAAGAAAAATGGGACCTCAGATTTCTGTGGTTTGAGAGCCTTTAAACACGCATTCTCAGCCACCAGGTGGGGTTAGGTTATTAAAGTTCTAAAATGAACAGCACGATGGAAGGAAAATCAGAATCGTCGCTTATGAACGGTGTTCGTTAGGTGGTAATCATCAGACAATAGGGCAAAGGTGGTCCTGTATTGCTCACTCGAGGACTAGACAAGTTTTAAATCATTTGGGCTTTCGGTTCAGGAGTTCATTATAGATTTCCAAGATTGCGCCTGCGGTAGCCATCTTGGATCTCTGGTCGAAACGATATAGCTATTTTTGCTTTACAAATCACCCAAACAGTCCCTCTCAAGTTTTCAGTCAATTTGCCGTTTGGTTCAGGAGTAACAGTTAAAAATATATTTGCAAGATGGCAGTTATCTTGGATTTCTGATCGAAATTATTTTAGTTATATTTTCTGTATTTAATATACACGTCACCCCGATACTTCCTACAAAGTTTCGAGTCAATTGGCCTTTTGGTTCAGAAGAAAAAAAATAAAAACAGAATAGACTTTCAAGATTGCAACCTTCTTGGATTTCCGATCGGAACCTGTTTTGCTATATTTGATCGACAAGTAACTTTGATGCTTCCAACCAAGTTTTGCGTCAACTTGTCTTTCCATTTAGGAGTAGAAGTTCCAAATACATTTCCAAAATGGCGGCGGTGGCGGCCATGTTGGATTTCCGATGGGAACAATTTCAGCTATTTTTGATCTACAAGTCACACAGATAGTTCCTATCAAGTTTCGAGTAATTGGCTTTTCGGTTCAGGAGAAGAAATTCCAAACAGATTTTCAAATGGAGGCCATGGTGGTCATCTTGGATTTCAGATTGGAATGACGTTAGTCATTTTTTTTTCTACAGGTCTCTCTGATAGTTACTGCTAAATGTCTAGTAAATCGGTCTTTCGTTTTAAGAGAATACGTTTTAAATACATTTTCAAAATGGCGGCTGTGACAGCCATCTTTGGGTTTTTATCGAAACAATTACGGTTATTTTGATCAACAAGTCAAGTCACACGATAATTCCTATCAAGTTTCAACTCAATTAGCCTTCTGGTTCAGGAGAATATGCTGAAAATAAATTTTCAAAACGGCGGTTGTGGCGGCTATTTTGGATTCTCGATTGCAACGAGTTTAGCCGTGTAAGGTCTACAAGTCAGCCCGACACTGCGTACTAAATTTCGAGTCAGTTTGCACTTTGATTCAGTAGTAGAAATTCCAAATAGATTTTCAAGATGCAGCCATCTTGGATTTCCTATTGAAACAATTTTAGCTAGTTTTGATTTACAAAGAACCCCAACACTTCCTAATAAATTTCGAGTTAATTGGCCTTTTGATTCCAAAGAAGAATTCAAAATAGATTTTCAAGACGGATTCTCTTAGAATTACATTTGGAAAAAAATTTTTGATTTTCAAGTCACCACGATACTTCCTACCAAGGTTCGAGTCAACTGACTTTTCGGTTTAGGAGAAATTCAAAATTGATTTTCAAGATGGCCGCCACCCTAAATTTATGCAGCTTAACGGAAAAAGGGAAAAGTCAAATTTCATTTTTTGACTTCTGGTCCAAGAACCGACGTCGCCGTTTCCATACGACGTTGTTATTGCTCTGTGTGTGTGTGTGTGTGTGTGTGTGTGTGTGTGTGTGTGTGTGTGTGTGTGTGTGTGTGTGTGTGTGTGTGTGTGTGTGTGTGTGTGTGTGTGTGTGTGTGTCTGTCTCGAAATGTCTGTCTCCTTCCCTTTCTGAAGCGCTGGGATGACCGAGTGGTTTGCGCTCACGACATCGGATCACGAGGTCCCGGGTTCGAATCCCGTTAGAAGCTGAATTCAGCTCATAAGAGTACGACCCTTTATTACCCATAGCCTTTCATTATCACCTTTCCATATTCTCGATATGGCTAAATAATGTTGAAAGGGACGCAAAACATCAAAACAACCATAATTTGTCTCCCCTATCTATCTATCTATCTATCTATCTATCTATCTATCTATCTATCTATCTATCTATCTATCTGCCTGTCTGTCTGTCTGTCCGTCCGTCTATCCGTCTATCCGCCCGTCCCTGCGTCAGTTGATTCTTACATCCATCTATGGAATAAAAACGGTCTATTATCAAATACATGTATATGCCGATTGTTTGTGTTGAGGTTTTACGGCCCAGTCAACCCAATGGGGTCATGTCGAGCGCGGTCAGTTTACCTAACCACACGTTTACTGGGCAGGCTTAGTCCTCTAAGCGCTTAACAAGTATTGTGCGCATTCTTTCGCCAGAAACTGACAACTGCCCTTCTTGAATCAGCGGAAGGGAGAGAATGACCGTAGAAAATATTTCATGATCAATCTCCACGAAAGAATGTTGCCGACCTCGGCGGGGGTTGAACCCGCGACCTCCTGGTCTCCAGTCGAACGGCGCATCCAACTGAGCCACCGAGGCCGGTTATATGCCGATAGTTGATTGATTGTGTTGGGTTTAAGGATAATCTGCCGGCTGCCCAAACATGGCGGCGAAATTTGTCACCTGTACACTTAAACGAAATGCGTGTTTCACAAACTCAACTGATAACTTAAACCTCAAGGCATATCAAGTCGTTATCAAGAGACAAAAATGCATTTCATAAGTATGAAAAAACATTCTAAGTTGTGCAAATTCGGGACAAAAATGTTCCCTTTTCTTTTTCATAAATTCATAAAATACTAACATTAGTTTATTTCACAATGTTCCGTCTAGAGCAGTCGGAAGTTTGTTTGTTTGTGCTGTGGTTTTACGGCCCAGTCAGCCCAATGGGGTCATGTCGAGCGCGGTCAGTTTACCTAACCACACGTTTACTGGGCAGGCTTAGTCCTCTAAGCGGTTAACCAGTATTGTGCACATTCTTTCGCCAGAAACTGACAACTGCCCTTCTTGAATCAGCGGAAGGGAGAGAATGACCGTAGAAAACATTTCATGATCAATCTCCACGAAAGAATGTTGCTGACCTTGGCGGGGGTTGAACCCGCGACCTCCTGGTCTCCAGTCGGACGGCGCATCCAACTGAGCCACAGAGGCCGGCCAGTCGGAAGTTAAAATATCCAAAAGCTTTCAAATAAAAACACAATATGCCTATGTCTGCAGGTACCCAAACTGATACACAAAACTAAAATCTTGTCCTTTAATGTATATAACGGACTGGATACCGGTTTATATTGTATCTGCACGTGCAAGGAGGACAGCCAAGTACATTATATATGTACGGTCAATATACATTGTTTAGAGCTGTTTGAGTAGCCTTCTTGGTAGCCAAAGTGCGTCTTTATTTGAATGAATTTGGATATTTTATTTTCCGGTTGCCCTAGATGGAACATTGTAAAACAAAATACCATTAGTACTTTGTGTATTCATGGAAAAGAAAAAGGAAATGTTTTGTCTCAAAATTACGCAAGTTTGTTTGTTAGTGTTGAGGTTTTACGGCCCAGTCAACCCAATGGGGTTATGTCAAGCGCGGTCGTTTTACCTAACCACACGTTTACTGGGCAGGCTTAGTCCTCTAAGCGGTTAACCAGTACTGTGCACATTTCTTCGCCAGAAACTGACAACTGTCCTTCTTGAATCAGCGGAAGGGAGAGAATGACCGTAGAAAATATTTCATGATCAATCTCCACGAAAGAATGTTGCCGACCTCGGACGGCGCATCCAATTGAGCCACCGAGGCCGGCTACGCAAGTTAGAATGTAAGTTTTTTTTATACTTATAAAAGGCGTTTTTATCTGTTAATAACCACTTGATATACCCTGACATTTAAGTTATCAATTCAATTTGTGAGTCACGCATTTCATATGTGATTTTTGTTGATATTTTATAAAGACGTGTACAGGCGGAAATTTCCGCCGCCATGTTTGGGCAGCCGGCAGATTATCTGTAACGACACGTCAACCCTTCTTGATCATTTTGTGTCGTCTTCCGGAGAATGGGAGAAGAGATAGTAGAGGAGATGAAGGAGAGGGACAGAGGGTAAAGAACAGGAATGAAAGGAAAGAAACAAAAGAAATAAAAAACATCCCCCCTCCACCCTTACCTGAGAGGGTGGACAGGGGAGGCGGGGATACGGGGATAATAGGGGCGGGGGACGGGGGTAAACGGGGCGAGGATTTGATTGTGTTGGGGTTTAACGACACGTCAACCCTTGAGGGTCATTTTGTGTCGTCTCCCAGAGAAAGGGAGAAAAGAGATAGAAGAGAGAGAGTAGAGGAGATGAAAGAGAGGGACAGGGAAGAAAGAGGAACAGGAATGAAAGTGAAGAAACAGAAGAAATAAAAACATTCCCCCTCTACCCTTACCCACTACAAGGATAGCAGGCCTTGCCCAACTGTAAGCCAATATCAGTTGGACGCCCCAGTGATGTAAGATACACAGCACCTTCGCACCACCCGACCACCACGGGGCGAGGAACGCGGATAAAGGGGGCGGGGGACGGGGGAGAGAGGGCGGGTGACGGGGGAAGAGGGGGCGGGGGTAGGGAAATTTTAGGGACGGGGGTTATACCAAAATGTGTTGTATTTTACCGATTTTACTCTATTTTTATTATTGCAATGCAATAACTGGGTATCAGAAGTATCTAATAGACGTATTAAAATAAATTCAGGTATGTTTACAATGAATCTGGCGTTGATTTCACTTCACCGACTAGAAGTGTTCCGCCAACCGTGGTTTACATTGATTTCGTTTACGTCCGATTTCGTTATCTCTAGTTGATTACTTCCCTTTGATTCCGAAAGTTCACAAGAAAGCCGTTGTCGGTGGCAATGCACATTTTTAGAAATAATTATCCGTCTGCCGTAGACAATCATTTTATTTGCTCATTGTTGGATAAGGACTTTTGCGCTGTTCAAAACACACACACACACACACACACACACACACACACACACACACACACACACACACACACACACACACACACTTCAAGATCCAACATGGATTTTCTGATAGGTATTCCAAACATCATCCGGTGGGGTGATGGGGTGAGACAAAGGTATCGTGTAACCGATATTGGGCTTATAGCTGGGCAAGGCCTGCTATCCTTGCAGCAGGTAGAGGTAGAGGGGAATGCTTTTATGTCTTCTGTTTCTTCACTTTCATTCATTTTCCTTTCTCCCCTGTCCCTCTCTTTCATCTCCGTTACTATCTCCTATTTCTCTTCTCCCTTTCTCTGGGAGACGACACAAAATGACCAATAAGGGTTGACCTGTCGTTAAACTCGAACTCAGTCAAATCAATCACATGTTGCCCGGTGAAAAAACGCGGACCATTCACGGACTTACGGACCAATAAAAATTCCGTGTCCGTAATTTAAATAACGGTTCGTGTTTCGTCAAGTCCGTGAATGATAGGTCTATGGTTTGTCGTCCATCAATTGAAGGCCCGTGGTTTGTCAAGAGATCCGTGAATAACTGGTCCGTATTTTGTTATGCAGTCCGTGTATTGCCAATAGGTCCGTAAGTCCATGAGTCCGTGTCCGTGTTTTGTCAGCCACCACACACTAACACGTTAGACATTTAACTCGGTTTTTGAGAAAACCTCAAAAAAAAAAAAATAATAATAATGAAATAAAAGATTATTGTTCTCACTGACCCCCAAGTGTGGGACCATGCTTATCAAAAACTATTAAAAGAAGATGCAGATTTTAATGGTATTCTTGAGTTTTGATTTTAGTGATTAATACGACTGTTTTTGTGCCAATTAGGATCAGTTTGGGCTCGGGCCTAGGCCCACCACATTGTTTTTCTTGACCAGTTTAAGACCGGATCAAGGCCCACCACCTTGTGATAGTTACGCAGACTTTTGAAACGGAGGGTGCAAATATTTAGCTATTCCGTAAACAGGGTGCAAATGCTAAGGAAATACCGATTTGGGGGCAAAAATTAGGGGTGTAGTTCGGGGTCAAAATCTGCATGAATGTATATTGCATAGTCATGTTTAAATTTAATTATAGCGTTGGGGATATTAAAAATTCTGATTTAGGGGAGGGAATAGTTTGCTTGGGGGAGGAAAGTGGTGGTAAAGGGGGAGGGAAGTGGGGGAAAGGGGAGGGAAGTGGGGGAAAAGGGGGAGGGAAGTGGGGGTAAGGGGGGAGGGAAGTGGGGAATGCCTACCCCCTGTCCACCCCCTCTTACCTGCTATAAGGATAGCAGACCTTGCCCAAATGTAAGCTGATATCTGTTGGACGTCCCAGTGATATAAGATACACGACACCTTCGCCACACCCGACCACCCCAATGCCGATAGTTACATGTATGTGTTACTGTGAACACATTCACGAATCTGGTAAACTCGAATAATGTACCTTACACCGTGTCTGTTTGTAAATAAAAATATTGATTAGATAAGTAAAATAATTGAGCAAATGAGAACAAATGTACTAACCGTTTTAATGTTTCTGTCATAGCTGAGAATATCAATCAGTCGATGGCCACGCCACGTTGCTGTGACATGTATGTGACTATACACGAGGGGCGATTCATAAGTTCCTGGTTGATGGTAAAATGGGTCAGTTTTAAAACATCAAAGGCATTCATTTTTCATTCATACTGAGTTGAGAGATTACAGGTTGTTGGATCCCTTCTGTGTAGTGTAGTGGAACGCAGCATTCCTAACGTCGTATGATAGCGCAACATTTTTGCATATTTGGGAAGACGTTTCCAAAGCATGAGAATAGGATGGATGTTTGATAAGTTTGCACCCACCTTTCTAGAAAGCAGTCGTGACAGCAGTCAGTATGTGTGCATTATCTTGGTGAAAGAGCATACTTCTTGTCAACTTTTTATATCGAATCTGCTTGACTGTCTTCCGTAGCGTTCTCATAGGAGCAGCAGTCTATCTGTATGTAGTCTCTATCTATATACAGCACTTGCATCACATCCCAGAAAAATAGAAGTCATACAAACATCATCGCATTGCAAAATAATTAAAACAAAATAAATTAAAAATAAAAGTAAAAAAAAAAATAAAATAAAATAAATAAATAAATAAAAGGAGTATTGCTTTGCCCCTCGTTGGCAGTGGTTTCATCCGCGCTCATAAATCGCTTGAGAAGTCTGTAAGGATCCGCCATAAAACGGCTATATTATCCCTTAATATGTTGAATGCGTTTCTTATTAGGTCCAAGGAGCTTTTGAACATAACAAGGTGAGTCATATAGGACGCCCTATACTACTAAGGTGACACTTTAAACTTTTGAAAAGCGTTACACATACCTATCATACAGGCAACAGAACACTGATTTTGCTATGATGATGTAATGATTCTTGCAACGGTCTCCTCTTTGGTGACGGAGTTCGTCTACCAAATTCTTCTTGTCAGGTTTAAATTGAGCAACCAACGTCTTCACCATAATGTATAAAGAGACACAAATTCTTCTAGTCATGTTGAAATTGAGCAACCGACGTCTTCACCATAATGTAGAAAGAGACATTCTCTCCTAGCTTGCACATCGTGTTTTCCTGATTTCCTCCGAGGCAGAAGTAATTCCAGTTTTAACTTGCTAATTTCAAATTCAAGAGTTGAACTGTACTAACATTCAGTACGTCTGCTTATAGAGATCACGAAGTTATTAATCACCCCTCAGTTAACAATACAGTACCTATGCAATATATGACAGCGTAAATATGTCATGGCTTTTTTCCAAATATATATGGTATGTGTACGTAACACACGCAACACTTCGGTTTGAAAGAGTAATTCTTCTTTAGATTTGAATCGTTGAAGATTTACGCTTATTTTTCAATATAGGTCAGCTAGCCACAATGGCGGAGGAGGCTGATGCTCATTCATATTTCACATTTGTGCGTTTTGCTAATGGGTTCTTACATTTGTAAGAAAGTTATGGCTTCTTGGTGCCGGATTGTTTCACCATTCAGGGCTGGCGCGCGGCCGAGGAGTTATATGTGGCGCTCCCGATTTCAGGTTCACAAGATCTATGGTTAGGATCTCTCTCTCTCTCTCTCTCTCTCTCTCTCTCTCTCTCTCTCTCTCTCTCTCTCTCTCTCTCTCTCTCTCTCTCTGATTTTGTTTTGAACAGCGGGAATATCTATTTTTACTTTATGTGTCGGACACAAAGAGAGCATTACATTACACTGACGCTCGGCAAGGGGAGTTATTTCAAAACCAAATTAGCTGGAGATGTCTTCCTTGTTTGCGACATATCGTCTTGATATTATTAAGCCATCTGTGATGTTTCGTTACTATATTCCATACGTTTCAGGAGTTATATGCCATACACGAATTTTCAGCATTACACGACATGGGTTTCAGGCAAGGGGGGATAAATCCAAAACCAAAGTCGCCAGCATAACACTATATGGATTTCGGCAAGAGGTGATAATTCGAAACCGAATTAGCTGAGGTTTTCTTCATTGTTTGCTATTCATTGTAGTCAGCTGTAAAGTTTCATAAATATATTCCATACGATATTCCATTAGGTTTAGGAGTTATGACCCGGGCACAATTTTTAGCACTCAAGCACTAACAGGGGTAAGGAGTTATGGCATGGGCACAATTCAAACACCAATGTTTTCTTCCTTGCTCGCGACACATCGCCTCGATATGATTTGGCCATCTCTGAAGTTTCATTAATATATTCCATACGTTTAGGAGTTATGAGCCGGACACAAATGCACGGACGAACGGACGTAAAGACGGACGGACAGCGGTAAAACAATACCCTTTCACCAGTCTTTGATTGGCGGGGCGTAATATAGTGAAGGGATAATGGGTGAACTCTTTTCTCCAGACGGCGGTCAACCGTCTGTTACAAATAAAAATAATGCTGGGCTAAAACAGATGACCGATCAAGCAGTGTGGCGGTTTTCGTCATTAACGGACGAATTACTTGGCCGCCATGTTTAGCTAATCAACTAAAAGCGGTGCAGTCGGGACAGGCCGGTTCATCGCCGGTCGACACGGCTAGAGCAAAATGTGCGTTAGTCGGTTAACCGTGGCGACCCGGAGCAGCGCGGCTGCGAAAAAGAAGTGCGCACTCTGTGTTTGAGTGGTTTATGCACCAGACATCATATACCATGTGCGTGAAACGCTCGCTTGTGCACATGTAAGTGATAGCCTGCGTGCAAAGAGTATCGGGTTTCGTATATTCCTCCACAACTCAGACTATTAACGCATCCACTATGAAGTCAAAATGTTTTGTGTGTGTGTGTGTGTGTGTGTGTGTGTGTGTGTGTGTGTGTGTGTGTGTGTGTGTGTGTGTGTGTGTGTGTGTGTGTGTGTGTGTGTGTGTGTGTGTGTGTGTGTGTGTGTGTGTGTGTGTGTGTGTGTGTGTGTGTGTGTTTTGTTTACTTCGGTGGCAATAATTGGCTGCCGTATTAACTAGTAGAATGATAATACATATACATGTGTATCTACCATGACTGTAGTAAACCGGTTCTAGCAGGTTGCATTTCATACATTTATTCTCATGTAGAAATGATGAGACCATTATCTTTATTATCATTATTCTCATTGATTTCACTTAAGATTCCCACCCGCTAATATAAGATAATAATAATGATAAAAAAATGTATATGGATATCAGATTCACAGTGAAATCCATTAAACAAAAGTTGTTATAAAATATATATTACATCTAAGTCAGACACAATCACATCTTCTCAGCAACAGTAACAACACGCATATGCACGTACAAGGATGCACGTTCAGCACATACGCATGAAGACGCACATACCCTGTGAAACGCAGAGAGAGAGAGAGAGAGAGAGAGAGAGAGAGAGAGAGAGAGTAACACAAATATGTAAAAGTATGCCTTCAGGACATAAATGTATGCGGAAAACCCCTGCCGAGTCGCACCGTGACATGTATATGGACTGTGTCATGCAAAAAATTAATCAACGTAGTCTGATCAGGACCATCGCTGTCCGCTTAAAGGGTCATTTGATACTGCAGATTATACTGATAAATAACAAAGGCCCTAGTCATATGTAAATGGTCTGGCTCAGTTATCTCGGAAAAAGCACAGAATATACATTTTCCTGTGACACGGCTATAATGTATCAATGAGCAAAGCTGAGTTGGCAACATTCTTTCCTGGAGATTGATATTGAAATATTTTCTATATACGGTCTATCACTACCTTCCGCTGATTTAAGATGGGCAGTTGTTAGTTTCTGGCGAAAGAATGTGCACAATACTAATTAACCGCTTAGAGGACTAAGCCTGCCCAGAAAAAAAGTGTGGTTAAGTAAACTGACCGTGCTCGACACTACCCCATTGGGTTGACTGGGCCGTAAAACCTCAACACAAACAAGTTTTATATAGCGGTTGTTGTTTTACACATCTATCCTTACCCACACTATTCAATATACACTCGACAGAGTACCATTTCCCTCCTAATCTAAAGCTTTGTCCGCGCTAGGTAATTTATTCTACCGTACGGTAGTTACCGTAACTTACGGTAAATTCTCGGACATCTCTATTATTCGGTAAGCTTGAGATAACTGAAACAACACCTATCTAGGAAAGAGCTGCTTTCTTTTTATCATACATTTTATTTCATATGTGTATTCCTTCTTTCCCTTTGTTGAGGGCAGGGTTTATATCTGATTGTCTCAGTTCCTGATCATTGCTTGTCTAAGTATTTTGTAAATTCAGCATTATGAACACCTCACTTGGGGAAAAAACAAAACATAAAGAAAAGGTGAATAATGAAGATTTCTGTTCGATATATGATCCATTCTGAGTTTGACTACTAGCCATAGTGCCCAGTGGGGGCACGTATACCCCTGACCAGTGCCACCGCCTCTTTTTAAAAAGCGCAAAGTATGTAGCTCTGACTCTGGAGATGGCAGCTAAATGCAATATTAATACAACATTGAAAGAATTTAGTCATACATTATGTGAAGCCCATGACCTTGACCTCAAAGGTTAGGCACGGTTGCAGGGATCATGCTAAATGAAACTTAGACCTATAACTATCACCATAACAAATACCAGTAAAATCAATCAATCTTTATAACTTAATCAAAGACTTTGACATTTGTATGAAAAATTTAAGTCGGTGGTGGTGGTGGTGTGTGTGTGTGTGTGTGGGGGGGGGGGGGGAGGATGTGACCTTAACCTCAAGGTCACGCCCCGGACGGAATTTTTCTGAGTATAACTGTCAACCTATATCTTCCATCATGCAAATATAAATGGAATTCATCTAAAGGTCTTGATGATATAGCTACTCGTATATAAACTTAAGTGCAAACATTTTGACTTTTTTATGAAAAGTCTAAGTCTGTGACCTTGAGCTCAAGGTTACATTCAGCTCAAGGTCACATTTCGTGGTGGAGATCAAGCTGAGTTAAACTCTAGACCGCCGGCCTCGGTGGCTCAGTTGGATGCGCCGTCCGACTGGGGACCAGGAGGTCGCGGGTTCAACCCCCGCCGAGGTCGGCAACATTCTTTCGTGGAGACTGATCATGAAATATTTTCTACGATCATTCTCTCCCTTCCGCTGATTCAAGAAGGGCAGTTGTCAGTTCCTGGCGAAAGAATGTGCACAATACAGGTTAACCGCTTAGAGGACTAAGCCTGCCCAGTAAACGTGTGGTTAGGTAAACTGACCGCGCTCGACATGACCCCATTGGGTTTACTGGGCCGTAAAACCTCAACACAACCATAAACTCTATATCTTCTATCATACCAAATATACATGAAATTCATTAAAGGGTCTTGATAATACAGCTGTATAAACTTAAGTGCAAACACTCATGTGTCTGAACAAAAGGTCTAAATAATGCCAATTTGTAGATGCAGGAATTCTTTAACAAACAAACCCTAATGTTAGAAAATACAAATGATAAAATAAAATACAAAATATATAAGTGATAGAAAGACAAAAAAGAAAGAAAATAAATACAGATATATATATATTAGAGACGTGAGCAAAGATATACATGCAATTCAGTAATCATAAATAACTATGATGTACATGTATATTAATGCCTATAATACACTGTTTTAAAATGATAAACTCATTTTAATAACCACAATATATTTTAAATTAAGATATAAACAAAGGTTACATAAATAAAGTCAATAAATGACTGTATTATTTGTTGCTGGTCAATAAACCATCTATATATATTTTTAAAGCTGGCACAATTAATCTGATAATTGATTAAGTGATCGATAAATTAAAAAAAAAAAAAAAAAAAAAAAAAAAAATTATCGTTACAGATTTGTACGAAAGCCGGGTAGGGACATTTCTTATTTCTAACTTCTAACTTCTAACTTCTAACTTCTTAATTCTAACTTCTTACTTCTAACTTCTAACTTCTTACTTCTAACTTCTAACTTCCATGTATGTATGTATGTATGTATGTATGTATGTATGTATGTATGTATGTATGTTATGTATGTGTGTGTGTGTGTGTGTGAGTGCGGGTAGGGACATTTCTTATTTCTAACTTCTAACTTCTTACTTCTAACTTCTTACTTCTAACTTCTAACTTCTTACTTCTAACTTCTAACTTCGAACTTCGAACTTCTTACTTCTAACATCTAACTTCTAACAACCATGTTGTATGTATGTATGTTTATATGTGCGTGCATGTGTGTGTGTGTGTGTGTGTGTGTGTGTGTGTGTGAGTGTGTGTGTGTGTGTGTGTGTGTGTGTAGGAACATTTCTTATTTCTAACTTCTAACTTCTAACTTCTTACTTCTAACTTCTTACTTCTAACTTCTAACTTCTTACTTCTAATTTCCATGTTGTATGTATGTATGTATGTATGTGAGAGAGAGTGCGGGTAGGGATATTTTTTATTTTTAACTTCTAACTTCTACTTACTTCTAACTTCTTATTTCTAACTTCTGACTTCTAACTTCTTACTTCTAACTTCTAACTTCTTAACTTCCACGTTGTATGTATGTATGTATGTATGTATGTATGTATGTATGTATGTGTGTATATGTGTGTGTATATTTATGTATGTATGTATGTATGTATGTATGTATGTATGTGCGTGTGTGTGTGTTTGAGATTGCGGGTAGGGACATTTCTTATTTCTAACTTCTTACTTCTAACTTCTAACTTCTTACTTCTAACTTCTAACTTCTTACTTCTAACTTCCATGTTATATGTATGTATGTATGTATGTGTGTGTGTGTTTGTCTGTGTGTGTATGTGCGCGTGTGTGTGTGTATGTGTGTTGGTAGGGACATTTCTTATTTCTAACTTCTAACTGCTAATTTCTTACTTCTAACTTCTTACTTCTAACACACACACACACACACACACACACACACACACACACACACACACACACACACACACACACACACACACACACACATACATACATACATACATACATACATACATACATACATACATACATACATACATACATACATACATACACACACACATGCATACATACATACATACATACAACATGGAAGTTAGAAGGTAGAAGTAAGAAGTTAGAAGTTAGAAATAAGAAATGTCCCTACCCGGCTTTCGTAGATTTGCTACTATACCAATCGATATTTTGATTTCTGTGTCTGTTAGTTTACCGTATTCACCCTTAGTATTCAGACACCTCACATCCTTAACATATTTTATCTAAAATTTGAACAAGTACAATTTACCACCCAATGTTTGTCTAAAAATAGCTGGATGAGTAGCAAACAGTGTAGATCCGGATGAGATGCTGCGGTCTACACTGTTTGCTCAGGCCTTTCTGACCAAATACATAAAGTCAAGTATAATATACGTGGCAAAAAAAGTTAGGGATATTTGTATGTACGGTGAAATAAAAGGAAACTAAGACATATCTGAAATCTGAAATTGATATATTTGATTACATCATTTCATTTACAGACAAAAATTCATCCGTTGGAGTCTGTAGCATTAAATGTGAATGAGAAAATTTGTATGGGAGATCACTAGGGTCACCAATAAAACCTCACAAATCTGACAATATCGCGTATGTCCACCTGTTGCATCTATGCAGGCCACACAACGACGACGCATACTCCTGATGAGTCTGGCGATCTGTAACTCCTCCTGCAAGGCTGCGCCCAAAGCTTGGAACGTTCTTGTTCGTGGAACTCTCTGTCGTACACGCTGGCCGAGAATGTCCCAAACATGCTCAATTGGCGACAAGTCAGGGGATCGAGCAGGCCAATCGAGATGATCCACATTGTTCTGCTGCAGGAACTGCTGTACTATCCTCGCCCGATGAGGTCTTGCGTTGTCATCCTGCAGCACTACGTGGTACCATTAGACTTCCTCCTCCATACCGGTCATGTTCAACAATGGCGCAGTTCGCTGTGAAGTCGATTCCGCACGGTTTGAACAGACACTCTTATTCCAGTTCTTGAGAGACGTTCGCGCAGTTGTTCGGCGCTTACTGGAACACGAGTGTCTGTTCAAACCGTGCGGAATCGACTTCACAGCGCTGGACTTAGAGCTCGGCGACCTTACGTTGGGGTGCCACTTTCCCAGAGACATAGACAAGCCAGGCTAGCATGGACAAGGCAGCATCGTCGATGGCTAACCAACAATGGGCGTTTGTACTCTTTACCGACGAGTCACGGTTTCTGCTGGATATGCTTGACAGACGACGTCGCGTTTGGCGTCGCAGAGGTGAGAGGTACGCGAACTGCGCCATTGATAAACATGACCGGTATGGAGGAGGAAGTCTTATGGTATGGGGCGGCATATCTGTTCGTTCCCGTACAGAGCTGCTTGTGCTTAACGGAACTCTGACAGGCCAACGCTACATCAATGAAGTGCTACAGCCGGTTGTTCTGCCTTTTGTTCAACAGTACCACGTAGTGCTGCAGGATGACAACGCAAGACCTCATCGGGCGAGGATAGTACAGCTGTTCCTGCAGCAGAACAATGTGGATCATCTCGATTGGCCGGCTCGATCCCCTGACTTGTCGCCAATCGAGCATGTTTGGGACATTCTCGGCCAACATGTACGACGGATGGATTTTTGTCTGTAAATGAAATGATGTAATCAAATATATCAATTTCAGATTTCAGATATGTCTTAGTTTCCTTTTATTTCACCATACATACAAATATCCCTATTTTTTTTTTGCCACGTATGCTCAGACAGACAGGTAAAGTTATGACCATATCTTCAGTGATTACTAATCGGTTATCGATCACAATGGCAGGGCTGATAATCGATTATCTTTTCAGCTCTGATGACAAGCCTGAATATTTTTGCTGGCTGTCACAATATTCTAACAAGATATTAATAAAGGTTATATAAATAAAAGAAAAATCAATAAATGACTTTATTATTTGTTGCTGGTCAATAAACCATCTATATATTTCTGCTGGCTGTCACCAGCGAACTTTCGCTGGTGACAGCCGGCTGTCAATAGCCACTTCCTTTTACAAAAATGATGGGGATATTGTTATCGCCTCCATCCTTCCGTCCGTCACGCTATATCCTCCTAAACCACTGGGCGGAATTCTACCAAACTTGGTACATCACTTCCCCTCATGGTAAGGGTGTGCAAGAGCAGATTATTTTTCTGTGCGTCCGTGCATCCGTCGTTCGTCCATTTGTTTGTCACACTATCTCCTCCTAAACAACTAGGCAGAATTCAATCAAACTTGCTACATCATTTCCGCTCATGGTTAGGGTGTGCGAGGGCAATATTATTTTTCCCTGTGTCTGTCCGTCCGTCCGTGCGTCCGTCGTCACTCTATCTCCTCCTAAACCACTTGGTGGAATTCAACCAAACTTGCTGCATCACTTCCCCTCATACTAAGGGTGTGTGAGAGCAACGATTTTTTTCCGTGCGTCTGTCGTCCGTCCATCTGTCCGTCACGCTGTCTCCTCCTAAACCACTAGCTGGAATTCAAGCAAACTTGCTACATCACTTCTCCTCATGGTAAGGGTTGCGAGAGCAACATTGTTTTTCCGTTCGTCCGTTTTCCGTCTGTCCATCTGTCCGTCACGCTATCTGCTCCTAAACCACTGGGCGGAATATAACCAAACCTGCTACATAACCTCCCCTCATGGTAAGAGTGTGGGAGAACAAGTCCATCTGCCCTTCATGCAACATAAGCAACGAGCGTGGGGATTTGCGATGGCGCGTCATCGAGTGCGTATTCTAGTGTCGATTTAATTTCAAAATTCAATGTTGGACTTAAACCGCTTCTGCAACAAGGCCTATCGGAACCTGAATTGTATGGTGACTTAGTATATAAATTCAGAAAAATATATGCTTGCAATGATTTTAGCATTCAATTTCGTAAAATCATTCTTCGAAATATAAAGATTGGGTACAGTTTAAATGTAATACGACAGACTGCATGCATGGTAGTTAACCTACTCACGGTTAATAACTTTGCTTCCCTCTTTGGTTGCACGCCGGCGGGTCTATTTTAAGTAAGTCGGTTGGTGCCTGATGCTCTGGCTCTGGTCGGGCCCACCGGAGTCCTATTGTTGGTTTTCTTTTGCTTCAGTATTTCAGTTATTTCTTGCTGTCGAGTCCTCATCGTTGTTTCATCTCAGTATTCGTTTGATTTTTATGTTCTCGGAAATGTTGCACTGATGAGATAGAAACTCTTCGCGCGGACTGAACAAATGTCTTGTGTATACCACGGCGGAACTAAGGGTGAGGGTTGTGGCCACGTAAAATCGATTTAAGCCCCCTTTCCGCCCCACCCCGCCCCAGTAATATTTTTACTGACCGTTCCAAGGCGGTACTTCTGCTGTGGTTTACTATATCTGTCATTGTTGTCTTAGTGAAATTTTTATTTTGGATTACCCTATGGTCATTTTTGGGAAGAAATTGTCCTCGTTTCTTAAGGTGCGTCCTTCTTTCCCTTTGGTGTCTTGGAACGGAAGGTGTTAGGTAATTGTATCGATTCCTGATCATTGCCGTTCTTTCTATTTGAACTTTCCAACAGCGAACATTCCAACTAGCCTCTTATAGCCTGGATAAAGATAGCAAGTATTAGCTGCCACAAAAAAGAAAAAAAAACAAGACGTATCTTTAAAAAAGATAATTGAGCAAACTTCTTTATAATTTGACTTTCAGGGCGACGAACAACTTCAACACTTCACCCCGACAAACCGATTCGCTGTGATTGACTTGTAAATGCGCAAGAGAAAATAGTTTGGGAATTTTGAAGAAGAATAATGGTCTGACTTGCAAATGACTCATAGTAAATACAATAAACCAAGAATGAGATATCTTTAAACTGTTAACCTCGACAAATCGTATATTGACCCTTTAAATAAATTCTAAATAAAACATCGCAAAAGGCGCAGTAATACATATTTAAAAATTACGGGAAAATATGGAGTGTTCGAGTGACGCGGAGAAACAGATTCGCTTCGAGAGGGGAGAGTTTAAAAGCCGGAAGTAAATGTCGGGAGTGGGGACCAAAAGTCGGGACTAAATTTTGACTATCTATTAATGGCATTAAACATGCATATATCGGGATGAAATCTGGAACACATGTAGAATATTGCTTCTAAAAAATGCATATCAGATTATATCTAAAGATTAAATATTTTTCCCGTTCTGAACCAAAATATTCGACTCTGTTTCACGATTTGGGGTCGGGACCAAATTTTGCGGCGTTGACGATGTCAAGCATTTTGTAAATTATGGTCAGTTTGGGGTCACAAAGGGAATCGTTTCAATCATTATCATTTAAAAAAATATCACGGATCAGAAAAATATAAAAAATTAAATCATTTTATATTACCGTCTAGTAAATATTTGACCCGGGATTAGGTCGGGACTAATTGCTTAATTTCTGGCTTGACATAGGACCCAGATTAGCACTATTTCTGGTACGACGTGCATTGTGTCTCTCAGTTTAATAAAATTATTGCAAACTTGAATAAATCATTTAATATGTATGTCTAATCAAATTTTAAGACATGCCACGTACTTGAAATCAGAACTAACCGAATTTGGACCCGATGTCAAGCTAGAAGGAATGAAATTAGTCCCGACCTGGTCCCGGGTCCAATATTTACTAGACGGTACGATGGCATAACTTTATTTTTGTATTCTTTTGATCTTCGACATGCTAGTAAATGATAATGCATAAAAAAAAACATTCCCATGGCAACCCTGCACTTATTTTATAGTCGACTTACACATAGTCTATTTAATCAAGCGGTTCTATTTTTTGTAACGACTGTCGAACGCACCTGCAGGTACGATGGATCAAAATTGCTACGTAATGCAATACGTTCATATATTTTATTATTTATTTCTTAATAAACAATATATTATATACTTCAAATCAATTTTAAATGGTATATTATGATATCAAATAAAAAAAATCGGATAATTAGAATATAAAGATACAGTAATCACAATTTTCATAATAAAAAATATTATGGTATAAATTGGGTTTCATATTCCACTGCAAACCTATTCTTAATTTGTCTTCGACAAAAAAAGCTTGATGTACTCTTCGCAGACAATAGCACACATTAAAATAAACGTCAAAAAGATTGCCTTAAAAGCTGATTGAAGAGTGACATCAAAATGGGTTTCATGTTACTCAATCAAGTATTCTATAAAAAAATATAATGACCAGTGACTGGAGTATGCAATGTATTGACCTATACGTAAACGGAAAGACAATATTCCCTTAATTGACCGACAAAAACAAAGCTATGACTCAGTAATTGAACTCAAACAGGTAATTAGACTCGAACAAAGGAAATTTCCCCTGTTCTCGTTTGCACAAGCCTAGACTGGGTTACAGGACTCAAACAGGGAAAAGGCTATGACTGGGTTACTGGACTCTAACAGGGGAAATTTCCCCTATTATATATGGTGAAGCTTTCCCTTAATTGAGTTACTGGACTCAAACAGGGGAATATATAGAGGATATTTACTCTTTTGCTGTGAATACCATAAATATTTTCATAGAGTATAATGAAAACATCAGTATTTTCACGAGTGTGAAGCACGAGTGAAATTTGGAATGTTTTCATTACACGAAATGAAAATGTTTATGGTATTCACTGATTTTTTTATTTTATTGTTTACACGCCAATGCACGCTTTTGACGTTTAAACTAACGTCACCAACAAAACATAAACGTCATGGTGTCAACGTTCATTGCTTAACATTCGAAGTGCTGGAGAGACAAAAACAACAACAAAAAAAATCGGCAAATTAAAATAATCTTGTTACCAAAATGTTCCTTACATTCTAACTAAGAAAATGCCTACCGACACTTGAAAGTTTTCCTCAGAAACAGAAAAGTTAGAGGAGTTCAAAAACGAAGTGGGATCGGCTTCTATTAGGGAAACAATAAAGACACCCGAAGTAACCCGAAACGAGTAGTGAAAATAACATCAACTTGTTATTTTTCGCTAGTGAAAATATCATATTTTTTTCACTGGTGAAAATATCATTTTTATTCATTTCGGATATACATTGATTTCACCGCTTGAAAAAAAAAGGTGAATATTTCCCTTAATGGAGTGACAAAAAGATTGTCAGTGTTACTGGACTCGAGCAGGGGAAATTTCCCCTGTTCTTGCTTGCAAAGTTGGCAATATATTTGATGGATCTTTCCATTAGTTGGATAACAAAACAAATGCTATGACTGGTTTATACTAGACTCGAACAGTTCCCCTGCTCTTGTTGAATCTAGATCCTTGCTTATTTGACGCGAACGTTCTCGTTTGCACAAGCTATAACCGAGTTACAGGACTCAAAAAGGGGAAATTTCCTCTGTTCTTGTTTGCACTATTGGTAATACATTGTGAATATTAAGTCTAGGCTAATGAACTCAAACAGGGGAAATTTCGCCTGTTCTTGTTTGCACAATTGGTAATACTTATAGTACATCTTTCCATTCAGTTACTGGAGTCAAACAGGGGAAATTTCCCCTGTTCTTGTATGCCCCATTGGTAATATATATGGTAAATTTTTCCCATGAGTTATTAGACTAAAACAGGGGAAATTTCCCCTGTTCCGGTTTGCACAATCGGTAATATATCTTCATTCAAGGCTATTGGACTCGAATAGGGGAAATGTCCCATATTCTCGTTTGCAGAAGCTTTCACTTGGCTACAGAACTCAAACAGGGGAAATTTCCCCTATTCTTGTTTGCATGATCCGTAATATATATGTTGAATCTTTCCCTTAGTTGAGGGACAATGAACGAAACAATTTGCACAATTGGTAATATATTGAGAATCTTGATTCTAGGCTTTTGGATTCGAACAGGGGATATTTCCCCTGTTCTTGTATGTACAAATGGTAATATATACGGTAAATCTTTCCCTTGAGTTACTGGACTGTAACAGGGTAAATTTGCCCTGTTCTTGTTTGCACAATCGGTAATATATATTGTAGATTTTGATTCTAGGCTATTGGACTCGAATAGAGGATATTTCCCATGTTCTCGTTTGCAAAAGCTATCACTTGGCTACAGAACTCAAACAGGGGAATTTTCCCCTGTTCTTGTTTGCACAATTGGTAATAAGTGCGTTCCCCGAACCGCGGAGCTGTTCGGCGTGCAGACGCACTACTACAGAGTAATACATAGTATATATGTTGAATCTTTCGCTTAACTGAGGGACAATAAACGAAACAAACACTGTTACAGAACTCAAACAGGGAAAATTTCCCCTGGTTTTGTTTGCACAATTGGTAATAAGTGCATTTCCCGAACCGCGGAGCGGTTCGGCGTGCAGACGCACTACTATAGACTAACCGTGTGACCAGTGATGTGTGTGACCAAAAATGTAATGGTCCAACAAACGCTTGGGTGAAAAACAATAAGCGTTCCGAGATTTGGCAGAGGCTATTGACACGGCGGCCGTGCCGATAATAACAACAAAACAGCCAATAACGCCAATTATTCCAAGGTGGAGAATCACGAGACTGATGACGTCAGCCTACAAAATTTGCAATCGCGGCCATTTTAAATTTTGTCTCCACTTCGAATTTTATTTTTATCCATTCTCCGTCTATTTACAAGCTAAGCATGATTCGTTTTGTGCATAAGGTACACTTTGATGTACATTTTCAGATAACACACAGACTTCACGCTCTTTTCGCGTGATAATCTAAAAAAAAAAAAAAAAGAAAAAAAAAACTTCGACATAATAATGTGTTTGTTCGACCGGTTTGTATTATTGTTTCTATTTTTATGTTTTTTTTTTTTTTTTTTTTTTTTTTTCCTAATGTGTAGACTCTCAAGAAAAAAAGAAAGAAAAAGAAACAAAGACAAAAATAAAATCCTGAAGCAGTAAAACGGATTTCAGGTATGCGAACGACAGTGTATTGTCGTTGTACCTGTCACCGGTATACACTAGTTTTCGGTATTCGGAAAGCATGGCCCGCGCACATCGGGGCCCGCAAAACAGATGGGCTGTCTAAAAAAGCGGCCTCCATGGCAGAGCTGCTAGTAACTAAGCCTTGCAGGGCCCAAATTCATGTGATTGGGTCGGGTAAAAGTCCCACAAATTTGGAGGCAATGTCTCTAAACAACTGAAATATTGTTGACTTGGACGTTATGCAGTGGATTCAGGTCGGGTATGAAAGCCACGGCCGAGCTGCCGAGCCGAGCCGAAAAAGCCGAGCCTGAAATAGTGTTTTCTTGTCTTTGTTCAAACGAATTCATGATACTTATTTCTTTTAATCGAATATTGCCATATATGTAAAATGCTGTATTCAAAATTAAAAATTTTATAATTGCTTAAAAACAATTTTGACTTTATACCCCATTTTCCACTCAACAGGGGTATGAAAGCCACGGCCGCGAAAGGAATATTTAACAGATGTTGAAAAGGGATATTTAAAATTAGTTTGAATCACTATAATAGAATAATGGGAAACATAAACAGTTTCTGCATGTTATGATGATTCAAAGAAATTTTAAATGTCTTTTTGCAACCTCTGTCAAATGTTCAGATTATGCAATATCACCATTTGTTCACAAACTGGCAAAAACATATCCCTTTCGCGGCCGTGGCTTTCATACCCCTGTTGAGTGGAAAATGGGGTATAAAGTCAAAAATAAGCAAGCAATTATACAAATTTTAATTTTTAATACAGCATTTTACATATATGGCAATATAAGATTAAAAGAAATAAGTATCATGAACTCGTTTGAACAAATACAAGAAAACACTATATCAGGCTCGGCTTTTTCGGCTCGGCTCGGCAGCTCGGCCGTGGCTTTCATATCCGACCGTGGATTCAGAAGTCAAACGTGGTCTGAAATCAAATTCAGTTAGATTTGACTGCATGATTGTGACTCTGAACTGACAACACTGAATTGGTGGATGATAAGGCCAAATAAAGAATATGTGTGTTTAGAGTAACATGTTAGAGAAATTTAGGTAGGATAGGTAGGGATTCTTTTTTTCTTTTTTAATTTGTTTTATTTATTATTATACCATAATTACCAAATAAATTTGGACTTTGCATATGCCTTCAAACCGGCCCTACTTTTCCCTACTTTTTTGTGCTCCAACTTTTCCCTACTTCTTTTTTCTGAAAATGCCCTTTTAATACCCTACCTTTTAGTCCAAAAATGTTTGAAGTGACCAAAAATTGTATTTTTCCCCTAGCTTGCTCGGAGTTTGTAAAAATCAGATTAACTTAATCTGAGCAGCCGGGATGCAAAAGTTTATAAAATAGTTTCACCTCAGTTGTAACTTTTAGTTTGGCATTTCCTTTCCATGGTAATGCAGTGTTCAGAGAAGACACTGTTGCTTATTATATCTTTTTTCTACGTCTGAAAACAATCCCTGCTTAGCATGATTGAAATGCCTCAAAATTTTGAGCCCTACTTTATCGCTACTTTTTCCACGCCTACCAAACGAATGAATGCTTAACCATCGGTTAAGAACGTGAAACAATTAGAGCGACATCGGTTAGGCATTCGATAACTCAAAAAAGATCAACAAACTTTGCATTTTCTGTGTTTCATGACCGATATAAATATTTTGAGGAAATTATTTGAAAAACGGGGAATTACATTCCACTGCCCAGTATTGTTGAGAAATCGCCACGGGAAGGGTCGAAAATGAGTGGTTACGCATTAGAGCTGTAAGATTTGTTTTTATTTATTTATATCTAATGCGTAACCACCCATTTTCGACCCTTTCCGTGGCGATTTCTCAACAATGTTGCATTGACAACCAAAATATCCATAACACAAATAATCATATGTGTCTATCGTGTATGCGTGATGATATGCTGAACTTCTAGCAAAGCGCAAAATTAAATAAAGGACAATAAACACCACGAATTTCCACGTGTTTTCTATGGCTTTCGGTACACCTTCAGCACGCGAAAAATAATTCAGCTAATATGCGTGAATTAGGTAGTCTGAGATTTACTCCACAGGCGCAGATATCAATGAGCGGCTGAATGTACTTCGCCGTTTTTCAAATAATTTCCGCAAAATATTTATGTCGGTCATGAAACACAGAAAATGCAAAGTTTACCTTTTTTGAGTCATCGAATGCCTAACCGATGTCGCTCTAATTGTTCCACGTTCTTAACCGATGGTTATGTATTCATTCGTTTGGTAGGCGCGTTTTCACTGAAGGGCCCTTGAAAGCCTGTTTGCACATAAAATTTTACCAAATTGGTTTGCCTATCCTTAGATGTGTTTCGAAATACTGACAGAATGGCAAACAGTTTACCTATAGGAGTAGTTTGATCTGGGTCTACACTGTTTTTTCAGACCTTCTTGCTAGAATATTTTATCCCAGTACCATCTATTTTTCTTTTGAGAAAACATGAAAAAAAAATGATAGATTTCACCAAGAAAATTAGGTAGGGTAGGGATACCCGAAATACACATATTTTTTATGCCCCCGCCATTTTCAATGTGCGTGTGTGTGTGTGTGTGGTGGGGGGTCATATAGTATCACCGCTGTCCGTACGTACGTCCCGTCCGTCTGTCCCGTACGTAACAAAAATGGTTTCCGTTCGATATCTTTTGAAAAGATTAGTGTATTGGATTCAAATTTTATACACAGGTATATAATCATAAAATGTAGGTCAAGTTCAATTTAGGGTAAAATCCACCAAATATTATGGGAGTTATGGCCCTTTTTCAACTTAGAAAAATGGTTTCCGTTTGATATCTTTTGAAAAGATTAGTGTATTGGTTTCATATTTTATACACGGGTATATAATTATAAATACAGAACAAGTTCGATTTAGGGTAAAATCCACCAATTATTTTGGGAGTTACGGCCCTTTTTCAACGTTGAAAAATAATTTCCGTTTATTATCTTTTGACAACATTAGTGTATGGGATTCATATTTAATACATATGTATATAACCATAAAATAGAGGTCAAGGTCGATTTAGGGTAAAATCCGCCCATTATTATAGGAGTTATGGCCCTTTTTCATCTTCGAAAAATGTTTTCCTTTCGATATTTTTTTTAAAAGATTAGTGTATTGGATTCATATTTTATACACAGGTATATAATCATAAAATATAGGTCGTTCAATTTAGGGTAAAATCCGCCAATTATTATGAGTTATTGCCTTTTTTCAACTTCATTTTTTGCAAAATGCCTGTGTGCGGGTGAGGATGGTTCCTGGACGGGGGCATCTGTGCCATATTGACACATTTCTAGTTTTTATTTGGCTTAATGTAGTAGTGAAATGTATATGACAAAATTGTACTGCCTTGCAATACAGGCCAGCTCTTTTAGAGGTGAAATGGCTGGATAGCTGAGTGGTTAGCTCTCCAATCACAAGGTCCCAGTTTTAAAACCCAGAATTCAGCTCATGACTGTAGGGGGGCGCTTCACTGCACAGAGCTTTTCATTATCATCTTTCAGCTGTCTCGATATGACTTAAATAATGTTGAAAGGGGTTTAAAACACCAAGCTGTCAGCATAATAGTGACGTGGTAGAGTGTTGGCCTTTCATGCAAGTTGCCTGCGTTTGATCTCCGGCAGCGGCAGAGGTTTCTCCTGTAACAATAATATAGAATAACAATCATTTTCTGTAAGAGTATTTAACAAGTAGATATATATGGAAAATGGGGGTTCTGCGGTAAAAATGTATACTAACACTCCACAGGCCCTGAGATTAATTTTTTTTGTCAAAAAAAAAAATTAAGCTGTTATCTCTCCACAGGCTCTCAGGTTGGTATTTTTTCTACGAATGTATTTTTTAGTCTTTATAGTCATGGTTATTTAGAAAAATCATGCATTTTTCATCGCACAGTCAATTTTATAAAAATCGTTGTATTGAAAAAGAAATTGTATTAAACAAATAAATTTTGTCGCACATCTTTTTGTCTCAGCCTATTACACTCAACAATATACATATCACATATGATGCAGCGTTTCATTGGACTTTTTCAGCAGATAAGTGTGTAGTGCGATAACAAGTACTACTGAGCTGATATGGTTTTACTATGGAATGTTTACAAACACTCATATCTGAACGAGAAATGGCGATAGTTCAAGTGTGCACACGCGACGTATCAAAGTGCAAATACGCCCCCCAAAAAGCAACTCGAGAACAAACGAAATTGATATTTTCAGCCAAACTCTATTTACCTGTTTAAAACCAAGATGTAAGTATTTTAACTCATATTTTTGTCGTTTTTAATTACGTACAATCAGTACTATTAATCAGAATGTTGATTATACCAGTGGATAGTATTAATAGGGCTATTTTCATTAGTTTCTGTTTCATAAAATGTGTATGCTGTACGTTCCTGTTTACTAAACAGAGGATATTATTTTTGTTTTCAGGGACAAGGGATCATTTGAAATATTCAGCACAGATTTCAGAGAGTTTGTAGAGTGGCTCATGAGCAAATATCCCGAAGATGCAGAACTGAAAGAACGTGTGGGCATCTTTCAGGAAAAATACCAGCACCTCCCAGCGGATGTCTTCACGAAAGAAGTTCGAAGAGCCACCAGCATTACATTGAAACGGGATGAAATTAAGAAAATGTTGATCAATTCGTATACATCCGAAAGAAGATTGACTAGTGTATACGAACTGGACACACCATCTGAAGAAGCGTGTATTAAAACGTACAAAGAACTTGAAAAAATAATTAGATCAGAAAAAAAAAAAATTTTTATTAAATTCTGCCAATCAAGGACGTGTGTTAATATACCTGAAAACAACTATGACAAATAAAAGTTCCTTCATTAAAAGCCTCTGTGACAAGGAAATTTCAATCTCGTTATCACACTGCAACTTTTTAATTGCATTTTATGAGCTGACAGAAAAATATCCACAGATTGTCCAATGTGCTCTGGAATTGCGTTTTTTCACAAAACACACCCGCTCAATAGACAAAAATGTTGTCTTACGCTGGTAAATACGGTGTCAAGAAAAAAATGTCATCATATATGTACTCTACTGTTTATGTTTAGATAAGTTTATCAGTGATAAAATTAGTTTAGTGATAAAATTAGTTTAGTCAAATTCAGTGAAGCAAATACTTACGGCGTAAGGACACACATGAATGGCATAAACTGTTATCAATACATTGAGTAATAGCGCCATTGTAGATATTTCTGTTGATATTAACAAGCTCATACAATAAATATCCCACGTTCTCAAGAGGGAAACTCGCCATATTCATTATTCTTATTTCTGCTCAAATACATAGATTGTGGCGATGTTCACCCATAATATATGTTTTTGGGTAGAAATATCATAGGTTAGATTTTTTACTCTTTCGGCAGGTAACATTATGGTTTATTGTAATAAAAACAGAGCTATGAAATATCTTATTGTTGTCTTAGTGTGTGTGTGTGTTACATTTCATCCATGTCTGAAAACTGTGATTACTCACATTAATTTTGCGTTTCTTGATACACTGGCGGTGGCTCGTTGACGAACACAAACTTGTTGAACAACATTATGTGTCTTTTATCTTTTTTTGAATGGCACTGAGCGCCTGAGCCTTTCCCTGCTCTATTAATTTCTTTTTTTCTTGCTCGCCCAAACCAGACTGTTTAGTGTGCGTTTTATCTTTCAAATCATTATATTTGTCTAATTTATCAAGAACCATTTTAAATTCCTGTTCTGATATTTGTCCATCGTTTAAAGCTGTGGAAATTAAACCTTTGATGGAATTTAACTTGCTTTCCCCCAGTGTTTTAATTTCATAATGTTTCTGTGTCTTTGACATTAATTTGCGCCTCAATAACTTAACACAAACACCCATACAACCACAGACAATTGCAACAATCTCTAATGGTAACATAACAGGTACAGCTAACCCAACACCAGCCATAATCACGCTTGCAGAAATTAATGCAGTATCAACTCCATCTGTAGTATTAATCCCCCTTTTATACTTCTTATACAATGCTTTTCTTGCATCTCTCTCTATTATTAATTGTTTCTCTATTTCAGAAATCTTTTGTAATCTATAAGTCTGTCCATCTGCAGTAGACAACTCTGGATATAACGGTGCAGTTGGCTGTTTCATTTTTTATATAGTATTTTTTAAAATATTTCAAAATAAAATAAAAATGATATCTCATACTTTAACAAACGTTCAAAAGCCATGTCAGTTACAGAATTACATAGATAACAGAGACAACACCAAAATGATAGGATTAAAATCTATCACATACTGGGTTGGCTGGTATAATGTCACAGGCAAACAATATCTAGCAATCAAAAACAAAAAGAATGTCCTCGAACCTGGCTTATATAATTTTAATGACCTAAGACAGATTTTTTCTGATGAAGATATTACCTTGTCTGCGAATCACACCAACGGGTTTGTTACATTAGAAATGCCACCGAACAAAGAAATCGAATTGTCCAGTGGAATTTCGTCCTTACTTGGTTTAAAACATAGACAGCTCACACCAGGCAAACACACAGGACACAAAATGATTGACATCGCCAAAACTAAAGAGCTTCGTGTCTTTCTTGACCAAATAAATACAACAAATAATTTTCTAGATGGTGAACCAAGCACATTACTAGGAATCGTACCAGTTTCTAACAAACCCTTTGGGAAAGTTGTTTCTTGTCGATTTGAATTGCCAATCTTCAAGAAGCTAATAAATGGATGTATAACTGAACTATCTGTGCACATAACAGATCAAAATAACACTGTTTTGGACAATCATGACTTACCAATTATAATAGAAGTGTTGATACAATGAGCATATTTGGAGCAGATTACGAGTCTGCAGACTTGCTTGAAATAATGGAAGATCTTGATATGAATGAAAATAGAATTAGAGATCTGAGAAATCCGCGGGATGCAAATGATGCCGTCAATAAAAAATATATGAACAAACGGATCGAATATAAAACAAAGGATCTAGAAAATAAACTTAATGCAATTCAAACACAAATAACTAACATACAGCAGCAACTTCATGGCACCAAACCCTTTACCTCGGATCTGGACATGGGTAACAACCGAATAATAAACGTTGGCCACCCAAGAAACCCAGAACATAAAATCGAGCATGAGAATGATGCAGTCACAGCCAAATTTCTTTATGACTATGCTAAAATCGCTGACAAAAAATTCATGAAAACAAATGAAGACATAGACATGCAAAAACACCGAATAAAAGGCTTAGGTAATCCTCTCGAAATCGACGACGCAGTCACGTTACAGTACGTCGCCTCGCGTATAGAGGGACTTACAGCTGAAATTGACAAACTTAGGGAAGGCAGAATTTAAATAAATTATAAAAAAATATATAAAACAAAAATAAAATGATTCCAAAAGGGTTTGCATATAGCGAGCAGGCACATTATGTTCACTGGAGTGCGTTCAAAGTAAAAACAGTTAATATTATTAATCAAAATATAGTTGTTACATCGGACGGCAAAAACTTTCAGGTTTCTTTCCCCGATGTATCAGAAAAATACATTCTTCCATATGTTAAGTCAGATGCTGTTGTCCAACGATGGCGAACAGACTGGATGTCATTTTGGCAAAATCAGTTAAACTTTGCTGTCTGGTGTGCAACGACTGGATGTGGAGTTGACTTCAATAACCATTTGAATGATACAGGCATGATTGGTTCTCTGTTCAGGTTTCACGTTTACTACCAAACAAGAAGAACACTATTTGAAATGGCTATAGCCCTACCACAAGACACAAGCTCAAATGCCTTTGACAATAATTATAATCGCAGTGCCTATGAAAGAATATGCAAAGAATTCTACGTTGACATTAATGCTGATTGGAGGCAAAAACAGAGTGACAATCAAGGCCTTGGAAGAATATACAACTACTGGACTGGTGCTGGATACCACCCATTTGATAAAGGAGTAGAATACGACAAAAAGGAGTATTCATTCACACACGCCACAACCAATGATATACTCCACATAGATTATATTGCACAGAGCACCGAAGCCACCAAAGCCTAGACAACTTTCATTTTGATAATTCAAATGGCTTCACAAGAGCAGGCGTTGAACGTATCAACGACAGCATCCGAACATACTGCTGGGCTATTCTAGGTTCACAGTCTCAAACGAGGACTGACATATTGGGAACTGGCACTGCATTTGATGCACAAAAACAGTTTCTCGCCAACATTGAAGATGCAATAAACAGCCCTGTAGATTTACCCAGCCAAATAGCAAGATATCAAAGCACACTAAAATATGCAAGGAGCAAAGTTGATTTTGTTTATGGTACTGGGCTGTACATGTCTCCCAGCAACATGGAGCTACAAATAGGCACAATACAAGATTATAATAATAAAATTGTCATAGCAAATGATGCTCAAGACCTCGGACTAAATAATGGTACCAATGCAGCACCGATTCCACCAAAACATACACAACCTGTCAAGGGAACCCAGACAAAACAATCCTTGCCTGAACCTGAACCAGTATCCAAACAAGAGTATCATAAGCAGGTAGAAGAATACGCAAAATCACACAATCTGCCACAGAGTTGGGTTGATGGAATCAGTGCAGATCCAACTGGATTAAAAAGATGGCTTGCAGCTCGTGCTCAGGCAAAGAAAATACACCAAGAACAAGAAGATCAACGCTGGTCAGGATGGAAAAAAGAACATCCAAATCAACCATTGCCAGATGAATACACCAGCAGTGAACAACACGAAAACAATAAAACTACACTGATTGTAGGTGGTATTGTTTTAGACCTTACTGCTTTAATCTTTTACGAGATTTACTAATATATTCCTTGGCTGCCGCATACAACAACCCTGCAACAAGAACAACAACAGCCCCCAAATTGTTCCCAAACCAATTAACAACCTTACCCGTTGCAGAAAGAAGCCATGATACTATTGACCCAATTACACCAGGCAAGGCAGCAGCTGCTTTCCCAGCCAGGTTTGCAAGTAATTTAGCAAGATTATGTAGTTGTTTCTTAACCCATTCTTTGGCTCCACCCTGTGATGGTGGCTTTGATGGTGTGGCTGCTCCCCAACAGCCTCAACGATCACCCCTATAATCATACCAATGGCAGTCAAAACACTAACTATGGTGATGCCTTGTTCTTTGAATAATGTCCTCAGTCTCTCACCAAGAGTTGAATCTTCTTTCAAAACTTTATTTATAGTTTCTTTTATCCTGTTTATTTGGCCACGCAATGCTTCTTTGTTTGCAGTGGCTGCTTCAAGTCTCGCACTTCTTTCATCTTCAAGATTTTTTAAACGTGCAGTTATATCACTTTTGCTGATTTCATCTTCAGCTTCTTGTAATTTATGTTTTTCTTTTGCTATGTCTTTATCGATGTCAGTCAGTTTTGCCAAGTTATTAGTAAGTTCGCCACGGGTACTTTGCAGCGCCTTGTCTAGTCCTTGCAACTCACGAAATGTCAATCCTTCTGTTTGTGTATGTTTATTTGCAACATCTGGCAGTTCTAAATCCCGGCCAGCCATCAACGTTGTTTCTAATAATTCTACAGCTCCATGTAACTCCCCTACTGTATTTGTCAAACTCTGCAGTTCAGAGGTACTTGATAAATCTTGGAGTGGTATTTGTTCTTCAATATTCATCAAATCATTTCGTGTGCTTTCTAAAGCCTGTCTTGCTTGTTTAGGCAGCGGCTGAGTCCTGCTATTATACTCTGGTAAATTCAAATACTGTCGTATTGCTTGTGTTCCACCAGACCCTACTGCTCTGTTGTATTCCTTTACCAAAGAACTAAGAGAAAGAAATGTTGCTGAGCCCTGTTTTGCAGTTATTCTGATTTCTTTATCTCCAACAACCCAGTACAGAGTTTTCCCATCATCTGATATCCTGAACAGGTTGTAATCTATCTTTTCTGGAGCCATTTTATATCGTTTTCCAATTTCGTCATAGAATATCTTCACGAGTTTTTGTTTCTGACCGTCAAGAGCATTCTGTCTGAGTTGTCCTCTTAAATCTGCAATACTATCATTCTGATTTGAAATAATTCTCTGATCAACATCATCAGGCACCATAGGCATTCTCTCGTCAATGTCATCATCATAATCATCTTTGTCAAACGCAGGATTCTCAAACTCATCAAATCCACCTTCAGCCATTTTGAATTATTTGTTTATTTTTAAAAATATAATTTAACTAAAAAACAAAAATGTCTTCATACGGAAACAAGCTCGATCCTTACAGAAAAATGAGAGAACCCCGCGGCATCAAAGGAATTCGCCAAAGCGTTGTAATCACTAACAATCCCAGCACCATTGATCAAAACCAACAACTTTTGGTGAGGTTCCCCAACCTGAGTGATAACGATGTTATTGTCCCCAGAAGTGCACGTCTTGCTTTTACTATTGAACTAACAAGTAAAGATGCCAACGCTACAATTTTCCAAAATCTCGGCAGAGCCATTATCAAGAAAACCACTATAAGAATAAGTGGCAATGAAGTCATGTCTATTGACGACAGTGACATTTACCATTGCTATGTTGACTTGTGGAAATCTCCCACAGAGCGAATGAACATGGTATATCAAGGTCTTGGCGAATCAAACATGTTAAAACACAGAGTCGGCGCTGGTAATGCCACTGCTAATGCTGAAGACGAAGCTGTTTCAAAGGCATATAGTAACAGATTTTGCATACCACTAGACTTTGAATTACTTGAAACTCACATGCCTTTTTATCAAGCAGGACTTGGTGATAGACTGGAATATGAGCTGACATTTAATGACTATGATAAAGTAATTAATTCTTCAGATGCTGATAGCAGTTATAAGATAAAAAAAATATCTGTTTAGAATTTGACAAAGTTACTGACATCGAACTTGCACGGCAGATAAGACAACAGTACAACGGTAGAATAGCAATTTTATATGACCGCATTTTGCGACACAGAAAAATAATAAAAAACAAATCTGACACACTATGGAACATCAACCTGAATGTTCCAGCAAGAAGCATGAAGGGCATTCTGATGCTTTTTGAAGACCCAAACAGGACAAGCACTGAAGACTATTACAACCCCAAGATCACAAAAGTAGAAGTGACCATAGAAGGTGTGCCTAATCAATTGTATAGCAAAGGTATGCTTGCATACCAACAGTGGGATGAAATTAATAAATACTTTGCACTAACATCAAAAAGAGACAAAGAGACAGACAAAGTTGCAAAAGACTTGAATTTTAGCGATACTAACATCAAAAAGTATTTTACTACTAGATTTGCTCTGTGGCTTGACTTGCGTTCTACAGATGACAATACATTACACGGCAGCGGCAGAAGAATCGAGAATGCCAGTGAAGGGGTCACCATACAAATTGAAAAAGAACAAGAATCAAATGAAAATTTAAATATTTACCTTTTTATAATACAAGATGCCTAAATCAATTTCGAAGATGGAAGATTCAAAGAAGTTGTCTATTGATTCTTTAAGTGAATTACCAAAATATCCACATAGTGCAATTATCTGTCGTCAGACAGGCTGTGGAAAAACAGAATTTGTGCTAGATTTGCTTGAATCAGAGTATGCTAGGGTGTTTGAGAATATACTTTGCCCAACAATAAATTGGAACAAAGCATACAAAAACAGATGTTGGATTGGCGATGTTCGAAAACCAAAAGACAAAAACATAACAATAGTGAATCCTGTGATGCCAGACGGAACAGAAAGACTTCAGGAACTGTTACGGTTGTTTTTTTTGATAAATTAGCTGGTAAACCAACACTATACATCATTGATGATTGCTCTGCCACAAAAGAATTAACCAAGAAAAAAGATATGCTGTCAGAGTTGGCATTCTCTGGCAGACATGCAGACCAATCAGAATGGGTTATTTCACAGAGATATATTTCTGTTTTGAAAGATTTACGTGAGCAAACAAAATGGGTTTGCATGTTTTATACTAAAGATAGAGATAGTTTTGACAATTGTTTAAGAGAAAATGATGTTATCCCAACAGAAGAAAGGCAAAGAATAAAAAAAGAATTAGCCAAAGTTAAGCACCGTAAACTAATATTAAAAACTGACCAACCTACTGGTTATTGGTTGGTTGATTGATTCCTTATTTTTTATCTTTGCTACTAGCATTGCTCATAGCAAAAACAGCATTGCTAATAGCATTGCTAATAGTAAAAATAGCATTGCTATTAGCAAAAATAACATTGCTAATAAAATGATAGTAATAAAAAATAAAAATGCTACTTGAACTAATAGCAATTGCCTGTGTTTGTGTGAATATATTAGTTGGATGTTTGGCATTTTACAATTATTTTAATTTTAAAAAAATAATGATCAACTTAATAAAAATGAACGCTGAAGAACTATTAGATATTTCACAAGCTATACCGCAAGATGCAACATCACAGGAAGCTGTACAAGACACAAAACGAGAAAGATTATCAGCTATTGTCATTGGAGGCGGAAGTCGTCATTACTTTGGACGTGATGTTCAACTAACAGATCTGGATAAAATGACTCCTCAAGAAATAGATAAACTTTACTGCAGATATGAAGCCAGACTTGGTGCAAGTATGACTAAGACATTGGGTAACTCTTTTATAAATTTGTATGTTATGGCTGTGTCAAGATATTTCAATATAACCAACCCACCTAAGCTAATAGAAGATTTAGAAGAAGATCCTTTTATTAATCATGCCTTGACAAGTGTTTGTTGTGAGTTGTATTATAAGTATGGTATATATCTAGCGCCTTTTACGGCTATGTTAACAACTGCAAGGCATATTGATTTTAATAAAATTAAAAATATTGTGGATAATAAAAATGGAAAATCAGAATTTGAATCAGGAGAATCAGAATCAGGAAAATCAGACCAATAATCAGGATCCAAAACCAAAAAAAGAAAAGAACCCAAAAAGAGTAGCAGCTGGAAAAAAGGGTGCTGAAGCGAGATGGAAACGGATGCAAGCACAGCAAGAAGCTCCTGCGGAGCAACAGGAAGCTCCTGTGGAGCAAGAAACAGTCACAAGAGTAACAAGAGAACCACAAGAGACAGAATCTACATTAAAAGTGAATGTTTATAAAAACTACATTCCACTTTGTGCTGTGCTGATTTTTGGTATAGGTATTTTCTTGTTGTATAATAAATCAGTGCCAGCAACGCAAGTTACACAGCCTCCACAACAATCAACACCAAAGTCTGATATAGATCCTTTTGAAATGAATTAATTTTAATTTTAAAAATATTTTTTCACATATAAAAATAAAAAAATGGCAACTATTGACGGAAAACAAATTGTAAACATGTTATACCACGCTGGTGTTGAAACTGTATTAACAGTTGGTTATGCAGAGATTGCTAGAAAACTATTAAGAAGACCTCCACCCAAAGTTGATTTCAACATGGGTGATGTTGGAATGTTGTCTTTAGATATATTGTTAGCTATGGCTACCAGAGATATGCTGATTAAACAGGGTATTATTCCGGCTGATATTATGAAATAGATTTTAAATTATTTTGTTTTGTTATATATATGTAAAAAAAAAATGGCAAGTGCAGTAGCAATGATGATAGGCGGTGCAGTTGTGAATGCATTGGCATTCTCCGGTAGTAATTATTTGTTTTCTCATATGGGAAAAAGTGATGATGCTGAAAAGGAAAGAGAGAGACATGACAAAGCTGTGGAACAATTAGAAGCGGCACAGACTGCATGGAATAAAAAAAGGATGCAGAGATTAGATTTTATCAACGATCAAATAAAAAAAGAACACCATGCAGTACAGACTTTTGATGATGTAGATCAGGCTATGAAACAATACTTTTACATAACTGGCAAGTCTCTTGACTCATTGCCACCTGAGCCTAAACTAAGTGATTTTTATACACCTTCATCTGACCAGCAAAATAGAGAGATTACATTTGTTGTATTAGGCATGACAGTGACTGGGTTTATTGCTTATAAGTTTTTGTAGATTCTAAAATATTTATATAAAAAAAAAACATGGAAAAAATATACTACAGCCCCAAAGGATTTTGGAGGGGTCGTACAGCAATAAAAAAGTTAGCCAAAGAAGCAAAGGTCAGTGAAAAGCAGGCACTTGAATTCTTAAAGAAACAAGCTGTGTGGCAGATTTATTTACCTGCACCTAAGAAAATAATCAGACCAAGATTTGATGTGTCTGCTAAAGATGAAGTACATCAAGCAGATTTGTTGTTTTTGCCACATGACACTGTCAAGGTTGGTAGAGTAAACAAAACATATAGATATGTTTTGACATTGGTTGACGTGGGGACAAGATACAAAGAAGCAGAACCCTTAACTTCAAAAGACAGCAAAGAAGTTGCTAAAGCCTTTGAGAAAATATACAGTAGACATTTGAAATATCCAAAGTTATTACAGGTAGACCCAGGGAGAGAATTTATGGGTGCTGTGTCACAACTGATGGAGAAACATAGTGTTAAAATCAGAAGAGGTAGAACAGAAATACATAGAGACCAAGGTGTAGTGGAGAGATTCAACAGGACTTTAGCTGAAAGACTCTTTGGTTATCAATATGCAAAAGAGCTGGAAAATCCTCACAAGCGTAACAGAGAATGGGTTAAGAGACTGCCTGAAGTTATCAAAGCACTAAATGCGGAGACGAAAAAAGCCCCTCCTATTGTAACAAGAAAAGTTGATGCTCCTATTTGTCCATATGCCAATGTTAGGTATTTGTATCAACCAGGTGAATTAGAAGGTGGTGGTAGAAGACGGGCAACAGATCCTATATGGTCTGTGGATATACACAAAATTGATTATCACATTATAACGCAAGGCATAAGAGTATATTATTTGAAGGCACCAGCACCAAAGAGAGGTTTTGTTAAAGAGGAACTACTTATTGTCCCGGCTGATACTCATACCTAAATGCATATGTCGTAATACCATCTGGTGCTGTGCATCTTTTAGTGTCAAGAGGTGAGAGTGTTGTTTTGTTTACTGTTAGTCCATATATGTTGTGATGTATTGAACGTAGCATGTTCATACTATGTGTGTACTTCTTTTTGTGGAAGAGTGCATCTTTGTAGTTTTCAAAGTTTATCTGTTTTTGATTACATATTTTCTTACTCCTTTTGCTTTCTTGATGAGTTGTTCGTCTGATCTTAGTATAGAATATAGCTTCGGACGCAAACCGATGTATTCTGCTATGGGAGTACCAGCACACTCATCTTTCATTTTGCTTTTTTGTTTGATTCATCATGAAGTTGGTGGTCTTTAGGATAATCAGAGAAGTCATAGTCTTCTTTTGTTTCAGACATGTCCTTGTATGTGTCGTTAGTTTTGATGTCTACTAGTAAGGAATCTGTATCGGTGTACAACAGGGTGCAGTTTTCACCATACTTCTTTTTCAGTTTGTTGTAATACCAGTCATACATCAAGTGTTTTGATAGATAAACCAACGTAGATTGGTTTGTTTAGTGTTAGCTTTGTTTTGTTGACATGTATTGCAGATAGTTCATCAGAGAATTTTACACGTCTGTTGAAGTTTGGTTTGGCTATGATTTTTCTTATCTTTTCATTTTCAGTGCAATCTGTTCTGACTAGTTTTATGTCTACTCGTTTACGGAGATTCTCCACTGTTTTGCCGAAGACAGAGTTATTCATAAGTTTGTAGAAATCTTTTTCAAATGCAGACTTTGCTTTTTTGCGGAGTTCTGTGTTCAAGCCAATATATGGTTCCATCCAAGGTTTTTCATTGAATTCAAGTATCCTGTGCACCTTCGTGAGTTTCATCCCTTGGTGCATGTAAAGTTGGAGGTTTCTGTAGTGAACTACATACTTTTCTTTGTTCATGAGGTTGGGCACAAGCTTGGAGCAGTTTAACATGCTTTTATTTTCTAGCAGATCTGTTTGATAAGATGAGAGCCATTCTTCTTTTACTGATAGTTTTTCAGGTGCAAGTGGATAGTCATTGTGTAGTTTATGTAGGTGTTTTGGATATTCTAAATCCACTTCGAGTATCCAACCTTTTCCTTTCTCTCTTTTTCCTACTTTACCACTTAACCATTTGAAACCAGAGTAAGGGAGTGGCTGACTCATTGCCCACCCATAGAGGTTATTTGCGTCATAATACATGATGTAGTTATTTTCTTTTTCAGGATTATAATCTGCAGTATGAGGATTGTTTGCTTTGGCATGTCTTTTGGATACCATACTAATACCACCACGCATACCTTTTTCTATGAACAAATGCATATCCATGTCTGTTAAGAGTTCTAAATCTATCTTTGTGTGTTTGAGTAAAGCATCCCAAGATAAGCCAGGTGCAGTGTAGTAGTGTAAAGGATCGAGTTTATATGAATCCATGCATGTTTTTCTGAAAGTTTAAAATACGTCAGCGAGTAGAACCACATCAGTTTTTAAGTATAAATCATGATAATCACCAATAGTTTTACAGTTGAATTCATTCCATACTTTTTGCGCATGTTCATAATCTACATCTTTGATCTTTTCATCTGAAAGTTTGCTATAAAATTTATCTATAGGTGGCAGTTGTGTTTCATTAAACCTATCTAGACTGTCTATGCATTCATATGGGTAAACACCTTTACGTAGAATTATATATGTTTTATCACCAAACTCACTTTTTGTTATTTTGAAATCTGATTTGTTAGTGGCTTTCACTAAATTTTCCAGTGAAGATGCCATAAACTGGAAACTGTCTAAGAATTTGAGTTGTGCAATACTGAATGAGATGTACTTTTCTGCATTATTTGGGATACAGGTAATGTTGCCTTTTGCTTTGTGTATTTTTTGCATTATGAGATGGCTATCATATCCTTTAAGGTTGTGAAATACTACTGGGATTTTTGTCTTGCCTGGTTTGATTTTGAGTTTAAGGTTGCAAGATTTGTGTGCTGCACCTCTGTATTCACCTGTGAAATGACAGTGGTCTCTTACTTTTGGATTGTTTTTTGTTATTTCTTGTTCGCATATCCAACATTTGGTGGCATTTTCATAGTCTTTGATGTTTTGCTCTGTCATAATTAATGGTTTTGGGTGAGCAAAGATGTTATTGATATTGCTAACCTCACATTCTAAGTGGTTCAGAAATACTTCAACAACATCTTTACCTCTGTAGATTACAGGTTTTTCAGTTTGACCATCATATCTGACAACTTGATAACCAAATCCGCAAGCTTCGTGTTCACTGTTTATTTCTGATTTATCACCCGCTTTTTCTGTTTTTGGTTTGATTATACTTTCAAAGTCGGCATAAATGACATATGGAACAGGCATTTGGTTTTGATGGTTTTTGAATCTGATGTAACTACCTTCTGGAGGCATATCTATTCTTGTTGAGTTTTTGTTGATGCCATAGCAGTCTTCTTTGTGTTTGATAAGCAGGTCTTCTTTGGTGAAACCGTATAGGCATCGATCACAGAAATAGGTTTTAGTTATATGTTTGTTTTGGTCAAAGAGTAATCTATCAAGATTTTTAATCCCACAATAATGATATTTTGTTTCTTTCTTTTTTTGCTCTGGATAATCTTCATAGTCTGCAGGATCATAGTTTTCATCTATTATGTTTTCATCATTGTTATCATCTGCACCAACTTCTACATCTTCTGATATCAAGAGTAAGTTAGATCTTTTTTTTTCTTTGGATTGATCAGATATGTAGTATGGGAATATGTTTATCTTTTTCATCTTTGATGATATTGTATATCCGTAAACATTGATTGCAAGATTAGGATTTTGTTTCTCCAGTTTTGGTATTTGAGAGATTGGTGTTGGAAATTCAATACCATCAAAGTTCAACTTGCCTAGGTGTTTTCTACAGCTTGATAATTTACTTGGATTATTTTCATTGTAGTATAAAATAGACAACAAAGCCCATTCCAAACATCTATTATCTTCATTTGGTAAATTAATTATTGCCTTTTTGTTTGCTAATGCTTCAGGCAAAGGAATATATGATGAGCCTTTAAGTGGTTCATATTTTGCTATGTTCAAATATAATTTGATGCAATGGTCTATTTCTAAACCAGAAGCAGTGTTTGTAAATTTTTCAATCCATGTTTGTAAATAAGCGGTTTGCTTGTCATAGAATTCATCTACATTATTTTCATCAAGAACAGCACTTTGTTCTCCATGATTTTGGCCAACAACAGGCTTTCGATTTCCATCACCTTCATCATGATAAAACTGTACAGAGAGACCAGTTGAGAATTTGATACCATTGTACTCTCTAATATCTTGACTGATTTGATTAACGAGCATAGATTTTTTATCACTAAACAAAGCAGAAGGATCTTTATATGTGTGTGCATCAATTTCATATGTTTTGAAATAATTACACAATGGTTTGTCAACCAGTTTTAACTCTGAAACAGACTTTCTTTTCTCTCTTTGAGATAAAACCTGTTTCAGTTCATCAATAACAGCCTTTTGCAGCTGTTCATATTTCTTTTTCAGTCGCTTTTCTTTCTTCTTTTTATTACGTTTGGCGCGTTTATTTTCTGTTTGAATTGACGGTACTTCCGTCTTTGGTGGTGACGGTACTTCCGTCGGTGCTTCTGACGGTTCTTTCAATATTCTTATTCCTTTTTGTAAATCATCGTCAGTAATAACACCATTGCGATGCAATTGTAAGAGATATTCTAAATTCGTACTCATTTTTTATAGAATGTTGTTTTTTTTTATATTTATTTTAAATAAATAAATACTTGTTTAATATATAAAAAAAATGGAGTGTGCATTCCTGAAAGTTGGTAGCGATGATCTTTGTCATAAGAAACCTGTAAAGAATTCACAATATTGTGCAATGCATAAGTTTTTGATGAAGAATAGTAACGTGAAAGCTTGTTTACGCTGTGGTAAGAGAACATATTCTAAATTACAAATTTGTAACAGATGTGATGGTAATAAATTAATAGTTAGACCATTTAGATCTGAATGTAAACGATTAAGGAATATAAATATAGATTAGTATATTTTCTAAAAAAAAAAAAAATGATTATACATTAAAAAAACCAGTATATTTTTTTACATATGTGATTTTCCACCTATTTTTTTTTTTTCAACTACCAAATCATATGCATGATACTTATTCGCTGGATTACCTTTACAAGGTTTCAAACCAAGAGGTCTTATGTATAACGGTGGGCTAATGTTATTTTTTGTAATTTTAGTTTTTAAATAATCTGGTGCCCATACCTCACCATAGTTATATAAAGATAAAACCATCGTTTCACCTTTTTTAGTATTAACCATAGTTGTATTTGTGACTGTGTATATTTTATTAATTTCTAAATCAGTCCATTTACTATATTCTGGTGTCTGTTCCTTGAGCAATCTATCAAATTCTGCAGCTGTGGGTGGATCAAATTGGATCTCTTTTTCCGTTTTGCCATTGTAGTTTTTCTTTTATATATTGACTAAATTTTATTTGTTTAATACAATTTTTTTCAATACAACGATTTTTATAAAATTGACTGTGCGATGAAAAATGCATGATTTTTCTAAATAACCATGACTATAAAGACTAAAAAATACATTCGTAGAAAAAATACCAACCTGAGAGCCTGTGGAGAGGTAATAGCTTAATTTTTTTTTTGACAAAAAAAAATTAATCTCAGGGCCTGTGGAGTGTTAGTATACATTTTTACCGCAGAACCCCCATTTTCCATATATATAGTAGAATAGTTGGTTGTGTCTTAGCCCAAATTAATATTTCTCTGTAGTATAACTGCAGAACTATGCCAGTTAAACTGAAAAAGAAAAAGATATGGGTCCCCTTAATCCTGGAATATTATTTAAAATTTCAAGATCCTATCTGTAACTGTTCTTGACTATATGCTAAGACTGGACAAAGCAAGGGACTCAAACAACCACAAAGTTTTATGCCCCTCTACCTTCTTTGAAGTTTGGAGCATTATAACTTGGTCCACTATTTTTTAGCTCATCTGAGCCAAAGGCTCAGGATGAGATATTATAATCCGTCAGTCCACTCCTTTGAAGGACTTCTGCTCTGAACCCCTGGGTCATTTTCAGCTCGCCTGTACAAAAGTACAGTAACAGCTACTGCACTACTCCCCGCATTGGCGTTCGCATCAGCATTTTTTAGCCTTGCGAGGCTTGTCAATCCATAATTAGTTTGTGAAAATCTCAATAAATGAAAATGTCAAAAACAACCTGGTGAAACTAATGTGTACACCTCATAAAATAATAGAGGTTTTAGGGCTCCAGATAAGAGAGAGAGAGAGAGAGAGAGAGAGAGAGAGAGAGAGAGAGAGAGAGAGAGAGAGAGAGAGAAAACATTAAAGGTTCTTAGGTTTTAAACTGCTTGAAATATTTTGATAATTTTTGTATGCTGATACAAATTTACAAGATCTAACCAATGATATTGTCAAAAGAGATTTCTTAATAAACAGTTGACTGCCGAGGCAAATCCGTCCCTCCGAATTCAGTTTGTGAAAATTACTATACCTTTTAAATCGCTTGAACTATATTTATTATTTATGGCATACAGATAGGTATTGACAAGACCTAACCAATGAAACTGACAGATGCAACCTGGTGTAATAAATGTGTACTCCTCATAAAACAAAAAAGTTTAATGGCTCCAGATAAGAGATTAAAATCATTTCTGATAATTTTTGGCAACCAGATATATACTGACAAGCTCAATCCAATGAAATTGACAAATGCTAGATTTCTCTAGTTGATAAATAATATCCTTCCCAAGGCGTGTCTGTCCGGCCATAATCAGTTTTGAAAATTGCTGTAACTTTTAAACAGCTTGGAATATATTGATTATTTATGGCTGCAGATACATATTGACAAGCCCAAACCCAATGAAATTATCAAATACAACCTGATATAATAAATGTGTACTCCTCATAAAACAATAAAGGTTTCAGGGCTCCAGATAAGAGATTAACATTAAAGATTCTTAGATTTTAAACCACTTGGAATAGTCTGATAATTTTTGGCATGCAGATACATATTGACAAGATCTAACAAATGAAATTGTCAAATGCCAGATTTCTTTATAAATAGCATTGCCAAGGTCTGTCTGTAATCAATTTGTGAAAAATTGCTAAAACCTTTTAAACCGCTTGGAGTATTATGATAATTAATGGTACAAGAGGAATAAAAAAAAAAGTTCTCTTCGCACCAGATAAAAGAAATAAAACAATTCTTATTTATGACATGAAAATTGTAACAAAGGAATGAAGCATAGCTCAATAAATTTCTCGCCTATTGAGGGATTCGAACCCGTTCTACCTGGATTAAAATCCAATGTTCTAACTACCAAAGAGAGAACTCCCTACGCATTTGTCAGAGATTGAATATATATCTACAGATTGAATATATACCTACAAGCTAAGCGCAATATGCCAAGGCAGATTATCGAAGGTAGTAGTGGTAGACCGTAACACCCAACCCCCTCACCCCTCTCAAGAAATTCATCATTTATGATGACACGAAGCCATTTTCGGCCAAGTAAAGTCCAATCCCGGACGAGCCCCCATCTTATGACATGAAAGTCGTAACAAAGGAATGAAGCATAGCTGAATAAATTTCCTACCTATCTTGGGAATCGAACCCGGTCTGCCCATATAAAAATCTAGTGCTCTAACCACTCAGCCAAAGAATTGACTCCCTGAAGCAGTTGTAAGGAATATATATCTACAAGCTATGGATAATCTGTCAAGGCAGATTATTGAAGGTAGGAGTGATAAGCCGTAATACAACAGAGAATCTAAGAGCTCAACTTAAGAGAGATAAAACAGATGAGCTGGGTCACCTGGGCGGGTGTGGCGAAGGTGTTTTGTATCTTATGTTACCGGGGCGTCCAACTGATATTTGCTTACAGTTTGGCAAGGCCTGCTATCCTTGTAGCAGGTAAAGGTGGGTGGGCGGGGATGTTTTTATTCTGTTTCTTCAGTTTCATTCCTGTTCTTCTTCCTTCCCCGGCCCTCTCTTTCACCTCCTATACTATCTCTTCTATCACTTTTCTCCCTTGCTTTGGGAGACGACACAAAATGACCAACAAGGGTTGATGTCTTGTTAAACCCCATCACAATCAATGCTCCAGATAAGAGCCAATATATTAGAGCTTCACTGGGATCCAGATAAGAGAGAGTAAACAATAATGATTCATAGGCCCCCCCCCCCCCCCCCCCCCCCCCCGGGATAAGAGACATTAAACAAAGTTTCTTAGGGCTCAAGCGAAGATGAAAACCAATAAAGGTTCTAAGGGCTCCAGATAAGAGATAAAATAGAGGTGCTGATGGCTTCAGATAAGAGAGCTACAAAAATAGAGGTTTTAGGGTATTTAACAATAAAGTTTCTTAGGGGGTCCTGATAAAAGAGATTAAACAGTAAAGGTTCTTAGGGTTCCTGATAAGATATATTAAACAAGAAATTCTCTTAGGGCTCCAGATAAGAGACAGAAAACAATAAAGGTTCTTAGGGTTGGTTCCAGTTAAGAGATAACAATTTTCTTAGGGTTCCAGACAAGAGGAAAAAATCCTTTGAGCTCCAGATAATAAGAAATAAAACAATCTTCTTTTGGCTCCAGTTAAGAGCTAAAGCCAATAGAGGTTATTTGGGCTCCAGATAAGAGGGGTTCTTAGGGCTCCAAGAAGAGAACAACAAAAATGGTTCTTGGGGCTCCAAATTAGAAGGATAAAACAACAAAGGTTCTTAGAGCTCCAGATAAGAGTGATAAGACAATAAAGATTCTTAGGACTTCAGAAAAGAGATTGAACAAAAGAGCTTCTTAAAGCGCCTCGTAAAATAGATAAACCAATATAAGTTCACAATAGAGGGTCTAAGTGCTGCAGAGAGAGAGATAAAACAGTTTTCCTCTCATTCCTAGAGCTCCATATAAGAGAGATGTTTTCTTTTGGGCTCCAGATAAGAGAGAAAACAAGAGGTTGGTGGCACTCCAATGAAAGAATAAACCATAAAGGCTCTTTTGGCTCCAGATAAGAGATAAAACAATAGAGGTTATTAGGGATCCAGAAAAGAGGGATAAAACAATACAGGTTCTTATGGCTCCAGCTAAGACAGCTAAAACAATAGAGGTTCTTAGGCTCTAGATAAGACAGAAAAAACAATAGCGATTTTTAGGGCTCCTGATTTGAAAGATAAAACACTTTTCTTTGCATTCCAGATAAGTGATAAAACAATAAAGATTCTTATGTTCCAAGGTTAATTGGTTCTGACAGGTTGAAGAAAAATACAAGACATTTTGTTTGTCTACCTCCCTTACCAACAGATAATAAATAATAATAAGGGTTTCTCTCAGAGTTTGAAAATGAGGGTTCCAGGGACTCACTGCAGTGAAGTTAAGGAGTCCTTGATAAGATTTAGATGGGCGTTGTTTTAAAGGGGTTAAATATTGCCAAAATAGGAATAATTCTTGTTATTCAGGTGGCAGATACATGTAGATTAAAATGTAAAGCCAGAAATAAATAAAATTGATATTAGATCAATCATATATGCATTACTCAGGACCAGAATATGCGGTTAAAAGGGATTCAGAACAACAATGTTGATCGGTAGTTTCTCTTGATTATTTTAGAATGCGGTATCAGTAAAAGGCACTGTCATGATATCATGTTTCTGTATCAAACAGCAGATTTTTAGAATGTCTATAATTTCTTTAATCATTGTAAGTTTATTGTCATTTTGACACAAAGTTCGAGATGACAGCATTAATTTGGAGATTGGAGGGGATGCATATGAGAATAATGTAGGTTTTGGTCATTGAAAAAAAAAGAAAAAAAAGAAAAAGGAACTTTTGTTTGTGATTGAGTCTGGCCACCACATGCACCTATGAAGTAAATGATGATAATTTGGATGCACGGATATAGGTAGCACCTATTAAATTCATATTATATTGTGACTCTTGATTCTAGGCTATTTGACTCGAACAGGGGAAATTTCCCCTGTTCTTGTATATACAAATGGTAAGATAGATGATAAATCTTTCCCTTGAGTTACTGGATTGAAACAGGGGATATTTTCCCTGTTCTTGTTTGCACAATCGGTAATTTATATTGTAAATCTTGATTCTAGGCTAATAGACTCGAACAGGGGAAATTTCCCATGTTCTCGTTTGCAAAAGCTATCACTTGGCTACAGAATTCAAAACAGGGGAAATTTCCCCTGTTCTTGTTTGCATGATCGGTAATATATATGTTGAATCTTTCGCTTAATTGAGTGACAATAAACGAAACAAACACCGTGTTACAGAACTCAAACAGGGGAAATGTGTTTGTTTGCACAATTGGTAATATATTGTGAATCTTGTTTCTAGGCTTTTGGACTCGAACAGGAGAAATTTCCCCTGTTCTTGTATGTACAAATGTTAATGTAAATATGGTGAATCTTTCCCTCGAGTTACTGGACTGAGGTGAAATATCCCCTGTTCTTGTTTGCACAATTGGTTATATGTATTATTAATCTTGATTGTAGGTTACTGGCCTCGAACTGGGGAAATTTCCCCTGTTCTCGTTTGCACAAACTTTAACTGGGTTACAGGACTCAAAAAGGGGAAATTTCCCCTGTTCTTGTTTGCACAATCGGTAATATACAGTGGAACATCGATAATTCAAAGTCCAAGGGACCAAACAGATTTGTTTGAATTATTGAGACTTTGAATAATTGAAGGTTAAAATGCATTGGTAGTGCATGGTGATTCTTGCCCCTAACTGACTGATAAAAACCAAAATATGACTGTGTGTGTCATATTTTGAATTTATGCAGCGAAAAAGGGAATTATAATGAAAAATCCCTTTTAATTTTGGAAGATGTTTATATAATATATAGTTTAAATAACAATGGTGCTAGCGCACTCGATTTTTACGGACTTGCAACGCCCTAAGTAATTATTTCCCATATTTTAAAACCATTGTTGATTAACCTCTATATCGTTTCGCCTGGTGTAAAATTAGGCAGGGGAAAACATTTTTGATGAAAAAAATCAAACTAATATTGCTTTTCATTCGAATATTTATACTTGTCTGTGGAGATACATCTTCTCTCTACAAGTCCATATTTTGAAGACTTCAGCATTCTCCTGGAAGAAGATACTGGGATCGGAGAACCTTTCAATATACAAGCTCAGTATTGATGGGTCCGAGATACAAGTCACAAATCATTGGTGTAGCGAAACAGTCTTATTAAACATAATCTTTTGCCATGAAATAACTGTATGGGGTTTGGCGTACATTTTCGATTGAGAGAAGCTATTTCAAGTTAAAATATACAGATATAGCTAAGTTGTCACCAGCGGCTGCAGCTAGCAGCAATTAGGTGGCTTGCATATCATAAAGTTAAAAACTAATGTTCTATTTTATAGTGAGTGCTATAGCAAGTTAATACTTAAGCATTTCATTGGAAATAAGTCACTCGCTCACAAAACCGTTTCGAAGTAAATCGAAGTAAATCTCACTAGAATGCACTGGATTCGATTCTTGAACAGGGTGATCTCTGAAATGACACCTAGAGTGTAACATATGTACACATGTGGGTTCTATCACTGTCCTGATGAGAACAAAGAGTTGCGCAATTAAATCCATGAAAGTACATGTTTCGAGATTGTAAATTCAGTATCACAGAACCTACGAACACTTTGTAAAACACTGTTACATGTACATTTACGTTCACCGATTGCTAACTCCAACAACGATCACCTCTCTACAATAGACTAGCCACTTTTCTGATATCTCAGAGTGCAATTAAACAACATATTTAACCTGTCTACAATGACCAACTCGTTTATTAAGCCACCACATGAATTACATTTGAATGGGATATGGTCAAAGAAATAAGACAAAACGTTTTAACGTTTCGACTTCACCTCTTCTTCACACAAAACTCGATTAAAAAAAAACAACAACAAACAAACAACATTTAACACGCCTGGTAAACTATCACAGGTACCTCCGCGGAGGTACTGATTAAATGGGTGTGACAGATATCCGGAGCTGCCTGTGATGGTCAAAAACTGGACATAAAAAGGTAGGCCGTCTTTTTTGATAAAATACACAATAACCAGAGAGTTTACTGAAAATCAAAGAGTGCTATTCGACCCTTACAGGCATAAAGTTTTGTCACACGACATATTCCTCAGAACTTTCAACATTTACGAAAGTTATGAATGCTGACGTGGCGTTAAGATTAACCGAAAGTGCTCAAATAAAAAAATCGGTTGTTTTAGGTCTTAAATGCAGTTTTCTTGCTTAAGAATCTGTTTATATCTGCTCACTGGTTTAAAGTAAACTTCCTTGCCCAAATATAAACTTCGATAAACTCCAAATTAGGCTGTGTTATCTAAAAAAACAACTGGAGGTGCCTGTGACGGCATGGAGGTGCCTGTGATGTAAGAAAATATAGTGAAAATCTGGAGAGTTATTGCAGCTACACATATCGATATGCTTTTTTTGTAGACCACTACCTCGAAAGATTCGTTTATTCAACGTCGCACTAATCTATCAGAATGCGAATATCATAAATATTTTTGTTAGACAATAATCAAGAACTAATACAATTAGATCTCACATCCCGCCCTCAAAACCAAAATGGAAATACATGTAAGTATAAAAATACATTGGCAACAGTTCAAAAAATGCACGCGTGCAAAAGTGGTGCAATGGAAAAGACAGGTCCCATACCCAGATTTGAAATTATCAGTCGGTTCAACCTGACTAATGTGCCGCATGCTATATCACGGTGGACAACCTACGTCACGATGGTAAAATGTACAGTTTTAGAAACAAAAAAAAATCTTGATGCCGGATAGAAAATTAGGTTTTACAAGGCCGATTTTTTTTATTTATTTTTTTTTTTTAATTTTATAAAGTGCACGAACCCCGTAGCAATATCCCTTTTCTTCAGCAAATGTCAACGTTTTATCAGAACACTTCAAAAACAGCAATTCCTATGAAGTATTCGGGTCACTGACATATTTTCATTTAACTTTGACATTCGCTGAAAATAGAAGCCACTTCAGGGTACATGCATTTTACAAAATTAAAATCGGCCTTGTAAAACTTGAGATATAACTCATTTTCTTACAGGTATCGAGATTATTTTATTTTTAGAATCACGTGATCGTGACGTAGGTTGTTCCCCATGTATGTGTCAACTTTCTGGCCCAGGACTACAATCATTCCTTAAAGTTTAGCTCACCTTAACTTTAAGGGAGGTAATTTTGTATCATGAAAACTAGGATGTAATAATCATTTTCGCTCTGTTCTTTAGTTTAATCGATTAAGTACATCCACAACTGATTCAGTTACTTAACTTTTTATAAATATTCTTAATATAAATTATAAAACGCGACCTTGAAAATTATTTCACACCTTAAAGTTAATTTCACATGATTTACAGTATGGTAGGGTGACTTTCAAGACTGAAAAATTGTGAACCCGGACCCCCCCCCCCCCCCCCCCCCCCCCCCGTACAACAAGATGTCATATACCAAAATGTTCCACATTCTCTGTAGTTTCTGAAACTGCCGGTATAAATTGGCATAAATGATGGCGAACCGATAAATCCAATATGGCCGCCAACATGGCGCCAAATACTAATAGTCTGCTTTTGTAGCCTAAATTGTCTTCTGGTTGTTCTAGTATGCATGCAAAATGTATATTTTGATTGATATGTACTTATTACAGACAATACTATTTATTTAAATACAAAAAGAAGCATGATTTAAACATTAAAGGCAAAATTAGAGGACAAATGGCCAATTTTTGGTCTAAAAATAGAGCACTTAGAAGAAACAGAAGTTCCCTAAAATTTCTTAACTTGCTTCATTTTAATTTAAACAACACACCAGTTATCATGGCCAATTTAAACATCATATTTCTGTTGAAAATATTAAACCAGTATTGAACAGTAAGCACTTTGTTACCCCTACCCCCACCATTCGATTTCAAATTTTCTGAACTGATGCTTGTGAAGCTTGACAAGAGACAATAGAAGAAATGAAAAAGATGGACAGAATGGTAAACTATTTCATTTATCAACATCTTTTAATTAGGAATTGTTTGATTTTCTTCATAGTTCAAGTTTTAAATCACAGACATAATAACAAATAAGAAACACTGACCTGGATAAAATTGGCTTGATGATGTTTACTATAACACCGACAGAAAGTGTTATGGAGGGAAACTTTAAAAATACATGCATGTAAACATTGTAAATAAATAAATTGAAACCAAATCTAGAAGGAAATGGCAAGTGTATTTATAAACTATCAAACACATGCAGACATTTTAACTTCATAATACATTAACCTATAGATAATGTGCTATTCTCTTCTGTTTTCACACCTTCCACAGAAAAAACGACCTTTCAGTCGTTAATTAAAGTCTTAAACCAGAAGGTCCCTTAGGCAGTTACCTGTGTGACGTAACTCTTCCCGCTCAATTGATCACGTGTCAGTTTCTTTTCTGTGGACAAAGAAATTCAACAAGGATTATTTACCTGTGATAGAAATTTGGATTATTTCTTTCCTCGCGGATAAATTTCTGTATCCTTGTGTTTCTTTTGTTTATTTATCACTCCTTTCACTTTCTATGTTATTATTTAAATTTTTCAATTTTCGATTTCACGTATTTTTTGACTGGCCTTTTCTCGACATGCGTTTTCGCGACTCTCGATATTCGGCACAACGCTCGTGCGCGATCGGTTCGATAGTCGTGTTTATATACTGAAAGGAAAAAGAAACGCAGGGTAGAGTTTTTTCCTTCTTATTTTAACCATTTTTTACGGTGTTTACTATAGCCATACAATTTTACAGATTGTCCTGTGAATGTGAACCGCGGGTATACGAGTCTTTGGTCGATGTGCTATCTACCCAGTGTGTGAAATCATTCAACCGTGCACTACACAGTGCATTGCACGGACAATACGGAAAGCCAAAATTTCGTGCAAAACAAGCATGTTTAAACCTTCAGCACAATATTTCCTCACACCATTTGGTACACTTCAACGATACACAACGCTCTTCGATTCTTTTACCGATTTTTCTTTTCATTTTTACGCTACTTTGAACTTTTTTTCAATCATGGTACGATTGACTGATGTTCAGAGGGGTAGGGCAATTGCGTTGCTGATGCAGGGCCAGAGGCAACAGCAAGTTGCCAATCATTTTGGGGTTAACGTCTCAACAATTGAACGTCTTGTTAGACGTTAAAGGGAGACAGGGCATTTAGCAGACCGACCGCGGTCTGGGCGTTCACGCGTGACGTCGCGACGTCAAGACAGGACAATCCATCTGGCACATTTGCGGAATCGTCATCTCACTGCTACCGAAACTGCCCTTAATACAGTAGGTACGCATAATCGACAAATTTCTCCGAAGACTGTTGGAAGTCGATTGCGTGAGATTGGTCTTCGAGCTCGTCGTCCATACGTTGGCCTGCCTCTGACCCAGGCACGTAGGTTGCGTCGTATGGCGTGGTTGACGGCGCATGCGCCAAGGCTATTTCCGATGAGGCAGTAGAGAAGAGTTCTTTTTACGGACGAGTTTAGGTTCACTCTCTATCGCGCAGATGGTCGACGTCGTGTGTACCGACGTCGCGGAGAACGCTTTGCCGACGCCTGTGTTGTCGAACGGGATCGGTTTGGGGTGGCTCCGTTATGGTCTGGGGAGGCATTGCTCACGGGATAAAATCACAGTTGATTATTGTTGCGGGCAATATGACCGCAGTAAGGTATAGGGATGAGATCTTGCGTCCTGTTGCAGTCCCGCTTGTGCAACAACGTAATCTGATTCTGCAGCAGGACAATGCCCGACCACATGTTGCCCGAGTTTGTCAGGATTTCCTGGCAAACAATAACATCGCACCACTAGCATGGCCACCGTACAGTCCAGATTTAACCCCAATAGAGCACATGTGTTATGAGCTGGACAGAAGGGTTAGGAAGCGCCGAAATCCCCCCGCAACTCTCGCACAACTAAGGAATGCGTTGATCGATGAATGGAATAACATCCCGATGCGAACTGTCAATGCTTTGGTTAACACTATCCAAAGGAGAATTAGGGCAGCAACGGCAGCAGATATTGATTTTCAGTTTGATTTTGATTTCAAGATTTGTGGGGTAGCTACCAATGAACTTCAATAACTCGAGACTTGTTGATCACAAACCAATGGAATTTGGAACTTTTGTTCCGTACATGTACCGTTTTGTAATCATAGTAAAATATTTAACAAACTTTTTCAAACTTGAATGAAATTTAGGAATAAAATTTACCCTGCGTTTCTTTTTCCTTTCAGTATATATGCAGAATATTTTTGTTCTTTTCGTTCCAGGTTATTCAGCATTTACGATATGATTTTCCTGGACTTTTATTTGCAGAGATCTTCAGTTGGCTAAAGATTCTCATGGTGGAGAAGCTGATTGTAAAGAACTTGTCAACCCTTGATGGGTTATAAGACAATTCTTTACTGATGGGAGCCCCACTCCATATGGCTATACTGCCGGGGTAAGACCCATCAAGGTGGCATCTTTGGGTACTAAGTATCCGATAAAGTCTAAGTCCACCAGTCACCAGTCACCGGTCAACCAGTCACCAGTCACGTCAACCAGGCACCAGTCAATCAGCTTCACCAGTCACCAGTCAACCAGGCGCCAGTCAACCAGGCACCAGTCACTAGTCACCAGTCAACCAGTCACCAGTCAACCAGTCGCCAGTCAACCAGTCACCAGTCACCGGTCAACCAGGCACCAGTCAACTAGGCTACAGTCAATAATTTAATTATTTTCTGGAAAGACTTAGTTTTTTGACATATTTCACCGGACAAAATAGTCATGTATACTAACTTCCGGTCATTATGTCTAATTATTAAAATTTTTCACCGGGCAAAGTATCAGTAATATTTCTGATACTTATACCCGGTCATATTATTATATTATTTCTGATTTTTCACCAGGCAAACTTTTACAGAAAGTGTCTGGTCAATTTTGCCTAATAATTAATTATCACCGGGAAAAAGTTTCGAATACTTGTGCCCGGTCAGTTTTCATATATAATCTCCTTTTTTCATCGGACTAGAGTTACGAATACTAATATCCGATCAATTTGTCTAATTACTTGTAACTTTACCGGGCAACAGTTACGAATACTAGTGTCCGGTCATTATGTCGGGTAACTAGTGTCAAATTAGTGATCACTAATTCCCGAACAATCTATTATCGTTCATAGAGCTCCATTCACATTTAAGTCAATGGATATAGGTTATTAAATGAAATACATAGTAACTTTTTATACATAAAATTCTGTACAGTCTTTCCCGAATCAGACTAGAATCTTTAATATTCCATTGACTTATTATAGGAGTGTAATTCCATTAATATTTTAAATTAACTTATGTTTTATCTCTTTCATCCGCTAGAAAGAGTTAAACTTCCGACTATAACCAAATTTTTACCGGGCAGCAGTTCGTAGACTAGTGCCAGGTCATTCAAATTATGTTTTATCTCTTTCATTCGCTAGAAAGCGGTTAACTTCCGACTCTAACGAAAATTTCACCGGGAGGCAGTTCGTAGAGTAGTGCCAGGTCATTCTAACGAAATTTCACCGGGCAGTAGTTTCGTAGACTAGCGTCACGTCATTGTGTCGGATAACTAGTAGTCACTAGTACTCGCTCAACATATTTTTATTTATTAAGCACTATAGACATGTATAGTCTTGGGTTATAGGTTATTGAATGACAGCGATGGGTTCTAATACCTAGTAGCCCCTTATATTGTTGAATTCTGTCCAGTCACTTTTGAACTAGACTTAAATTCTATATATATATTTATTCTTGAAAATGAATTAAGAATTATCGGTTACGATCAAATTCGCAATTCATTCACTAAGAAGATACTTCCACCTATAATTATATCTCTTTTATTCGCTACAAAGAGATTAACTTCTTACATATTCACCTTATTCGGCTCTAAGGCAAAGGTGAACTATAAAACTATCGTTATTTATAAGAAGAAAAATATACAAGAAATCTAAAAATCTTTCTTCTTTCCTCCCCTGTTTTCTTCTACATGCTCCGATATGTAATCAGCATGTAATCTAAGGAGTAAATTGACAAGAAAGTAGCAATCGATCTTTTCTACTTTCTATTAATTTTTCATTCATAAGGTATCGGAAATTTACACGAATCAGATAAATAAATTAACAGTTTATTTATTTATTCGCTACCTCTCTAGATTACTACGATTTAAAATTCTAGTTGAGGTACATATTTTCCTTTTGCCTTTCTACATGGAAAATAGTTGATCCGTTAAGCTATTATTCTATTTTATACTATCTTTTGATTGATTATATAAGAGTCTAGGTCAGTCGTGCTCTGTCTAAACTCTGATATAAAATAATAAATAAGAAGAAAATCTTATATTTAGGCATAGATATAATTCGATACGTTCTTTACTTTGCCTGTTTTATTTTTTCTTCTGGATCATTTAAGACTACGATAGCAATATACCAGATAATTTTATCTCAGTAAGAATCTATTACGCCGAAGATTCTTCATCTTGGAATAATAATTTTATTATGATTATAATTAGAAATTATTTTGGAAGGTTTAAAACTTATAATTACTAGACCTAATTAATCTTCGTATATTATAGGTCTACTTTATCTTTATTGAGGAATAGTTTTGCTTCGACTAGCTCTATACCTCTAATATTTTATTTATAACTAGAGTCCATGTCAATCAAAATTTTCTCGCACCTTTGATATTGACAATGGATACATATTTAGTAAAGGCATTAATTATTCAGTACGTGACAGATTATTATTGCCTAAATTAGATATTATATACAATACTTTCCTTTTGATTTTTTTTTTATTGACTTGGTAACTATTCAGAAACTGCCAAAGTCAATCATTTCCTTCCTCTAAACTTACCGAGATTATGTTGATATATATTTTTAATATATGCTTAGAGGTTAATTAACGAAAGTTTACCTCATAATAATAGATATTATCATATTCATATTAATCATTGTACGGTCTAGGCTTAGACAAAAGGGAAAACATCCTTAATTACGAGCCGGTAAAGAATTAAGATACACTTAATTATCTCTTTACCCCTTCTTTATGTTTACATTCGTTAAAGGGATCATAGTAATTCTCGCTAAGAGTTCAAGTTCAGTTTGCGAATAATGCAAAGATTAATATCTTGATTTCCAGTCCGCATCAATAATGGTCTATATATATATAGATAAATATCTTTTCCGAAACTGGATATTTATTCTTTTCCACACAATAAGTCATTTCAAGACGTTTCGATGATTTTGAAATGCACTGCTTCAATTTATAATATAGAATATGTTTATATAAACTTCACAACGTAGTAAGTGCTGCACCTACGTTCCTGGTCAGATCTTACTTTTGTGATACATTTTCGAACATACTGAAAGTTTCTCCGATTATACATTCGGTAAATAAACTTTCGAGTAGCATTTATGCTTTTAAACATTCAGATTATTTGATAATAGTTGGAGATAATATATTATACCGATATTTATATATCTATCTTCATTATTTATCTTTCTCAACTTACTTTTAAGTTAGATTGACCTTCTCGCTACGTTGCAGGTTTAAATCTAGCTAACATTATGGACCAGTCACTTTTTTATTTCCTAAACAATATATTAACAGTTTTTCTCAGTATTCAGAGCATAACGACTTCATGAATACTTGGAAATAATTCAATTCTACGCTTGTTAAACTAAGCCTAAAACAAGCCCTAGTTTTTAGAATGGATATTATCCTTCGATTCAGTTCATGGAGATACATCCATTTAGATCCCATTATCTCTATTTCAATCATACAAAATTCTAATGACTAAGTACTCTTTTCTACGTACGAATACAGAATATCGAGTCACTGTTGCTGCATATTGGTTAAAGATTAAACATTTACCTTCCGTCACGGATTGTGGTAATAATATTATTTTATTACTCTCTATTGTTTACGTATAGATCTCGAGAGTATATATATATATATATGTATATATATTTTCTTCCTGAATTCATTTGCGAGTACGTAATTTGATATTTCAGGAATTACCAATTATGCAGACATAGATTTTATTCTATTAATATTCAATTCTAAAAATTGATTGAATATTTATCTATAAAATTCTGGGCAGTAATTTTATAGCGAGTTATATGTTTAATAATTCCTTGCTTAATAAATAGTTACGCTTAACCTTTTATTTATAGCAGGAATTTGTTCCGTAGTATAATTTTTATTTAGTATTCATATATTTCTTACTATTCTTAAATATGCGCATAAAATAGTAATACTGTCTCTTAACTTATAAATTAAGTGTTTTAGAGATTATTAATCAGTACTATTGTATAATTGTTCTTCAGAGATTATCACACTATTACTTTTTCTCTGAGTCCTTCTCTTTTTAAGAACATTTTTATTCGTTATTACAAAGTGTACTTTTTAACTTTTCTTGATTTCCATGATTATTTACTCAGGAGTACTTTTCATGGCAATCTTCTGGTATAGAAAGATTCTATCCAGATTATTTATTATTGCTTAATCTTATCAATACGGTAAGATTTAGCCAAACTATGACCGTCTTAGTTAGCTGCGATCAACCTTATTCTTATCTCTCTTATTGTCTGTCAAACTCTAAGTTATGATGTTGACAGTTTCTTCTTTATTATTTTGTCAGGACATCAAACGCTTTTATATGTCTATGACAAAACTAATTATCAATGGTTTAGGTTGTTTTTTCTTCCCAGCAGTTTTATGCAAACTCTGTATTATTTTATTGCTTGACTAAAAATTCGTAATACAATTAGTCTAGCAATAGTTTTAACCATTATGTTTGTCTATATCTTTTTCTTCTGATGGATAACTGAGTTATAGTTAAGTTAACTCCATCTACTTTTATTATCTCCCCTTCATTAATTTGATCAAAGGGGAATAATTATACAACATTATGGTTATTTTAAGTCTATGTCTGTTCATCGGAAACTGTCCTATCGCTCCAAGTAACAACTTAGACTTTTACAATTAGATAGCTTCACATATCTAGAATTTTATCCAAAATATTTACATATGTCAGTTATCTATAGGAAACTCCACCGAGTAGACTTTTCCTTATTTATTCAAGACCCTAGATAGACTACTTACAGTGTATGGTCTTGGCTTTTTGTTTTACAAATTTTGTTTTGAAAATATTATTTCTATATTCCTAGCTTACTTTGCGATGGAATATTTATATTATGTCTCAATGACTCCCTTTTCTTTTTGAAGCCAATTGTTGTTTCCAAAAAGAAAAAAAAAGGGGGGGGGGTCCAATGTTAGGTCTCTGAGACTTAAGAACTGACTTCCTCTAGAGTCTACTATTATATATAAGGTTGTTAGATCATAACACCTTAAAGATATGCTATTTTGTGAATCTAGATCATTCTTTCTATTAAATATAGAATTAGAATGTATCTGATTCCTTAGAGTTTCCTGAGTCTTTAACCAGAAGTGGTGAGATATTATTGGTGTTAGAATTAGGAGAGCACCTCCCTCCTATTCTGCAAATTCTAGCACATTATCTATAGGTTAATGTATTATGAAGTTAAAATGAAGTTTTTTAAAAGTAAAACATATTTTAACGAGTAATACTTAACCTATAGATAATCAATTATCTCCCTCCGCCCACGCTCTCTTATCTCTCCTAATTGTGTCTATTGTTTTACACATAAAAGAAACTGACACGTGATCAATTGAGCGGGAAGAGTTACGTCACACAGGTAACTGCCTAAGGGACCTTCTGGTTTAAGACTTTAATTAACGACTGAAAGGTCGTTTTTTCTGTGGAAGGTGTGAAAAAAGAAGAGAATAGCACATTATCTATAGGTTAAGTATTACTCGTTAAAATACGTTTTACTTTTAAAAAACTTCATTTTGCAGAAAAGTCGACACACTGTAAGGTCGACTTTGGAAGGGTGTCCTATAATGGACTTATCCATCCATCGTGGACACTTCGTGAGCCTGTCTGTGGACAGTCAGCGAAAAATACAAAAAGCTATTTTGATATATTTGACATACTCGAGCTATTGAATTCCCTTTCTAATGCCACTTTTCATTACTAAGGCTAAGGCGTGGGCCATGCATCTTAGCGCCAGTTGATTTTATTATTAACCCAATCTAAGTAGGTAATTAAATTGAAAAAACATGACAGTCTTCAAATGTAAACAATGATGCAAGATGCAGATATGGCTGAAAACATTAATTTCAGTGGGTAAATCATCCAAAATTGCACACAATTCAGAGCAATTGTCGTCAGAATGAAACACATTTTGGCGTAAATTTTGGTTCTGGGTTGTATGGAATTTAATTCTGCACAGTATAGCATTCTCCAATTTTTAAAATAACGCCCTCCTAGACGACAAAAGCCCCAGACTGTCGAAAACCCACCTGAAACAGCCACCTTTTTAGCTCGCACTACTCATGTCCGGATATTCACGTCACTTATTTCTTTGCAAAACAATTGGCCATGAGTGATGTGATTACTGCCCGTGGCATATATTGCTGAAAGAAACAATAATGCATTTAAAATCCTGCCTGAGCAAAGCAAGTCTGAGGAAGCAAGAGCCATTTTAAAGGAATAATTTAAGGAAAACATTAAAACTGACTGTCAATAAAATAAGAAGATAATTTAGATTCTCTCTTATAATATATATCCAATGCAGTCTAGTGCTCCATTGTGTGAAAAGTTGCAGACGTAACAAAGTGTCTGACTGCAGAATAAGCTAGGGTTTACCCGTATGAGTTAAGCTCTTCTACTGGCTTCTTACTTCTATACAAATAGTGAAAATAGACTGTTAGCCCAGATGTTTCGGTGTTATGATGATTTGACCAGAGTTGTTATGATTCGGAACAGATGGCAACCATCTTCGTATATCAGTTTTATCTTAACTAAATCGCCAGCTTCATTTAACTTTTGCCTTACTGGACAACCAAATGACGGAAAAAAAAGAAGATGGTCTGGAAATTTACATTGTGCCTCAAGACAGCTCCAATACAAAATATACTGGGAGCTGCCTATTATAGCTGCCTATAGGTAGCCTGTAGGAAGTGCAATAGGCTGCCTATAGGCTGCCTACTGGAAATTTGCCATGCAAATTTTGAGTGGCCTACTCCTTATATGGAGTAGGCAGCTCATCTATGGACAATGACTAAAAAGAGATCTGGTGCTGCCTACTGTTCCTATTCTGCTTCCTCGTCTGTCATTGGCCACTGAGCTGCCTACTGCTGCCTCTTAAATGCTTTCCCTGCCTATTGAGCTGCCTACTACATGTTCACTGGCAACTGAGCTGCCTACCCTGTCTATTCAGTGGGAACTGAGCTGCCTATTCTGCCTAATAGATGTACATTGGCTGCTGAGCTGCCTACTCTGCCTAGTCAGTTGGAATGGAGCTGCCTATTCTGCCTAGTGCTTGTTTATTGGCTACTGAGTTGCCTACTCTACTGAGTGGGAACTGCTCGTGAGCTGCCCGTTCTGCCTACTACATGTTCATTGGCTGGCGTTGAACTCGGTACCTCTAGCAGTAGAGGCAAGTGCACTAACCACTTAGCTAATCACGCTCTACATTGGCTACTTGGATGAGTTTTTCAAAAAATCTGTCCCTTAACATAAGGATGTCCAGGTAGGTGGGCGTCGGGTGAGCGGGCGGGCGTTGTCCCAGGTTAACCTTTTGGTTAACCTTTTTTCAAAGTTATGTTACCTTTATTCTTCAGTGGATTGCTTTCATATTTGGTAGGGATGAAGAAAAGGACCAGTAGGTGTTTCCCATGCAAGAGAGGCAACTCTCACTTTCTTCATTATTTAAAAAACCCATCTATAATGCCTTTAGGCGTTTTTCTTTTTTTTACAGAAAAACAATTGTTCACGGAGGGAGCAAATTCCTTCCTAGAAAAGTTGCTCCCATTTAGAAAGAGACCAGGGAAGCGAAGTCATGTTTCCAACAGAACTCACTTGACCATGGACAAGTAAATTCAAATTTGCTCGACTGAGCAATCGATGCTGGGTTTATACCTCTATGATACCTTATGGTTATGCATTGATAGCAGTGGTATCAATATCAACCCTCTGCGTTATTGGACCTTAAGCTTAAGCTTAATTTATCTCGGGCTTATAATGGGGTCTCAGGTTGATAATTCAAGCAACAATCATACATAACCCCATCATGTGAAAATCTCCATGTACATGTATTAGGCAAGCAGATCTATGTATCTTAATGTATAGTCAGTATTACACCAGATTTACATATTTATGGCATCTACTTGCTTTGATTTGTAACAGGAAAAAAGGCATTGAATTAAATTAAGTAAATTAAACGTTTTTCTACCTATAACAAGCATAGTAGTTATGTTCACTAATAAACAAACAAGTAGTCTACTTACATTCACTGAAATTAATTTCTGTTTAATCTAAAACATCCTAAATACACATTTGCAATCAAAATGGCTGCTATATTTTCCCGCCAATTTCACCTGACAAAGGATAGAGCTGCCTACTGTGCCTAATAACTACACAAAGTAAACCCAGCTGGAGCTACCTACTCTGCCTACTGCAGAAAATAAAATAAGCTTGAGTAACCTACTCTGCCTACAGGAAAAAGAAAATTAAGTTTGAGCTGCCTTCTTTGCGTACTGCAAGAAGTAAAATAAAGTTAGAGCTACCTACTCTGCCTCCTGCAGAAAATTAAATAAGTTTGAGTTGCCTTCTCTGCCTATAGTAAAACATAAATTAAGTTAGAGTTGCCTACTCTGCCTGTTGTACAAAACAAACTTACTATGAGCTGCCTACTGGTTGCCTGTTCTGCCCATAGGCAGCAAGAAGTGCAACAAATAGGCAGCTCTTGCCTACTGGAGCTGCCTACAAAATTAAATGTAAAACAGTAGGCCACCCATAGACAGCCTCCTTTTCTTTTATCATATGGGAGAGTTCACTGGGTGAAAAGAACTACTGCTGCAGCCCTTCAGTTTTTGTAATTCTGTTTTGTAGGATAATTGTGGCTTGGTGCAAAATCAAGACATCACTTGATTCCAAATCTTTGAACTTGTCAGAGAGGTCTGTGTTGCAGTCTTCTGATTCAGGATTTTTCCAGCTTACATATTTTGACATGGGATTTCAGCCCTTATAACATTTAACAGAAGATCCAACCCCTAGAATAAACATCAGTCCTGGACAAATCTATTTTATGCTTTTTATGTACATTGTTTAAAACTTATGTTTACCAATGGATACATCATTTACTCTTTTTAATTTCTATTAAGCGCGACCTCAAAAATGATAATTCAAATAGATATTTTTTCAGTTTCAATCTTTCCTTTCAGTATACTTTAAACTGGCTTCAGCTTTCTCTAATTTGCTTTGCTCAGACAGGGTTTTAAATACATTATTCTTTCTTTCAACAGTATAAGTGGCAAGACAACTTTTTTTCTTGATGACTCATTGCTTCATCAGCAACAAAATATCCCTTTGAATTTAAATTACAATATAGGGATATAATGCAGCAAACTGCACACATAGCTGTTAACCAAATATGGTAGGTAACTTTGCTTCCCTATTTAATTGCACGAAGGTGAGTTGGTCCTCCGTCTCAATGACAGCTCCCTCCTCAATCTGTTTCAGACGGTTGACACCTGATTATGAATGCCTGTATGTGGTTGGGCCAATTGCGGTCCTGTTTGTGGTATTCTTGTGTTCAGATTGCCATTGAGCTTTTTGCTTTGTTTCTTCACAGTGTTTAAGATTATATGTACTTCACTGTGATATTTCACTGATGCGGTACAGGACCCCTATGCGAACCGAACATTATGTTTATAATTTGGGGCTGCATCAGAATCAATTGTGATGAGGTTTTTCATAAAAATAGTTAAAGCCCACAGTAGTTTTTCAACTGATAGTTCCAAGGTTGCTCTTCTGTTGTAGTTCTATGTTTATGCATCGATGGTTTCATAGGTAACATTTGCTTTGTCATTGTTTTTCCTCATCTCTCCTTCTTTTGAAGTCTAGGGAATGAAGGCTGTGCTTCGTAATTGTGGCATTGCCCGGGTATCTTCACATATGACTTTCTAAAAATTGTGGAATCTTCTGGCTATTAAAGCCCCTAGTGGCTCTGTTTCTGTCTCATAACTATAATGTTTGAATTGTGGATAGCTTCTGGCTATTAGAAGCCGCTAGTGGCTATAAAGCCACTAGTGGCTGACATAGCTGGTTGCGACTGATATTGCAGCAATAGATCTGCTGGCCGTTATCATTGGCTACTTTCTGGCTAGAAGTTGTGTCTACTAAATTTTAAATCGGCTTTATTGCAGCTACAAAGCCACTTTAAAGCCGCTACATTTTCATTTCTGTAAGGGTTAGGAAAATATGTGAAAATTCTGAAGCCCACCCACGGGATTTTTGACGCTAAATTAGAACTCAGGATATCCCATGTCAGAGGTATGGAATAGACATAAAATTTTCAAAATTATCTAATACCCGGAGGTAATCCTGCCATCCTATTCAGAGGAAAACATTTATAGGTGCATATTGTATGATAACAAGTGCCTTTTATTTCTATATTTTGTTTCAATTAATTTATTGACAACTTTACATAGTTTCAAATTTTCCCGCCACAAGTTCTGTCGGTGTCACAGTAAATATTGTTAAGCCAATTTTATCCGGGTCATTATTTCTTATTTATTGTTAAGTCTGTAAATTAAAACTTAAATTCTGCAGCAAATCGAATTATTCCTGGAAAACAGAGGTTGATAAATGAAATAGCTTGCCATTCTGCCTGTCTTTATCATTTTTTCTACTGTCGTTTATCAGTCTTTACCAGAGTCAGTTCAGAAGCGATGAAATCAAATGATGGGGGTAGGGGTAAAAAACTGCCTACTGTTTAATACTAGATTAATATTTCATACTGAAACCTGAGTTTTGAGCAGGCCATGATACCTGGTGTGTTGTTTAAATTAAACTCAAGTAAGAAATATCACTATATAGTAATTTTCAGGAACTTCTATTACCTCTCAGTACCCCATTTTTAGACCTAATATTGACCTTTTGACCCCTAAAATTGCCTTTAATTTTTAAATTATGCTTCTTTTTGTAACTAACTAAATAGTCTTGCTTGTAATGAGTTAAGGCCAATCTAAATATACATTTTGTATGCATACTAGAACAACCAGAAGACAATTTAGGCTTCAAAGGCAGACTTTTAGTATTTGGCGGCCATGTTGGCGGCCATATTGGATTTCTCGGCTCACCATCATTTATGCCAATTTATGCCGGCAGTTTCAGAAACTACAGACAATAGGGAACATTTTGATATATGACACATCTTGTTGTACGGGGGGGGGGGGGGGGTCCGGGTTACCCCTAGAAAGAGTGGCCAATTTCACTCATTGTCACCCTACCAGTAAGATTCCGATCACTTCACCATATTAAAAGATGTAATGTCGAGATTATGTCATGTGTTGATGATGTAACACCTAGGCCTTACGGGTGTGTTTGAATTCTAGCGCTGGCAATATAAAATAGCAAGAGTGAATCACTTGCAACACCTTCGAGTCCACTCACCACAAAGTTAACATAAATGGCGAGCCAGGCCGCTTAGCGCAGTAGAGTGTCTGACTCAAGAGACAGAGGTCCCCACTTACTTTTCTTTCTCCATCCGCTGATTCAAGAAAGGCAGTTGTCAGTTACTGACGAAAGTATGTTCACTTATTACCGGTTAACCCCTTGGGAGGTCTAAGCCTGCCCAGGAATAGTGTGGTCAGGTTAACTGACAGTCCCGCCATGATTTTAGTTGTTTACAGTGGACGTAAAGTAACAAAACAACAAAACTACAACAACACATTCAGCGAGCGTCATACGACATATCCGAGTGATATGCATACGAGTTACCAAAAGGGTCAACAACATAGGTTATTTTAGGTGTTCCGGTAATGCTCAAATTGCGTCATAATTTTCGGTGACAGGCATCGGCATTTTTTATACTTTTGGTACACCATATGTGTAGCTGGCATGGCGTGTGATATATTGAGCAAAGACAATTTTCTACGAGTTGGAATGACGAACAGGCAGCACCTCCCGATTACAGTCATCACCATTCAATAAAAAATGTCTTACTTCAGTGAGCATTCTATGACAATCTAACTCAAAAGCGCCAATAATTCTTTGAGATTATGTTTTATAACTTTAACAAGGAAATTCATGACAAACGCATTATGATAGCTTATTGCGACGCTGAATGAATGATTCTTTCCAGGCAGTAATCTAGAGAAGAATTATATCAATATTTGCAGCTGCAATAACTCTTCAGATTTTCGTTATATTTCTTTACATCACAGGCACCTCCACGACGTCACAGGCACCTCCAGCTGGTTTTTGAAGAATCCAGCCTTATTTGGAGTTTATCGATATCTGTATTCAGGCAAGCAGGTTTACTTTACATCAGTGTACCGAGATAAACAGGATTCGTATGCAAGATACCCGCAATTAGAACCAAAAACGATCGATCTTTTTCTGTTTCGAGTACGCTGACTTCGAAGCCACTATCTTTGGTAAATATGGAAAGTTCTGGGGGATATGACGTCTGACAAAACTTTATGTCTTTAAGGGTCGAATAGCACTTTTCAATTTTTAATCAGCTCCCTGGTTAATTTGTATTTTGTCAAAAATGATGAACACCTACCATTTTTTGGCTATATTTTGACCATCACAGGCAGTTCCGGACGCCTGTCACAACCGATAATCAGTACCTCTGCCGGAGGTACCTGTGATAGTTTACCTGGCGTGTTTAACGTCACGTCCGTTTGTGAAAACGTAACGCGACGTCGCGCGGCTGATTTTTTTTTTTTTTTTTTTTTTTTTTTTGTTATTATTTTTGCGAACCGTATGTTTGAAGGATTTGCCGGTTCATACAGTGTACGAGTATAAGAAAACAATCTCGTATACAGCCAAAACGAAAAACAAATTGAAATACGTCACAGATGGGTTTCAGTCATTTTACAGTGTACCTGTATTCAAATGCCCAGCTATGTCTTAATAAAACAAGATAGTCAGTGATTATAAGAACTGTTGTTCTTTATCATGAAAACATACCTATATAATTTTGACCCCCCTTAAACCCTACTTTTATATAGTAAAACTGGGGTTTACAGGGGTATACATTATTTATTTTTTTATTTCTGCTCCAAAACATAGATTGTGGTACTTGTTAGAACCGCCTCGGCGAGGCGGTTCAAACAAGTACCCACAATCTATGTTTTGAGGAGAAATATGAAAAATATCAGAACTTTTGTCTGAAAACTTTCAGTTTTGGTGGTGAAATTTTCAATATATTTGAATAGGCGTGTTTTCGTAATGTATTCTCTGAAACGAATTGTATGTTCTAATTCAAGAATTTTACCTTGATTGGATTTCCTCACTTCCAAAACACTCCCACTCAAGGGTCAGAACCAGTGTGTGGGCACAAATCTGTACACGCAAACGCGAAAAGGCAATGGCATGGCAATTCTGTACATTATGACAATTAGCGGATTACCTCTTAACTCTGTATATCAGAACAGGCGCCACAGAACGCTGTAACTGATCAATGTTTGTCACTCAGTCAGTCTTGTCGAGAAGAAGATTCAACACTAGAATTCCGAGAATCGGATGTGTCGCCTGCATTAAGCGCCAACCATCTGAAATGAAAAAAAAAAAAAAAACGCCGTATTTGTCCTAATAATCGCTCCTGTCCCTTGACTGGTATTTAACAATGGTATATATATTCCAATGAAATCAATGCATATGCTAAATTTATCGAGCGGAAACAAATATCAACACTAGAAAAAGAACAAGTAAGAGTTGTCCTTCTTGCATGTGACACTTGTACATGACCTGAAGTAGCCAACATTTTCAAATTATGGGAGTTATGGTCTGCACAAGAAAATTGGCTTCAGGGCATACAAGCACATAACAAAGAAAGTGACAGCTGTCTCTCTTCCATTTGACACACTTTCAGGTACTTATCTTTGTCTCTACCAAATATTGTCAAAATATTTCAAACCATTAAGAAGTTATGGTGCACACAAGAATTTGGCTTAGAAATTCGTTCAGGGGAGCAAACCAGAAGACCAAAGCAAGAGTTGTCCTTCCTGCATGCGATACTCTTACTTGGCCTGACATTATTATCAAATTATCTCATACAGTATTGGAGTTATGGTTTGCAGAAAATTTTTGCTTTAGGGGACATAATGAAGAAAGTAAGAGTTGCCTCTCTTGCATGCAATAAGCCTACTGTCCTTATCTTTGCTTCTACCAAATAATATCAAAATATTTCAAAACATTAAAGAAAATATGGAGTGCACAAGGAACTGATTAAAAAATTCGTTCAGGGGAGATAACTGGAAAAAAGAAGCAAGAGTTGTCCATCTTGCATGGGACACTCCTAATTGACCTGATGTATGTCCCTGTCAAATAATATCAAATTATCTGAAACAGTATGGGATTTATGGCCTGTACAGTCATACATAAAAGGTACTTTGTGGGTCTAGATCTGGACTGAGATATAATTAGTTAATTGGTCTTGGACCATTATTATCAGCATCATATGTATTTGCCCCACAGGGTGTAATTAATAATCATTTTCTTCAGTTGTGTAGGATAGCGGAGAGAACTTTAAGATTCTTGAGTCTTTGAACCTGTGATGTACAGATGAAGCAATGTAAAACAGCAAATTAAATGTAAGTAAAGTAAGTAAGTAATTTATTTATGCAATAAGCCATATGGCCCATGAGCACATATACAAATTTCAACATACATGATATGCAGGATAGCGAACATACATTATACACAGTAAGTTTCCATGAGAATCAATACCAATGTATTCGGGAGAGGATCAATTTTAGACTTTGAATCGTATAATCTATTTATGCCGAGTGGACTCCTCGACCTCAATTCTTCGGACCAGTCCACTTCCAACAAAAGGGGTGTCTGGTCAGCTTATATTATCATTACCATATTTATAGCAATTCCTGTATTAAATGCAAAGGATGTAGAACCTGATCAGACGCCGTTCTATGGCGTCCCATCCGTGTCCACACTGTTTGTTTAGTAATATTCACTGAAACCATACGGAAATCGGCATAAGAGGTACATAGAAATAGCAGTTTGAAATGCATGCGTGAGATTTACAATTAAATGATACTTTTTTTTTCTATCTTTTTGTTAATGGCTGAAAATTATATGCCTGTGTACACGCATGCATTCACTTGCATACACACACACACACACACACACACACACACACACACACACACACATATATATATATATATATATATATATATATATATATATATATATATATATATATATATATATATATATATATATATATATATATATATATAATACAAAATGTAGAAATTTTGATACATTCAAAAGTTGTAGCTTTCAGCTTGAGAACATAGACTAACTGGCAAGTGATAAGGTCTCATCCACACCTACAAGCCGTTGTGTCAGCCCATGAACTCATTTTTTTTTTTTCATTGCAAACTTCAGAAATTTTGATACGTTCAAAATAACGACTTTTGACTGTTTTTGCATTACATCATCAAACTCACTCACACATTCCAGATCATCAAACCACATCCAGATCATCAAACCACAGGCGGTCAGTCGATCACGATTGTAACAGCTGGAATATCGGTCATTATGACCGTTATCACCTGAGAAATTCGTGAAACCAGTGAGGGATGACCTCGTGCAGATATAACAGTCCGTGCTATCTGTAACTGCCCCGTGCAACTTGAAGTTAGCGATTGATACCGTCTGCTTTGATAACACACCGGTGGTTTTGCAGTGTTGTGACTGAATAATTGTTGAGTATTGGGATAATTAATACTTTCAATCAGGTACTCTCTCTCTCTCTCTCTCTCTCTCTCTCTCTCTCTCTCTCTCTCTCTCTCTCTCTCTCTCTCTCTCTCTCTGTCTCTCTATCTATCTATCTATCTATGTTTACATGTAGCAAATTTTATTTCATTCAGTGGGCAAAAAGACAAACATGTATTATTTGAAAACAGTAATGCAAAAATAGAATATTCAATACAGATAAAAAATCAATTTAATCCAAATTATATGAGCTACGACACAAGAAAACCAACAGTATTTGGCCTATGTGCCTAGCAAAGAGGGCTTTTGCACAGTCTAATCAGAGCCTTCGCTGTCTGTATGAAGAATCCATAGGTCCTTTGCTGTCCAAAGAGCACAAAGTGAGGTCTCCGATCAGACTGGGCGGATGTCAAGGCTGATCGGAGTCTTCACTGGGCACACAGACCATATTGTTGGTTTTCCCATGCCGAGACTCAAATTATTATTCACATGAATATATATTTCATTCAAAAATGAGTAAAACGCATTTTTATTTCTGATCGACTGCTCAAGATGACACTTGTATTTCAATTTACATGTTTCTGCTATAATTCTGATACACGGTGAGTTAATGGCTAATTATACTTTGCGGAACGAAACGGAACGAACAACTTCAGGGGCACACAATGGGGAATAAATATAAAATTATAATATTTGTTCTTGTCCACTGTTTTGGAGAATATTTAGGCTGATTATCCATTACAAGTTTATCCTCTTTACATCAAACTGCTTTGAATTTATTTTAAATAATAATAGTTTGTGATTTGCCATTTATGAACTTTGTTCGGTTCCGTTCCGCAAAGTATAATTATCCACACTGATAATTATATTTAACGGAACGGAACGGAACAAGAATAGCCAGAACTGCTTTCAGCTTCCAGCAAGTTAGAAAAATGATCCCAGGCAGCATGCAGATATACTGAAGACTCTATATGAAGATTCTTTTGCATTATAGGAATGAATGGTAAGGAACAAGAACAAGAATATGCAAAACTCCTTTCATTATTTGTTCTTGTCCACTGTTTTAAAGAATATTTAGTTGTCGTATAAGGCTTATTATCGATAAAAATGCCTTCTTGAACATTTACCTGTCCTTTGTTTTTTGGGTTTTTTTTTTTTTTTTTTTTAATAAAAAAGTTTGTGTTTTACCATTTCTAAGCTTTGTTCCGTTCCGTTTCGCAAAGTATAATTATACACACTGATATTTAACGGAACGGAACAGAACAAGAATATTAAGTCTAGCTTTCAGCTTCAAGAAAATTAGAATACTGAACCCTGGCAGCATGCAGATATACCAAAGACTCTACATGAAGATTGCGTTGCATTATAGGAATGAACGGAACAAGAATATGCAGAACTCCTTTTATTATTTCTTCTTATCCAATGTTTTTAAGAATATGTAGTTGTCGATTAAGGCGTATTATCGATCAAACTCTTGAACAGTTACCTGTCCTTTGGTTGTTTTTGAATAAAAAAATATGTGTGTTTTGGCATTTATTAACCTTGTTCCGTTCCGTTCCGCAAAGTATAATTATCCACATCGATAATTATATTTAACGGAACGGAACGGAACAAGAATATCCAGAACTGCTTCCAGCTTCCAGCGAGTTTGAAAAATAAACTCTTGCAGCATGCAGATATACTAAAGACTCTACATGAAATAGGAAGAAAGGGTTACTCAGGAAAAGCCAAAATCAAAGCTACCTAAGCTACCGAAGAAAGTAAGATAAGGCGAGACGACGGTACACACACAAACAAAATTTGAAATTGCTTTGCATTATAGGAATGAATGGAAGGAAACGAGAATATTTGCAGAACTCCTTGTTACATAAATGTGAATCTGAGTGTAACAGAATCGCGTAAGGTCAGACAGACGGAGGGACGGACGAAGAGATGGAAGTACGTATAAACGTACGACCCGAACACTATATGAAACAAGTATCATGCGAAAGTATAATTATCCACAATAATAATTATATTTAACGGAACGGAACGGAACACGAATATCCAGAACTGCTTTCAGCTTCCAAAAGCAAGTTAAAGAACAAAGTGTCCTTTGGTTGTTTTTGAATAAAAAAAATATGTGTGTTTTGGCATTTATTAACCTTGTTCCGTTCCGTTCCGCAAAGTATAATTATCCACATCGATAATTATATTTAACGGAACGGAACGGAACAAGAATATCCAGAACTGCTTTCAGCTTCCAAAAGCAAGTTAAAGAACAAAGTGTTAGGGAGTCAAACGTCCCTTGATGTATGTTTATGTATATGTACGACTCCGCTCGTCCGCAGGTTTGTACGTATGTTTATCTCTGTGTGCGTCTGTCTGTCTTCCTCCCCGTATGTATGTATGTATGTATGTATGTATGTATGTATGTATGTATGTATGTATGTATGTATGTATGTATGTATGTATGTATGTATGTATGTCCCTGGTATGTCCTCTTGAACAGGTACATGTCATTCAGTTGTTTTTGAATAAAAATGGATGTGTTTTGGCATTTATTAACTTTGTTCCGTTCCGTTCCGCAAAGTATAATTATCCACACTGATAATTATATTCAACGGAACGGAACGGAACAAAAATATCCAGAACTACTTGCTGATCTCCACGATGTCCACGGTACAGGTAAAGGTATACTGTAACTATATGTACTTGTCTTTATATGGATCAAAAGCGTATGTTCTCCCAGGCTATACTTTATGAACAATATTTTTTGTACCGTCTTAATTCGGGTAGATACTGCACGGCTCCGGTAAAAGAAAAAAACAAAACAAAAAAAAAAAAACACACACAAAAAAAAAAAAAAAAACGTCTTTACTCCGAATCCCGGCGTTTCGCGGACTCCCAAAAACTCTCCCAGTTAATCCGAATAAACGTATATACACAGAGGACTATCTTGAAAAGCCCATAGGCCATAGAAGCTCATGCGAACAGCAAAGACTGATCGCGCTGGCTGATCTGAATCTTCACTGGCCGTACAGGTCTTATTGTCCTAAAAGTATTTTCCAAATTTCCATGTTCGCTGTTCCCACAAATTTCATTCCATTGTTCTCAGTGGCGTCTGATCTGGGTCTACATTGTTTGCATAGGCCTATCTGTCCCAATACAGGTTATAACGTGCCAGTTTCGTTTGCATTTCTGACGAGAAAAGGCGCTATAGTTTAACGGACATAATGTTGTTATTCTTTCTAAGCGGTTTCCCGCCATGATTTCACGTGACGTTACCGTTACGAGCACGCGGTTTTTTCATACGGGGCAAGGGAAATCTTACTTTGTGACGTGCATTTCCTGGGTATCTTCACACACACACACACACACACACACACACACACACACACACACACACACACACACACACACACACACACACACACACACACACACATATATATATATATATATATATATATTGTTAAATGACTTGCATTTATACACCAGAGTTCTCCTTTGGACGACTTTTGCATTAATACATTGTTATACCAGAGTTATCCTTCCTCCGAAGAAAAACTTATGGACTTGGCATTGGATTCAGTGGATTTTCCCTCTGGACTTGGCCAAGTTGGCGTAATTCTAGTCCAGTGGCCAAATCTGCAAGCCGGACGGGAGCAGGTTTCACTAGCCTTCCTTTATAAGGTTCACATAGTGTACCTATAAATGTTTTCCCACAGAAAGGTCGGGGTGGGGACGGCGGGATGACACAGGGGTTTTGACAATTTTTAAAATTTCGAGTCTGTTTTCCCACCCTGGGGTCGAAAATTTGGGTCTAAAATTCTCAAGGTGGACATCTAATTCGTGTATGCCAATATCGAGTCGAACTGTCCAGTTGAAATGTTTCGGTTATTAATTGAGAAAATCACCCCTAGAGCCAAAGCTCTATCTAATGCTTGTTACAGTGATGCGATAAGAGTGCCTTCCAATTTCGGATGTTGGTACGAGGGGTCCTGCAAAAAGTTTTGTCACTGGGTTCGGATTACTTTAGTGGTACGTTTTATCAAACATATTTTTATTACAAACCTTCAAAGTATCCCCCCCTTTACTGAAACACATTTTTGTAACTGTTTTACCCAGTCGCGAAAAGCAGATAAATAGTCTTCTTTTGGTATCTGTTGGAGACACTGATAAACAGCGCTGCCAAGAGAACTTCTAGACGTATACTTATTTCTAGAAAGCATTTTCTTAAGCCTTGGAAATAAAAAAGAAGTCACAGGGACTCAGGTCAAGTGAATAAGGTGGATGGTTTAAAACTTTCACCTTTTCAGAAGCCAAAAACGACTTAAAAACCATACACTTGTGAGAGGAGGCGTTGTCATGTAAAAGGTGGACTCCTGACCATCCTTTGTTTGTCGTTTCTTATTGTAAAACTCTTTCACTTTCTTCAGTACAGAATTATTGTAGAATCGGCCAGTGACTGTATGAACAGATGGACAAGGCACTTGAACGACTGGCCCACTTGAATTAAAGAAAATTGCGTACAGCATGCATCTTTTCCGAACTTATGGTTCTCTTGGCAATACATGGGCGTTTTTTTTTTATCTTTTCGCTTCCATTGCTTATTATCAGCCCTTCTTTGTGGCTCAAGCATGTGCACCCAGGTTTCATCACCTGTTAGCAAGTTAGAAATAACACGACTATTACAGCCTTTGTATGTTTTCAAAAGTTTCCGGGCACATTTAAGGCGTTGTGTCTTTTGCTCCTCAGTGAGCAAATCAGGTACCCACCTAAAGCAAACCTTTCTCAGGTCCAAACGCTTTTTCAGAATTGTTTGCACACTGCCATCTGATATGCCAGTACAACTAGCTATATCTTTGACAGACAATCGCGCATCCTGTTTGACCACAATCTTTACAGCAGCGATTAGCTCTCTCTTCCCCAAGCTAAGTAATCGCAATGCTAAAAGGACTGAAAAACACAAGAACAAAATAACACAAGGTAAGACATAAAACAAATCGCCTCGTAGAATAAACCACAAAGCAACAAAGAGTAAGACTAACACCGGGACGACCGCCTTAGAACGGGTCAGTAGAGTAAACCAGAGGGGGGGGGGGGATGGGGGGTTTAAAGCACCTTACAGCTAGCCAACTTCACCCTGGGTCCCGATGCTACTCTAAATACAGAAATACATAACAATTCGGTTCGCATAAAGGCTTCCAACTCAGTCAATGCATCAAAACGAAAACATAAAAATCAAATTAATCACTATAATAAACAAGCAAATTCCATAGGGAATTTATGTCCCCCGCCTTATTTTTATTTGAGCTGTTAAAAATGGATAAGTTAACCAGAGGACCATTGGTCCTGTATCACTTACCTAAGTATTGAAGCAGGAAACCAGTAATAAAAAATAATTTCAGGATTCTGAAAAAAACACATGCATATCTTCAGACCATCCTTAAAGCACCTGTAAAGTTTCAAAAGGATCGGCTTAAAACTGTGGAGTTACGGGGACAAGGTACCTACTCTCTATACGCTTCTGTAGTATTAGAACTCAAAAAATGTCTAAGTTAAAAATGCGGAAAAAGTGATAAAAAATTATTTCAGGATTCTGAAAAAAAACACATGCATATCTTCAGGCCATTCTAAAAGCCCATGTAAAGTTTCAGAAGGATCGGCCAAAAACTGTGGGAGGAGTTAAGGGGACAAGGTACCTACTCCCTATACACTTCTGTAATATTAGAACTAAAAAAATGTCTAAGTTAAAAATGCGGAAAAAGTAATAAAAAGTTATTTCAGGATTCTGAAAAATCCACATGCATATCTTCAGGCCATCCTAAAAGCCCATGTAAAGTTTCAAAAGGATCGTCTAAAAACTGTGGGAGGAGTTAAGGGGACAAGGTACCTGCTCCCTATAGACTTCTGTAATATTAGAACTCAAAAAATGTCTAAGTTCAAAATGTGTAAAAAGTAATAAAAAATAATTTCAGGATTCTGAAAAAAACACTTGCATATCTTCAGACCATCTTAAAAGCACCTGTAAAGTTTCAAAAGAATCGGCTTGAAACTCGGCCAAAAACTATGGGAGGAGTTAAGGGGACAAGGTACCTACTCCCTATAGACTTCTGTAATATTAGAACTAAAAAAATGTCTAAGTTCAAAATGTGAAAAAAGTAATAAAAAATAATTTTAGTATTCTGAAAAAACCACATGCATATCTTCAGACCATCCTTAAAGCACCTGTAAAGTTTCAAAAGGATCGGACAAAAACTGTGGGAGGAGTTAAGGGGACAAGGTACCTACTAAAAATTCGGAACCACTCACCACGCACCACGGAAAGCCAAAAACAGTATCCCTCCGCTGTTCTTCGAAAAGGCGGGGGACAAAAAGGTGCCTCGGTACTGGAAGAATTGGCTCTATTTAATTGGAGTTCTGTAGGGTAAATGCGGTCCACCATTTGGTCAAAGTAAATATTGTCAATATTTAATAAATCATCACGGTATCTTGAAGTTGAATTGAAAGGCTCAATAATGTCAGCCTGATTTTCCCGTGAGAGAGACTTCATGAAATCTCTCTCATAACAAAAAAGAAACAAACCTGCAACAAGAGGAGCACAAATAGTTCCCGAGACAACGGGTACACACACAATCAAAATTTGAAGATTGCTTTGCATTATAGGAATGACTAGAAGGGAACAAGAATATGCAGAACTCCTTTCATTATTTCTTCTTGTAAGGCTTATTATCGATCAAACATTGATCTTCTTGAACACATGTCTTTTGGTTGTTTTAGAATGAAAGATTTTGTGTCTGGCTATTTCTAAACTTTGTTCCGTTCCGTTCCGCAAAGTATAATTATCCACACTGATGATTATATTTAACGGAACGGAACGGAACAAGAATAACCAGAACTGCTTCAGCTTCCAGTAAGTTAGAAAAACAAATTCAGTGGGGGTGCGTGGGGTTTAGTCGAACCCCCTTTTGACCCAATATTCCATTTTCATGGGAAATTTGGATACATTTTAAATTTTTGATAAGTTTGGAATACCATATTGACCCTAAATTTTCACACTCCTTACTCTTTATATTATATTTTCTTCAACAAGTCCATCTTACTACCTGCGAATGTGTGTGAAATTGTTGCGTGAGTGGCAACAGTGTAGACCCTGATCAGACGCCGCATTCTGCGGCGTCAGATCTGGGTCTATACTGCTCAGGCCTGTCTGTCCGAATACGCAGAGTAAGTACGGATATTTGATTAAATCGAACCCCTTCAAAATCATCCAGAATCCTCCCCTGATTCATAAAAAATGCTGTTCCACATCCCATTTCCCATGGGTCCGAGTCGTAAAATTGAGTTATCAAGGTATATGCAGTTAGCTCCCTCTAAAGAGTACAGCCTAACCCCACATTACCAGGGTACAAATAAGTAATAGTTCTGTTATTCTTTTACATTATATATAATGAAAATATTATAATTATTGGCTTAGTAATCTTCAGAACTTTCGTTTTTGTCGCACCTGCTTGTAGCAGGATGCGATACAGGAGTCCGTCCGTCCGCCCGTTCGTCCGTCTGTCAACATTTATGTCGACGTTCGACATTTATGTCAGAGTTAGAGTGATAGAATCTGCCCCTGGGGTTCTTTACAGGGCTCTATAGGGTTCTTTTATACTGGATTGAAGCGACTACATAACACCAGGATACACGGCAACAATAATTTATTCGATGGCTCTGGCATCAGTGGCATGGACTGTAGGTACAGGTACATCAAGAAGACTGAAAATACATATATAATATTTTCGAAAATACAGTTTAGCAAACTATGTTACTGTTCATATGCTAGCCTAGACCTAGAGTGCACTGAAGCATTAACATTCATATGTGTTAGTAGGTCTAGTATAACGCAGCGCTTAAGGGCAGCCTGGACATCAAGAGCTTAAACATCACAGGACATATTGACTTAAGGGTTAAAGTAATGACCAGATGAAACAAGTAATATATTCCATCATGTTTCATCTAAAAACGCATACTCTTACATTAGTATTCTAATCAACTACAAGAAACCATCAAACCTTGCATGAAACATCTCCCTGACCTCCTGACTTTGCGACATAGGTGTCCGCTTTTCCGTTCATCTGTCCGTTCGTCCGTCCGTCTGTCAACATTTATGTCGAAGTTCGACATTTATGTCAAAGTTAGTATTCTAATCAACTACAAGACTAAACAACCATCAAACCTAGCATGAAACATCTCCCTGACCTCCTGACTTTGCGACATAGGTGCCCGCTTTTCCGGTCGTCCGTCCGTTCATCCGTCCGTCCGTCTGTTAACAGTTCTGTTATGTCGAAGTTCGACATTTATGTCAAAGTTAGTATTCTAATCAACTACAAGACTAAACAACAATCAAACCTTGCATATCTCTCTGACCTCCTGACTTTGCGACATAGGCATCCGCTTTTCCGTTCGTCTGTCCGTTTGTCCGTCTATCAACATTTATGTCGAAGTTCGACATTTATGTCAAAGTTAGTATACTTATCAATTACAAGACTAACAACCATCAAACCTTGCATGAAACATCTCCCTGACCTCCTGACTTTGCGACATAGGCGTCCGCTTTTCCGTCTGTCTGTTCGTCCGTCCGTCTGTCAACATTTATGTCGAAGTTCGACATTTATGTCAAAGTTAGTATTCTAATCAACTACAAGACTAAACAACCATCAAACCTTGCATGAAACATCTCCCTGACCTCCTGCTTTGTGACATAGGCATCCCCTTTTCCATTCGTCCGTCCGTTTGTCCGTCCGTCCGTCTCAACATTTATCTCGAAGTTCGACATTTACGTCAAAGTTAGTATTCTAATCAACTACAATTCTACAACAACCATCATACCTTGCATGACACATCTCCTTGACCTCCTGACTTGGCAAGTACATTGATCCAGTGACCTTGACCTATATTTTGCGCTCCAGTGACTTTGACACAATTTACGTTGACGTTCCAGATCTTCTCAACTATAAGGCGTACAACTACCAAACCTTGCATAGTGCTTCTCCTAGATGTACTGACTCGGCAGGTACCTTGACCCGGTGACCTTGACCTATATTTTGCGCTCCAGTGACTTTGACACATTTTGCATCGACGTTCGATATCTCCTCAACTATAAGGCCTACAACCATCAAACCTTGCATAGTGCTTCTCCTCAATGTACGGACTCCGCAGGTACCTTGACTCGGTAACCTTGACCTATATTTCGCGCTCCATTGACTTTTACACCTTTTACGTCGCCCTTCCATATGTCCTCAACTGCAAGGCCTTCAACCACCAAACCTTGTATAGTGCTTCTTCTCGATGTACTGACTCGGCAGGTACCTTGATCTGGTGACCTTGACCTATATTTTGCACTCCAGTGACTTTGACACATTTTACGTTGATGTTCGGTATCTCCTCAAGTATAGACCTACAACCACTAAACCTTGCATAGTGCTTCACCTCATTGCACTGGCTTGGCAGGTACCTTGACCCGCCGACCTTGACCTATATTTGACACATTTTACGTTGATGTTCGATAACTCCTCAACTATAAGGCCTGCAACCACCATATCTTGCTTAGTGTTTCTCCTTGATGTACCTTGACCCGGTGACCTTGACCTATATTTCACGCTCCAGTGACTTTTACATATTTTACGTCGACGTTCCATGATCATTGGGCTGTATAATACGAAAAGTCAGTGCTGAAGATATAGCCATTAGAGGGAATGGCACTGGCCTGGAATATACACTGCAGCGCCGTTATAACGCGGTCGTCGGGAGCCATGAACACTGACCGCGATATACGTGGTCCCTCGTTATACCGAACATGATAACCCCATCCACGTGAACCACTGCAGTGTCCTCCAGTTATTATGAGATATTACATATTGCATGTATGTTATATGGCATGTTTTTTTTTTTTAATTGTTGAAACTTTGTGCATGTACCTTGCCTGATTTCCGTTTCATTGTTTTAATCCAATAAGTAATAAATCTGTAAGCTTAAATTGTTTTGTTTTCTTTTATGATCACTCAAGGGAACTAACTAAAACAATCTTGCACTATGGATAAATGTGTAATAAATAACATGTCCTTTACCGGAAATTGCCTTGAGCATGTGCTCAATTGATCTGCGTGTCAAAAAATAACCTTTGTTGCTCTCTGGGCAAATTCAGAAGATGACAAATTGATGATATTTTTTTTTTCATAAAACAGCTTTTTTCATGCAAATTTTTCAATAGAGCAATCGGTTTGCATGCAGTGTCAAAATCTTGCATCCTGGGGATATCAGAAAAAATTTTTCAGAAGGTGGTCTGCTAATTATTTTACACAGCATGCTAAGAGTTTAGCAACAGGTGAAGAAAAAAGTCAATACCAGCTGTTGCGTGTATGTGCCCCACTAGGCACTTTGTCTACATTTTTTTCAACCCAGTTTTCCAACTAAGCACTGCTAAGAATGAAATACCACGTTCTGATTGTGGCTCCTGTGACTTTTGCCCCAGCAAGTGCGACGACGCCTTCCGCGGAATTCTTGTTTATGTAAAGTGTTCTGTCTTTGTGTCTTCAGTATTCAATATGCAAAACCCCAAAACCATAATTTACTTAACGAGTTAAAAAGACGAATAAATATAAAGGTATCGGCATCGACAAACTGATATCTGTGTGTTTTGTTTAATGCCCTCGCTGACATTCTAGGCAGGGTCTTCCTGGCTAGAAAGCAATACTAAGTTATGTGGATAATATTTAACGGAACGGAACAAGAATATCCAGAACTGCTTTCAGCTTCCAGCAAGCATTCCCCGCCCCACTCCACCCCCCCCCCCCACCCCCCCCCCCCCCCCAAAAAAAAAAAAAAAGAAAAAGAAAAAAGAAAAGATGTTTTACCCCAAAATGAAGATTTTTCACAATACCGGAAAAATTCTTTGTTTAAAGAAAACAATACTCTGTTACACACAAAATCATGCAAACTCAACCTTCCTTCGAGTAAAAGGCACACAGTTATGGCCAGAAAAGAGGCAAACCCTTTGAGAGGCTAAAAATGCCTAGAAAGTTCCCCATAGACAACGAATAATCTGTAGAGGGTACTTCTAGCAAAATGTGCGTTTCTTGATAACAAGTAAGGCTTTTTCTATGATTTTTTCACAGTTGGGAGCCCCAACATCACTTTTGATGCGAAAATGTCAATTTTTAATTTTTGGATAAAAAGTAGTGTTTTCTGCGAATTTTAAAATGAAAATTTTCATTTCAAAATTTTTTGTTGGAAAGACTCCTTTAGGGGGGCTTCCTTTTAAAGAAACATTCAACGATATTTTCTGTGGTTTCGCCCATATACCCGGCCAAAGTTTGTATATATGGAAATTTGCACTATGTGGCCCTTAAATTATTTTGTTGGATATATATATATATATATATTTCATTTCAATGTTTTCGGATGCCGAATTTTCGTGACAGAAATCACAAACACGCCGTTATATTGTGGTACATAATACACAGTTGAGGGTGTAAGCTGTATAAAGAGACAGGTATAGATAGATGTTTCCGTTTTCCTTTGAAAAGCGAAAAGCAGCGGCAAGCAAAATAGTACCTTAGCGCTAATTGCCCATCAAAACGGCTATTCATGTTTCTAAGTCCTACAGAACCTATTTAGTAATCCCTCTGTAGATGCTCATAGGTCTGCTCAGACACGCCACCGGGCGACGACACGCAATTCCGGGACGTTCGCATTTCCAATATATTATAAGTGAAGATACCCAGAAAAATGCAAGTCACTAAGTAACATTTCCCTTGCCCTGCATGAAGAAACCACGTGCTCGTAACGGTAACGTCACGTGAAATCATGGCGGGAAACCGCTTAGAGAGAATAACAAACTGATATTTGTTAAATTATAGCGCCTTTTCTCGTCAGAAATGCACACGAAACTGGCACGTTACAAAAAAAAAAAACAGAACCACAGTATTGGGACAGATAGGCCTATGCAAACAGTTTAGACCCAGATCAGACGCCGCCGAGAACAAGGGAATGAAATTTGGGGGAACAGTGAACATTGAAATTTGAAAATACTTTTAGGACAATAAGACCTGTGCGACCAGTGATGACTCAGTTCAGCCTGCGCATTCGCGCAGTCTGATCAGTTTTCGCTGTTCGCATGAGCTTCTATGGCATATGGACTTTTCAAGATCGTCCTCCGAGTATATAAGTTTACTCGGATTAACTGGGAGAGTTTTGGGGGAGTTCGCAAAACGCCGAGATTCGGAGTAAAGAATTGTTTGTTTTTTTTTTTGTTTTTTTTTTTGTTTTTGTTTTTTTTTGTTTTTGTTTTTTTTTTTCTTTTTGTTCTTTTACCTGAGCCGTACAGTATCTACCCAAATTAGGACGGTACAAAAATGTTGTTCATAAAGTATAACCTGGGAGAACATTGGCTTATTAGCCATATGTAGACAAGTGTACATGTAGTTACAGTATACCTTTACCTGTACCGTGGATATCGTGGAGATCAGCAAGCAGCTCTGGATATTTTTGTTTCGTTCCGTTCCCTTGAATATAATTATCGATGTGAATAATTATACTTTGCGGAACGGAACGGAACAAGGTTAATAAATGCCAAAACATATCCATTTTTATTCAAAAACAACTAAATGACATGTACCTTTTCAAGAGGACATACATACATACATACATACATACGGGGAGGAAGACAGACAGACGCACACAGAGATAAATATGCGTACAAATCTGCGGACGAGCGGAGTCGTACATACAAATAAACATATATCAGGGGGCGTTTGACTCCCGAACACTTTGTTCTTTAACTTGCATCTGGAAGCTGAAAGCAGTTCTAGATATTCTTGTTCCGTTCCGTTAAATATAATTATTAGTGTGGATAATTATACTTTGCCGAACGGAACGGAACAAAGTTTAGTAATGGCAAAACCAAATCATTCAAAAGACAGTACATACATACATACATACATACATACATACATACATACATACATACAGGCAGGCACACAGAGAAAACAGACGGAGCCATACATACCTACATACATACACATGGGTACCTTTTTCGCCACCCCTCCCCCACCATCATACTTGTTTCATTGTTCGGGTCTTACGTACGCACGTACTTCCGCCTGTCCGTCCGTCTGTCTGTCCTTTCGTAATTCTGTTACACTCAGTTAACAGTTTTGTAACTGGTAGATTTTTAGATTCCTCTAAATGTAGTAAGTTGAAACATACATACATACATACATACATACATACATACATACATACATACATACATACATACATACATACATACATACATACAGACACACACACACATACATACATACATACAGGCAGGCATTTTTGTAACAAGGAGTTCTGCATATTCTTGTTCCTCTCCATTCATTCCTATAATGCAAAGCAATCTTCAAATTTTGATTGTGTGTGTACCGTCGTCTCGCCTTATTTTACTTTCTTCTGTAGTTGGGATGGCTGTGGTCTTTGATTTTGGATTTTCCTGAGTAACCCTTTCTTACTATTTCATGTAGAGTCTTTAGTATATCTGCATGCTCCAAGAAATCATTTTTCTAACTTGCTGGAAGCTGAAAGCAGGTCTGGATATTCTTGTTCCGTTCCGTTTCGTTAAATATAATTATCGGTGTGGATAATCATACTTTGCGGAACGGAACGGAACAAGGTTAATAAATGCCAGAACACAAACATTTTTTTTTTATTCAAAAACAACCGAAGGACAGGTAGATGTACAAGAAGATCATTTTTGATCGATAATACGCGTTAATCGACAACTACATATTCTTAAAAACACTGAATAAGAAGAAATAATAAAAGTTCTGCATATTCTCGTACCGTTCATTCCTATAATGTAACGCAATCTTCATGTAGAGTCTTTGGTATATCTGCATGCTGCTAGGGTTCATTATTCTAATTTTCTTGAAGCTGAAAGCATGACTGAATATTATTGTTCCGTTCCGTTCCGTCAAATATAATTAACAGTGTGGATAATTATACTTTGCGAAACGGAACGGAACAAAGCTTAGAAATGGCAAAACACAAACTTTTTTATTAAAAAAAAACAACAAAAAACAAACAAACAAAAAAGAAAGGACAGGTAAATGTCCAAGAAGGTATTTTTTTTATCGATGATTGGCCTTATAAAACAATTAAATATTCTTTAAAACAGTGGACAAGAACAAATAATGAAAGGAGTTTTGCATATTCTTGTTCTTGTTCCTTACCATTCATTCCTATAATGCAAAAGAATCTTCATATAGAGTCTTCAGTATATCTGCATGCTGCCTGGGATCATTTTTCTAACTTGCTGGAAGCTGAAAGCAGTTCTGGATATTCTTGTTCCGTTCCGTTCCGTTAAATATAATTATCAGTGTGGATAATTATACTTTGCGGAACGGAACGGAACAAAGTTCATAAACGGCAAATCACAAACTATTATTATTTAAAAACAACTCAAAATTGTTTAATGTTTAAGAGTATAAACTTGCAATCGATAATAAGCCAAAAAAAACAGTGGACAAGAACAAATATTATAATTTTATATTTATTTCCCATTGTGTGCCCCTGAAGTTGTTCGTTCCGTTACGCCACGACACGATAAAGCAAATTAAAAATTATCTAAGACCCAAACTATCAGGTCTATGAATGCGATGGGCTCGCTTGTCATTTTGTTTGTTACATCACTCTGGCTGATTTCAAATTGCAAGATAGAAAATCTGCTTTATGCACTATGCAAGTGTACAACAAAAGCGCAGATCAACCTGCGCATCCATGCACTCTGATCAGCGCCTCTGTTGTTCACTGCTTAGATATGATAATGCCTCTAGTTTCTATGTCTAAAGTTTCTATAGTCTACTACGGCTAGTCTCTGTAGCTGTAGTTTGAGTTTTACCTTGTCGAAAAAACCCAGACAGCTTTTTCTCGTGACGTGTCGAAGTAACTCAAAAACAAATAGTATTATGTTAAATTTTCTGTGCTTCTGTCAAGGTAACTCAGCACAACTTGAGAGTTCAAAAACATATGGTGTTATGTTAAATTTTCTGTGTTTCTTTATATTGTTAAATGTAGTGAGAACAGATACAAACTTAACATTGTACCATTTGGGTTTTTTCCTATATATTTAACTCATCTAAAATAAAACTAAAAACCTCGATGGTTACATTTTTGAAAAGTTTGTACTATTTTAAAATTTACAGATGGAGTTCCAGTTTTGGCCCGGTGGACGATATTATAAACCATGTGTGAACTTTGATGAGACAGACTTTAGTGTCTGTAGCTGTGCAGGCTCACTTGAGTCTTACCGGACTGGAAACCCAAAGACGGATTTTCTCATGGCGGGCGAGGCTGAAATGTATTAATAATGGCGATGCTCAAATGTTTTATATGAGAAAACCTATGTTTGCTGTATGCGAACAACAAAGGCGCATATCATCCGCACAGTCTGATCAGCGCCTTTGTTGTTCGCTGATTAGATAGTGCAATATCTACATTGCGATGTCTAAAGTTTCAAGACTCTGTCTGTAGTGGCAACAGAAGCAGAAGAGGCCGGTTTGTCTTTTTTTTCATAAGCGCACAATATTTTTTACACATATATTTTTGCACAGTTTATTTTACAAATCTCAACGTTTCGGCTGATTAAAGCCTTTTTCAAGAGAGTTAAGTTCTTTCAATGCTTTTCCATCGAAAGGTGGGGCGGAAATTTTCCCCGAGAAAAACCACCTGACCTCCCGAACCCACAGCGGTGAGGTGACCAGCGATTTAGAAAACTAACATATGAGGCCTGACTACACAGCCACGGGGGCTGCCTGGTTTGTCTTACCTGGTCGGAAACCCCAAAGACGGGGTTTTTCATGACCTGGCTAAATTATAGAAGTTATATCATTAAATTTTAGTGCATTTGATTATTGTTTGGTGAGAGAATCTCCAAAAGGCTTAAAAATCGCTCATAAATTTATAAGGATCCAATCCGCATTGATTGCCAAAAAAAAAAAAAAAAAAAAAAATAGAATGCGCAGTCAATGGCACGCCATCGCAAATCCGCACGTTCGTTGCTAATGTTGCTTATAGCATGACTGATGGACAGGGGGACTCGCTCTCGCACACCCTTACATGTTCCATGAAAGAAAGTTCTGTAGCAAGTTGGGTTATATTCCGCCCAATGGTTTGGGACAAGATAGGGCGACAGACAGATTGACGGATGCCGGACAGATGGACGCCGGACGCACGGTAAAAGAATGTTGCTCTCGCACTTTCTTACCATGAGGGGAGGTCATGTAGCAAGTTTGGTTAAATTCCGCTCAGTGGTTTAGGAAAAGACAGTGTGACGGACTAATGGACGGACGCCTGCGCATGGACGGACGCACAGAAAAATAGTGTTGCTCTTGTACATCCTTACCTTAAGGGGAAGTCATGTAGCAAGTTTGGTTAAATTCCGCCCATTGGTTTAGGAGGAGATGGGAGAAAATAGCGGGACGGATGCCGGTTGGCCGGTAAAATAATGTTGCTCTCGCACACCCTTACAATGAGGGAAGGTCATGTAGCAAGTTTGTTAAGTTCTGCCCAGTGGTTTAGGAGGAGATAGTGTGACGGACGCAGGATGGACGCACGGAAAAATAATGTTGCTCTCGCACACCCTTACCTTGAGGGGAAGTGATGTACCAAGTGGCTGAATTCCGCCCAGTGGTTTAGGAGGAGACAGCGTGATGGGCAGATAGACGGACGAAGGACGCACGGAAAAATAAAGTTGCTCTCGCACACCAGACGGATGAACGGACGCACGGAAAAAATAATGTTGCTCTAGCACACCCTTACCATGAGGGAAAGCTGCCCAGTTGTTTAGGAGGAGATAGCATGACGTACGGACAGACGGACGGAGGCATTCACAATATCCCCATCGTTTTTTTTTTTTTTTTTTTTTTTTTTTTTTTTTTTTTTGTTGTTGTTGTTTTTTTAAAGCGTAGGGATAACAAACAATAAAAAGTGCACAAACGATCAATATTCAACAAGTTTTCAATTCCTCTTTCTTTTTAATAAATGAGCCACTTGTGTGCCCAGTGATGCCCAAGATCAGCCTTATCATCCACCCAGGCTGACCAAGTTCTTCGCTCTGCGTTCAACGGTTAGCTAAAGATCCAAGGTTTCTTCATTTTGTCAGTCTTCGCGTGGTGCACAGGTGATTTGTTGGTTCTGTCGTGCGGTGACTTAGATGATTTATGTAGGTTTACAGTAATTATTTTATTCATGCCTACTGGTCGTCTTCGTCCCTACCAAATATTATCAAAATACCTCTAAGATTATCAACATTATGGAGCACACAAGAATGCGTTTAACTAACAACGAAAACTAAGTTGAAAAAGGGCCATAACTCGGGCCAAAATTTTGTGGATGCTTACCAATATCAAACTTGACCTGCATTTTACAATGATATACCCTTCTTCAAACTTCTGATAAAATGTATGCATTCCTTCAGAACATATTGAACAGAAACCAACATCTTAACCCAACAATAAAAACTAAGTCGAAAAATGGCCATAACTTAGCCAAAATTTGGCGGATGATTACCACTTGAGCTGTTTTTTACAATGATATAAATTTCTGCATACTTTGAATGAAATCAATGCATTCCTTCAAAAGTTATTGAGCGGAAACGAAAAGTGTGACGACGACACCGACGACGTCAACGACACGGACGGACAATATGTTCCCTATGTGTCTGCCATGTTACGCAGGCGACACAAAAAGTGGTCCGGTCGGTTGAGTACTATGACCGCTGGCACCATTTGTTTTTAATCTTCCTAATATCACATACCCTCCAGAACTACTTGAAGATTTTTGTCGAAACCTTGTATGCGCATTTCTATCAGTGGAAGTGTGCTTATATGAAAATCATTCCTGTAATATGCATAAGCGATGCCAGTATCACAGGCATCTTGAAAACTGAAGGAATATCAACACACGCTTTTTTTTATTTGTGTAAAATGACCCGTTGTATCATTTTTCAGGAGGGATCAATATTTAAACTTAGCCAGAATTTTACTTTTTACCGCATCAGATCTTAGGCCGCTGTGTTGATTTTCTAGTGGGGTGGGGGGAGGGGGGGGGGAGACAGACAGAGAGACACAGACAGACATATATATAGAGAAAATCGACCTGTACAACGAGAGCATTACTTCCGGGAACGCTCACCTTTAGTATCTGGTGAGTTTTGCTGTAATAATATCTCCTCCATAGGACAGTGACAGGGGCGGTAGGCGGCGGGGACTACATTGCTGTTGGAAAGCAGTCGATATATACTTATGCCACGTGACCTTTTATCCCCGAATAGTTTAGAAAGTTGAGGATTCTGTCATTCCGTGTATCTTCGCATGGTTATAACTTTAAAACTTGAACATACCATTAGTAAATATTTGCATTGCGAGAGTAAAGAGCCTTGTGTAAACCTGTACAATTCGATGCTGTTCATACATCGATGAATAGATCGGTTCACGAGAGAAAATTCGCACTACGCCTCTTAAACGTGAATGAATACATGACATCATCAGCGCGCTATTTTCGGCCTCAGTTTCCCTGTCTGTTTTAGTTACAAATACATCGTCTGCGGTACATGTATATACACAATGACAGAGGCTGTCATGTACGATCCTCTTTGAAGGAGATGATGAGTGTATGTCTATCTTTAGGATTTTAGACCTTCTAGCTGCTCGTCAACTGTTTCAACCTCTGCAATGGCTGCAAAATAGAGGAATCGCAAAGAAGCAAAGAATACATCGAGATTTGCCGCAGTTGATGTTGAACAACTAAAACTGTACCATGATGCTGACCAGTCAATGGCAACAAAAAGAAACACAAAATGGGATGTTAAACTCTTTCAAGGTACATTATCGAAGATAATAATGTACCATAAAAGGTCCATTTTGTGAGCTGCCATTTTTAACATAAATTATTTTGCATATTATCAAAAAGGCATCTGCATTCTAGATACAAGTATCTATATAAAAAAAAAAATCTCCACCGCTCTTCAGCAGCCACACTCATCCCGCCCCCACGAAGCCTTTTACTACATATATATACGAGACATAACTATTGCTGAACAAACACCGCTCTCCTCCGGCCAGCAGCCATTTTCACTAAAAGAGCCAACCCATGAGAAAAGGGTACTAATCGCATTGGCAATCAGCAAAGGTCCAAGTTAGCCTACACATAAACACAGTCTTGCCAATTCCTTTGCTGCTTTGCTGCTCGCAGACATGTAGTGGAGACCTTGAGATAGCTTCACGCAAGAAGACATGTGCCTAGCTCTATTAGTTGACTGCACACGCGCATTTGAAGAACATAAATAATAGAATGCAAATGGGTATTTTACACCTAAAGCTGTGGTTCTTATAACCGACATGCTTTCTCAGACTCATGTACAATCGTTATAGTGATCACAAAGTTTCTATTACCAAATACTGTCAGGGGAGATAACTAAATCACAGTGGCTACTAAGTCGTGGTTATTGAAGAACGCGATACACTTTCTCAATTTCATGTACAATCTTACCAAGTATCATCAATATATCTAGTACCAAATACTGTTAGTGGAGAAAACTAAAAACCTAGAGTTAAGATGCTTGTACGCGACATAGTTTCTGAGTCTGGTGTACAATCTTACCAAGTATCATCTGAAAGGGTGTTAATGTTATCACAATCACAAGGTGTCTATTTCCAAATACAATCAGGGGTGATATCTAAAACAACGTGGCACCTAGAGTTGTGGTTCTTGTACGCGACATGCCTTCTCAAACTTGTGTACAGTTCTACGGAATATCATCAGTATATCTGAAAGGTGTTGGAGTTATCACGATCACAATGTTTGTATTACCAAATACTGTCAGGAGAGTTGAAACAATAGTGGCATCTAAATTTGTGGTTCTTGTATGATACTTATCTTCTCAACCTCGTGTACATTCTTACCAGGTATATAATACCAAATATATATCAAAAACTGTTAGAGTTATGGCGATCAGAAGATTTCTATTACCAAATACTGCAAGGGGAGATAACTAAAAATGCAGCACCCAGATTTGTGGTTCTTGTTTGCAACATGCATTCTCAATCTCGTGTACTGTCCTACTAAATAGCAACAATATATCTCAAAGGGTGTTGTATTTACTGCAATCACAAGGCTTCTATTACCAACTACTGTCAAGTGAGGTAACTAAAAAAACACAGCACCGGGAGTTGTGATTCTTCTACGCACCATGCCGTCTCACTCTCGTGGACAATCTTACCAAGTATCAGCAATATAGCTCAATGTGTGCCGGAGGTATAGCGATCACAAGGTTTCAAAGAGCAGATAAAAAACACTGCACCCGGAGTTGTGGTTTTTGTCATTTCAGTTTAGTTTCAAAATTCATTCTTCGATATATAAAAATTGGGTACAACATAAATGTAATACGATGCATGATAGTTAACCCAATCACGGTTTATAAATTTGCTACCCTCTTTGGTTGCACGCCGGCGGGTCGGGCCTCAGACTCTGTGACGACTCCGGCCTAAAGACTTTAAAGTAAGTCGGTTGGTGCCTGATGCTCTGGCTCTGGTCGGGCCCACCGGAGTACGACTGCCATATCGGAACCAGAATTTTATGGTGACTTAGTGTACAGATTTAAAAAAATTGTGGGAAACTAATACACATTATAAAAGAATTGGCTTTAGCCTGGATATTATGCGGCAGACTGCATGCCCAGTTATCAACCCAATCATTGTTGATGGCTATGCTTTACTCTTTAATCGCACGACGGCGATTCGGGCCTCAGACTCAATGACGGCGTCTTCATAAAACCTTAACTAGTGGGTTTGGGCTTGACGGTATGTCTTTGGCTTGACCTGCCGTGTTACAACTATTGGTTTTCATTTACTCTGGTACACAGTAGAATTAGCCATAAGTACTCGTCTTTGTTTGTCATAGTGATGAATTTGATTTTTATATTTTCGCTTTGATGCATTGACTGAGTTGGGAGCCTTAATGCGAATCGAATTTTTATGTATTTCTGTATTAAGAGTAGCATCGGGAACCAGGGTGAAGTTGGCTAGCTATAAAATGGCTTTAACCCCATCCCCCATCCACCACCCCCGATGGTTTATTCTTCTGACCGTTCTAAGGCGGTAGTCCCAGTGTTAGTCTTACTCTGTGTGGCTTTGTGGTTTATTCTATGAGGCGATTTGTTTTAAGTCTTGCCTGGTGTTATTTTGTTCTTGTGTTTTTCAGTCCTTTGAGCATTGCGATTACCTCGCTTGGGGAAGAGAGAGAGAGAGCCAATCTAAGTGCTTTTCGTATGTTTGTTCGATTTGCGCTTGTTTGGTTTTGTCTGTTTCCTCTTTCTTTTAGATTTTGAGAAGGGCTGCAGCTTAAGATTGTGGCACTCCCTGTACTTTTCTTTTACCATTTCTTTTACATTTCAGTTATTTCTTGCTGTCGAGTCCTCATCGTTGTTTCATCTCTGTATTCGTTTGATTTTTATGTTCTTGGAGATGTTGCACTGATGAGTTAGGAACCCTTCACGCGAACTGAACAAATGTCTTGTTAGCTCACCTGAGCACGAAGTGCTCGGTGAGCTATTGTGATCAGTCAATGTCCGTCGTCCCCCGTCCGTCGTGCGTCGTCTGTCACGCGGCGTTAAATTTGCTTTAAAAGCCTTCGCCTCCTACACACATGCGCTAGTTGACTCGAAACTTGGAAGGAAGCATCGGGGTGACTTGTAGATCAAAAAAAGGTAAACTCCTTCCGTTCGGAAATGCAAGATGGCCGCCATGGCCGCCATCATGAAAATCTATTTTTCGCTTCTACTCCTGAACCGAAGGGCCAATTGACTTGAAACAGGGTAAGAAGCACTGGGGGGACTTGTAGATAAAAAATAGCGAAAGTCGTTCTAATCGGATATCCAAGATGGCCGCCGTGGTTTCGCTTCTTCTCCTGAATCAGAAGGCCTTGAAACTTGGTAGGAATTATCGGGGTGTATGTAGATAACACTCTCAAGAAGCTGCCTCTGATAAGATCGTGTATGCCAATATCGAGTCGAAATGTCCAGTTGAAATGTTTCGGTTATTAATTGAGAAAATCACCCCTAGAGCCAAAGCTCTTATCTAATGCTTGTTACAGTGATGCGATAAGAGTGCCTTCCAATTTCGGATGTTGGTACGAGGGGTCCTGCAAAAAGTTTTGTCCCTGGGTTCGGATTACTTCAGTGGTACGTTTTATCAAACATATTTTTATTACAAACCTTCAAAGTTATCCCCCTTTACTGCAACACATTTTTGTAACCTTTTTACCCAGCCCCGAAAAGCAGATAAATAGTCTTCTTTTGGTATCTGTTGGAGACACTGATAAATAGCGCTGCCAAGAGAACTTCTAGACGTATACTTATTTCGAGAAAGCATTTTCTTAATCCTTGGAAATCAAAAGAAGTCACAGGGACTCAGGTCAGGTAAATAAGGTGGATGGTTTTAAACTTTCACCTTTTCAGAAGCCCAAAAAGACTTAACAACCTCACACTTGTTGTCATGTAAAAGGTGGACTCCTGGCCATCCTTTGCTTGGTCGTTTCTTATTGTAAAACTCTTTCACTTTCTTCAGTACAGAATTCTTGTAGAAGCGGCCAGTGACTGTATGACCAGATGGACAAGGCACTTGAACGACTGGCCCACTTGAATTAAAACAATTTGCGTGCAGCATCTTTTTCGAACTTATGGTTCTCTTGGCAATACATGGGCGTTTTTGATATTTTCGCTTCCATTGCTTATTATCAGCCCTTCTTTGTGGTTCAAACATGTGCACCCAGGTTTCATCACCTGTTAGCAAGTCAGAAATAACCAGACTATTACAGCCTTTGTATGTTTTCAAAAGTTCCCGGGAACATTTAAGGCGTTGTGTCTTTTGCTCCTCAGTGAGCAAATGAGGTACCCACCTAGCGCAAACCTTTCTCGGGTCCAAACGCTTTTTTCAGAATTGTTTGCACACTGCCTTCTGATATGCCAGTACGACTAGCTATATCTTTGACAGACAATCGCGCATCCTGTTCGACCACAATCTTTACAGCAGCGTTGTTAGCCTTGGTAACAGAGGTTTTAGGCCTTCCAGGACGGGTATCATCTTCAACAGAAAATTTCCCAGCTTTAAAAGCTTTAACCCACCTAAAACCTGTGCGCATTGAAATGGTCTGAGGTCCATATATACCACACAATTCATTAAATATCTGCTTTGAATCTGTATTAAGCCTAATGCGGCATTTAATATAGCTACGAATTTCAGTCTTCTGGTCTATGTTCCAATGTAACAAGTAAATTGGTCAGTGTATATGACTGCATCTATTTCAATTTGAAGTAACTCGGTCAGTTGGAAAGCAATTTGCGCGAAATAAACGGGTATCGTTAGCTATTCAAGTGCAGTGAAGCATTTTAAAATACACCTGGGATAAAACTGAGGAAGCCTATTAGTGACAGAACTTTTTGCACGACCCTCGTATGATGACAAGCTTTTGAATGTTAGGGCTTATACTATTTTTATGGCCGATTTAAGTAAAACTAGTAAATGCAGTACCATGTTTACAGCACATTATCTAAGGGTGACTGCCATCACTGCCATGAATGATGCTGGTTTTGAAGCAAGGCATATCATGTTTATGTTTGGTCACAGAAAAGAGGGATCGATAAGGTCCTAGTTATCCTAGTGTATCTTCAAACTAGAAGTAAGAGCAATGAAGTTGAAATGCCAGCTGAAGAAAACTGCGAGGAGAATCCAATTAAACTCGGAAGTACATGTTCCGACCATCCTCTAATTCCAAAACTCCCGCTAAAGTTGCCAAAACCGTGAATGTTGAGAAGAAAATTCTGAATATAAATCAGCTTCAAGCCAGTTCAGGATCACTGTCTAATTCGTGTTTTCAAAACTGCACATTTAATTTGAATTTTCAAGTCAACTAATCCTGCTTTGAACTCTTGTTTTAATTAGTTATTGTTTACGCCCTGGAGCGTAGACTACACAGAGTTGAGGAGAGATTCGGAAGTGATCCATTATTGATCCACAATGCATCACTGACCTTATGCTTGTTGTCTATGACTACCCACCAGGACTAGCTGGAGCACTGAAGAGAATGGGTAATATTTATTGGTAAACCAACATATACAGAGGGTGTTCTACACTCACATGCGCTGTTTCGGCACATCACACTTATGCAGATATTCTAAAAGGTTACCATTGCAGCACTTTAGCAAAGTTTATGGGATATACATTAATTATGACAATTTCAGTTTTAAAGTAGGTGGACTGCTAAGCGCAGTTTATTGCGTTTCCGGGACGGCGTGAAAAAAAAATGTGATAGTCTTAACTACTTGTTTTAGTTTTGATGAGGAGAGCCTTAAAAGTGAAGTGAAATTAGCAGTAATTATTTTTAATGTCTTGGTCATTCTTATAGAAACCAACGGGAAGAGGTTTCGTTTAGACCTCTCGAATTCTCCATTTGCATTATGGAACTTGCATGTAAAGAACCCAAAGCTATTCCGTATTAAAATCAGCTTTAACATTTATTGTGTGCTAAGCGTAGACCAAGCATTTTGTGAAAGCTAATGCTTGTTGGTCGCTGACATTCAACGGGTTGCTTGCAGATATGTCGATTTCTTTTTCACTGATGGGGGACTAAACAACTGCGACATTCGTCCGCAGATGTCAGTCAGTACTTTATAAATAAGTTATTACAAAAATCTTTTTCTCACACAAAATATTAAATACAATTATCAAATGGTTTTATTTGTTATCTTTTTTAAAATAAATGTGTTTCTAGACATGTATGTTGTAAAACTATTTTAGTAGGCTGGTCTTTGAAATGTAGGCGTGTTGCTGTTGCTGTTCGAATAAGCTGATCATTTGAACCGGTAAGTGGAAATTCAAAGTGGTAGTTACTATGTTCTTTATGTTTGAATCCCAGTCTGTATTTAAAATATCTCGTAAAATAGTATAGATATAAGTTATAACGGTACTTTTTTTTTAATGTTTTTGAAGTATAAACAACATCGAGTCACGAGCAAAGTTAACATGAACACCTTCGGAGTTCATTTATTTTGCTCATGAACCGATGCATACTTTCATACTTACTAAAGTAAATAAAACTACCTTCATTTCTTAAACATATAAACTCACTAAAAATGGCCCTTATACCATTCAAGAACATTGATCACCAAAAATAATCTGATTTTCTGCTCTGTCTGATCTGTAAACAAGAAACCGATTTAATTCTTAATTTTCATGTTTGTGTTTATACTTGATAGGGGCAGAGCCATAACTGAGGTTGTGAAAACTTGCTTAACACCTTTGCTGCTCATTAAAATGTTCTTAAACTAAAAACAGTGTTGGTAATCACGTGGTTTTTGTTATGGTACAATGCACGGACAAATGGCCGAATTTTAAGGAAGGTTTCATTCTGCGCGGAGAAAAGCAGCATTTTCTCTATGTTTGCCCAGTTTTATCCAGGGAGCAATACACCATTAGCAGCAGGAGAGGTGAGGGGGGGGGGCGGGGGGAGTAAAGTTTCTTTTGTCTACGGTTACGTATCCCAACGGCAGCAGGGGGCCCGAACTCATGAAGCCCCCAAGTGAGCATAGCGAGAGCCCCTGGGGACGGCCCCCACCCTCGCCGGCCTTGGGGCTCTGAACGCAAAAAGAGGGAGGCACTTACCTGATTCACCGATATCCGATTTATCTGGTGCCCACGACATTATGATGTTATAGGATTATATGCGCTGGAGTGCACAGTAGTAATTTACCTGATTGTGTATTTCAACGCTCTGAGTAAAAATTTCAGCAGACGACATATTGATATATTTCTCTCAGAAAACAGGGTTTGACACAGACAGGTGGTTCACACCCCCAGGACTGGGATGTGGGTGTTAAGAATTCTACCCGGCCCCCGGGTTTAAAGTACCGTGGACCGGTATCTGCTGAATCTGCCCATAAGCATGGTAAGGGTTCTTATAAAATGTGTCCTCACTTTCTAGTGGAGCACAGAACCTCGAGATACCTTCGAAAATGACCCTGTCGGCTGGAGAATGGTCCTTGTATATTTTAAGATCCGGATATCCACCCCCCTGCCCCCCCCCCCCCCCCCCCCCCCCCCAAGACGAGAGTCAGCGTAACAGGTGATAATGTCCCTCATGCCATGTATGTTCTGTATTTGTCTACGAAATACTATCCGGTTTATCTGGTGCACACCAACTTGAGGTATTTACAAATTCATCCCTGAATAAATATTTAAACGCTCTGAGTAAAAATTTCGGCAGACGACAAATTGATATATTTTTCTCAGAAAAAAAAGGGTTTGACACAGACAGGCGGCTCACCCTCAGGACTGGGATGTGGGTGTAAAGAATTCTACCCAGCTCCCGGGGTTTAAAGTACCGTGGACTGGCATCTGCTGAATCTGCCCATAAGCATGGTAAGGGTTCTTATAAAACGTGTGAAGGTTTACATGTATCGATTCTCTATTGAATTCCGTTCGGTTATTATTGCACAATAAAACACCAAGCTTTTATATTTGCAGATATTTATCGCCCTGCGGGGCACTGTACAGGTTTAAACGTACCGCTACGATCCCATTCCCATCCCCATAACCTCTGCCGGCACTTCTAGTAAGCCTCTAACGACTTTCGTCCCAATCATAGTTAGGCAGGAGTGACCGAGCATTGGAAGTATGAGAGGTCCTGGTCAAGAAAAAGCCCCCCAGAGATAAGATTTAAAAAACGAAAAATATGACCTGGACCTCGTGGGGCTTTTGCTGAATTTTTGTGCGTGAGATCGAATCCCGGCGACGGGCTTTTTTTTTTATTATTCTTCCACTTAATAAACTCGTCTGCTGCTCAAAGGGCTGGACCAGCCTGCGCTCTTTTTTTAAGCCCGCGAACAAGATATATTTATCGAGAGGTGCCACTGTTTCCAGCCGCTTGGAGTTCTTCCAAGAGCTTGGTACGGGCCGTTAGCATCGCCTCGTCTCTCATGAGGTTCATAAGCCGGTTTTTTCGGTCTCGGACACACCGCCTTCTTTCTGACGCCCACGGCGTATCTCAGCCTTCATTTGGTTGTACTTGTCGACCTCAGAGAGGCGAAACCCCTCCTCGGAGATCTTATCGTCGCTCAGCGCGGCCGAGATCCTGTCGGCGATTGAGTTTAGCTTTGAGACGGCCAGGACCCGAATCTGATCATGTTTCCTGGCTTTGGCTTCGAGCCTCCGACAAATGAACCTCCCGCCGGCTCCGAGCAACCCACAGGCAATCGCTCCGGCCTGTAAGCCAATTGCGACAGGCGCAGCGATTATCGTCGTCAACAGCCCGACACCCGTGGCAGCCATGGCTGCGCCGGCTACCGAAAGCCCGGTGTCGAGTCCGTCTACGACATTAGCCCCCCCCCCCCCACCCCCCCACCCCCGCCGGTATTTCTTATACAGCGATACTCTGAAGTCACGCTCCTTTTCAGGACGGGCTCTGACCTCGGCCACGTGCTGAAGTCGGTGATAGTCTCCTGTCGTCTCAAGTGGTGGGTAAAGTCCCATCGTGCTTAACTATCACCGCTTTCGGGTAAGTTCAAATGGCTAAGGACCACCGAGCTTTGCTCTGGGGTGAGGTCTGCGGGCGTGAACCTCAGCCTTTTGAGCTCGACCGGACCAACAAGGATCTTGCTGATATCCAGAAAGCGGTGCTCCGCTTCGTGCTGGACCCCCTCCAATGTAAAGCGCACCAGAGGTCGCTCCCGAACTCTGATCAAGGCCCCAAGTTCTTTTTGCGCGTGCGCGCTGGTCCACTTGAGCTTGAAGCCGGGCAAAACTTCGACTAAGTCGTCAGGTGGGTTTCCGAGGATCACCTCGAGGAGGATTGTTGATGTGGGCTCTTTACCCGCGCCGATGATTCCCGCTGGAGAGAACTCGGATACCATTTTCATAATCCCCTCCCGGCGGTTGCTCGTTTTGGGCGTGTACTGCTCGGAAATGACCACGTTTTTTGGTCTCAGGAACGTAGGAACACAGCCGGGTACCGCTATTCGTCACCTTTCGAACCTTGTGTTGCTGCCCCGTTGCGACGTAGGGAGAGGAGATTCGAATGTCGATCATACAGCCCGTTTCTTGAACGGGGTTCGCGAAGGCGACCCACCTGCTTCCAGTAAATGCCACCTGGTGGAGCCGTCTGGAAACGGCATATGAGACGTCGACGTCGCTCAACTCTCCGAGCTTCTGCGCCCCACCTCCCTCTGGGGCGGTGACCTTTTTTCGTTTGTACACCCCGTCGGACAGCTCGAAAGCGTACAGCTGGCCCTCTTCCCCACCCTTTTCGAATCCCTCGGTATCCCCGAGATCGGCTAAAGCCACCCCAGGGCATTTCCTGGCGCTCCCTGGGCCACCCGCGTCACCCATTTCTTCTTATGTGTAGGACTGCACTCAAATAGTCGAAGCCTAAATTTCTCCCGCCTGTGTCTAATATCGTGAGCGTCAGCTGGGAAAGAGGCCCCGATGCCAGCCATTTGTACTGCAAGACGGGGAATGTCTCTGTCCGACCACCCCCGCACCTTTCGTTCTCGACGGGGATAGATTTCAGCAGTGTGGAGGGGCGACGTACTGACCCCGGCAAGATGCACGCAGATCTCCCGATGGGTGAACAGACGATGAGGCTTGTCTGCAATGTGGCTCTGGCCGGGCTCAAACATCTCTCGAGAGAACCCTAGGAGGTCGGCCAGCTCGCGATTCAGCACCAGGCGTTTTTTTGAGGAAATCTGCAGGCGGCCGGTTGGGGCATGCAAACTGAGTTTAGCACCCAAAGGCCGGAACGCCTCTTTGTCCAGCTCACAGACGTTATAGTACCCTTTGGGTATGCCCAACACGGTGTGCCCATCAAAGATTCCATTCCCTTACTCGGCGCTGATATTGAGCCAGCGGTGGTAATACGTGAGCTCACAGAGAGCGACCTCCAGCCCCACGCACGCAGTGCCGGAAACAGAGACCGGTTCCCCATTTTGAATGTCGGTGAGTGTGACGTACATAGTGATGGACAAGAGGGCCTACTCGTTCAAAAGCTCTGCAACATATCGGGCGGGGGCCCATTTCAAAGAGAAGCAGGCGCTCTCTCTGGCCAGCCAGAAGATTATGGTTGATGACGAGGGAGGTGACTTTCAGGCCTCTTTCGCCGACTATCAAAACCCCCCGCTCACTGGAGACATCGATATGGGAAACAAGGCGTGGGGCAACTGGCAACACGCTCCGATGACCTGGTGGCAGTGCCAACTGAACTTCGCGGTTTGGTGCGCGACTGCTGGCTGCGGGGTCTCTACTGATGACCATCTCCAAGCTAAAGATCCCCTCCTTGCGAGTCTGTATCGCTTCCATGTTTACTATGCGACGAGGCGTCTGCTTGTGGAGCTAAAAGTCGCCCTTCCTGGAGACCAATCTCATTCTTGGTATCAGAACGCCTACGCCGCCAGGGCCTACAAGCGGCTCTGCACCGAGTTCGGAGTGGCACCTACCACCGACTGGAGGCAAAAGCTAGACCACGGGTGCCAAGGCCTCGGATCTTGGAGCACGTATATGGAGCCGTCGGGCGCCTACCGGCATGCGCACTACTCCGATGGCCCCTTCTTCCATCCGATGGACGCCATCCGCCATAACCGGGATATATCAGGGGCCTGGACGATGTTCATTCCCGATAAATCAGAAGACTTCACGCAAGCGGGTGTGGAGCGCCTCAACGACAGTATACGGACGTATGTTTGGGCTATCCTGGGAGCGCAGGCCATGACACGCTCGAACATTCTCAAGGCCGGGACGGGGTTCGACGCTCAAAAGCAGTTCCTGGCCAACGTCGAAGATGCGATCGCCTCGCCCGTCGACATCCCCAACAGCATCGCTCGCTATCAGAAGACGCTCCAGTATGCATCATCCCCTCTGGACTTCGTCTTCGGGTTAGGGCTCTACCTCGCCCCGAGCGACATGGCCCTCCACCCGGGCAATGTCCAGGGCTACAACAACGAAATCGTGATCGCCGGATCTGAAGCAGCCATCGGCCACAACCCGGGAATCAACGAGTAGGAGAAGATCGGCAAGAACACAGGCGATAAGTCCTTCGAAGGAAAAATCGCAGCACCGGCCGGGACTGATCACAAGGGGCCACTGAGCGGCAGACCCGCAGGGTCACCACCCACGCCAGCCACTGTTGCTCCGCAACAACACGCGTCTGCCGCGGCTGCGACAAGCCACGAAGAAGAGAAAACGGCTCTCATAGCCGCAGGGGTCGGGGTCGGCCTAGTGGCGCTTTGGCTGTCGTTGAGATAGCCAGTCCCTTGCAGCCACGAGAAGAAGCGCCCCCACGCCTATGACCAAGGCCCACACGTTGTCAGCGAGCCAAGTCGCGGCCTTCCCTGACGTGCTCAGGAGCCAAGAGAATGGACCCGATGATTCCAGGCAGGGCCGCAGTCCCTTGCAGCCACGAGAAGAAGCGCCCCCACGCCTATGACCAAGGCCCACACGTTGTCAGCGAGCCAAGTCGCGGCCTTCCCTGACGTGCTCAGGAGCCAAGAGAATGGACCCGATGATTCCAGGCAGGGCCGCAGCGGCCTTGCCGGCCAAATTGGCCAGGGCACGCCCAAGGCCTGAAGGTGCTTTTTAATCCACTCCTTGACCCCGCCCTTGTCGGATGGCTTTGGAGCCGGCGACGGCACTGGCGCACTTCCCCCACCGGTGACAGCAAGGACGAGAGTGCTTATCGCCATGCCGATCGCTGTAAGGATGCTCGCGATCGTTATCACCTGTTCGCGGAAGAGAGTTCGAATTCGCTCAGCCAGCGTCTTGTCTTCATGGAGGAGCCTCCTGATGGTCTCACGAGAGCTGCTCTATTCATAGAGAGGGCTTCGAGCCTCGCCTGCCTTTCAAGCTCGATGTCGGAGAGCTCGCCTTTAAGCTTCTCCATTTGGTCTCCAATATCTTGTTGAATTTGAATTTCGGTGTCGTCCGTTTCGGTCAGTTTCCGGCGTTCCCTGGCCAAGTGCTTTTCTACTTCGGATTTCCGGTCGTCGATGGCGCTTAGCTTCGCGAGGTTGTTAGCGAGCTCGTCCCTCGATCTCGTCATGGCCTCCCAAACTCCGGCCAGTTCTCTTCTGGTCTGGGCGACCCAGGCCACGTCAATTTGAAGATCGTTAATGGTCTTCAATGCGGTTTCGACGTCTTCTGCGCTTTGACTTGGGGTATCAGCCACGCCGGAGAGATCCTTCAGTTCGATTGCCTCAATGTTTTTCGGGAGGGTTTCCTCTGCACTCTGGAGTGTCTCCACGACCTCTCTGCTGAGCCCCTGCGATACCCCCGATCTATAATCAAGGAGTCCCAGCGATCTCCGCAGTGCATATAAGCCACCAGCCCCGTATCTTCGGACCAGCGTGTTTAGACCCAGAAACCGGAATTTTCCCCTCGTCGCAGCAATGGAGATCTTCTTGTCTTCAGGCGTGCAGTAAAGTGTCTTACCGTTGGGGTCGATCCCGAACTGGCTATAGTCGATCCTACCTTCGGGGCGCATCCCATAGGTATGTCTCACTTAGAAACTGTCAACGAGGCGCTTCTTCTGGGCCTCAAGATCCGCCTCTCTTAACTCCTCCTGCAAGCTCTGCAAATTGTCGCCAGACACATTGAGCAGCTACTGGACGTAATGCGGTGGCTCCATAGGGGGGTCGGGGAGGTCAAAATCATCGTCTTCTCCAGGCCCGTCAGGGTCGAACGTGGGGTTCTCGAAAGTGACGTCATCCATCGCGGCGTTGACAGTGGATGCAAATTTGAAGGTTGTTGCGTAGGTTCAAATACACCATGGCTTCGAGCAAATTCGGACGCAAGCTTAATCCTTACAGGTGCCTCCGCGATCCCCTGGGGGTCAAAGGCGTGCGGCAGTCGTGATAACCAATAACCCGAGCACGATTGATCAGAATCAACAGCTGCTGGTTCGATTCCCGAACCTCGGCGCGCACGACGTGATCGTTCCAGGGACTGCCCGCCTGGCCGTCAGAATCACGCTGAAGATGCGAACCGGACCGTGGTTCAGAACCTGGGCCGCGCCATCGTGAAGAAGACTGTGATCAAGATCTCCGGCAACGAGGTGATGTCCGTCGACGATAGTGACGTCTTCAACTGTTACGGTGATCTCTGGAAGACGGCCTCGGAGAGGAAAAATGACCAGTACCAAGGCATCGATACGATACGTCTGGTAACCGAAACACAACGCGAATTCGCATCGATGCCGGAAACAAAGATGAGACAGTGGCAGCCGACAAGGCGATCGCCGATGACTTAGGCAACCGCTTCTACATCCCGCTTGATTTCGAGCTGCTAGAGGGCCACATGCCGTTCTACCAAAGCCCGCTTGGAGACAGGCTGGAGTACGAACTCACCTTCAACTACTACAGCAGCGCAATTCGGACCACAGATGATGCCGACGCCTCATATGACATTGAAAACATCAGTCTAGAGTATGAGATCGTCACGCAGCCAGAGCTGGCTCGCATGAACGCCTCTTCGGGCACCAGTATGCCCAGGAGATGCGGCTTCCTTCAGGTCAAAGGTCGACTGAGTGGGTTAAGCGATTGCCCGCAGTTGTCGCAGCTCTGAACGGAGAAGTGACCAGGTCGACTGGCAAAAAGCCCTCTCATGCCATCAAGGCCAAGACGCTGCGCCACGGCACACAAAAGCCCTCCTCTGTAGTTCCTGGCCGCCCACTTGGTCCCGAGGAGCAGAAAGTCCCCTCGGGAGTTGACGTTCTCTTCCTTTACCAGCCTGGCGAGCTAGAAGGCGGTCGGCGACGCGCTACAGACCCTGTATGGTCTCTTGAGGTTCACCGGCTGGGACGCTCGGTGACCAAGCCCTGCGAGCCCGTGTTGTATTACTTGCAGGACGGCCCGCCACGTGGTTTTGTCAGGGAGGACACTCAGCTTCCTCCGGATGGGGTTCTCAAACGCTGAGCACTGCTGCTCCTCTTTTTCGGTTGCACTCGAGACAGGTCAGCCTGACGTTATCGTGGATGTGGCCCGCGGAGTTGTCGAACCGGTCGACACTGAACTGCTGGGTGTCCTTTGGCTGGTAAGCCCATAGGAGCTCGACGTTGCACGCGGCACAGCGATTGTTCTGGGCCTCTTTCAGTGCTAGGATGTGATCAACCTTCAGGCTAAACCTCAACCCCTTAGCCTGGTCCTGTCGCTTGTAGGCCACCAGCTTCCTCTGGATGACTTTGCGGAGCTGCTGCTCGGTGAGTGTGCGTGCACCCTCAGAGCCCTCCTCTGGGAGACAGACTACCCTCTCGAGCTGGTGCATATACTCCACCCTTGAGACAGCCAGGTAGGCAAGATTTGACCACTGGAGATAATCATCGATGATCCAGACTTTCTGGGGATCTGCGACGGTGAGACCTTGGATCGAGTGGACTGTGATGGCTTAGCCAAGAGCCCAGTCCTGGCCCCACCTGCCGTCGAGGACCTCGCGGGCATATTCCAAGGGCACCTCGACGACGAGGCCTACCATCCAGCAAGGGCCCGGGGATGGTGACCATGATGTTTTGCCGCCGAGTGTCTTTGGGGCGGTATAGCAGGCACGGAGGTGTCCGGGAAATACTCCTCATGGCGCTCGAACAGCAGCCTCTGGACCCGGTCGCGAACCTTCTGCCTCGAGGTCAAGATGAGATCACATGGCTTCCAGGCCTCCACGAAGCGCTCCCACCCGAGGCAACCAGGAAGCGCCTTTCACACCTCTCGGCACTGGACCCTGTCGGACTGAAGGCGGATTCGCTTCTTGAGAGCCTTGAGAAGTCTTTGGCTCTGTGGTCTACCTCGACCTCTTCGTAATAGGCGGCATGCCCGCGGAGCCAGTCGTGTGGCATTTCTCCGGCGATTGGGGGCGGCTGCCCCTGGTCGCCACAGCAGATGACCTGGACGCCCTGTCCCTCGAGCCAGTCGAGGAAGGTTTCCAGAGTGAGGCGGGGCACTGTGCAGACCTCGTCCCAGATGATCACACGGGGAACGAATTTCTGTCCCATCCTTTCAGGCGTCCAGTCCGTTTGGCCGCTCCAGCGGAAGAAGCTGTGATAGGTCTGGGCCTGGACGCCCCTGGCCCGCATCTCTTTGGCCAGGCGATGGGTCGGGGTGAAGACGAGGGGGCTTCTGGTACGGAAGAGCTCGATCGCTCGCGTGGTTTTGCCGCTGCCCCCGCCGCCGTTTAGGTAGCTCAGCTGATGTCGGGTCAGGGGATCGTCGTGGCGCGGCGCGGTGCTGGGAGTGAGGTCCTTTTCAGAACAGATGTAGTCAGGCTTGGCGAGGTAGGCTGCGTGTTCCATCGGCATGTAGAGGCTATCGCCCTTGTCACGCCACTGGGCTGGGGCAATCAATCCCATCTCGTGGTGGCCTCGGGGTTTCCTTGTCGTGGCAGGTGAGACAGATGCGGCAATTCCCTTCTGGGTGAACCTCTTGAGGCTTGTAGGCTCCGACCCCCTCGAGCTTGCAGAGCGCCGTTTTCTTTACATAGATGGAATCGGTTGCCACTCGGACGGCCTCATCGGGTTCGAACCTTTTTAGCATTGAGAGGAGGTTGATGTGGGCGTAGGCCAGCATCGAGGCCCTCAAATGGGCGAACTGTGGTTGAGAGCCATCGTCGTAGGTGAGGATGTGACCAAGCTCGCACTTCATTGGCGCTCCGACCAAAGAGCCCGAGAGGCGGGTGTCCCGGACAAGGTAGTCGAGCTCGCCGCAATCAGTCACCAGCCTCCTCGTTAGCCTTTTTCCATCTGCCTTGCTGCCCTGGGTGAATTTGCTGATGACGGAGCAGGCTTGGTCCCTGCTTTCGGGCAGCCAGACAGTCTGCTTCTCGAAGGAGATGATCGTCTCCCTGACTTTGAGAGACCTCAGCAGGCCAGACTCCGCCAGGAAGGCAAGGAGCTGTGTCGGGGCCCAACCGCCTTCGGAGAAATGCCTTCCAAACCAGGCAGGGATGACCGGATGGCAGGTAGCCTCAAACTCCCATTCTTGAACCTCGGCGAAGCCGGTGCCTATGTCTTTGGGGAGAGGGCCATTAATTGCCACGCGGGTCATGCGGTGAGTCGGATGCCCGAACCGCTCGAAATAGGGTTTGGCTTCACCCATACCCTGGAAGGATGCCGGATTGCAGGCCTTCATGTCGATAGAAGTGACTTTCCTCGTGTCATAACCCATCGAGTTCCGGAGGCCGCCGTGACCGTGCTCCACGCAGGCCTTATTGATGTCTGGGAGGAGGTTGGCTGGGGTTGGCTTCAAGCCGTTCCTTTCCTTTGCCATAATGCTAGCCGCATGGTTTTCGCCGAAGGCTCTCTCAGCAAGTTCAGGGTTACCCAGTTTGGCGCAGATCGCTTTAAGTCTTTCCTGGGCCTCTCGTGTCCTGTAGGTGCGGCCGTCCAGGAGCACGAACTGGTCGACAGAGAGCTGTCGGTCTTGACCGCCCAGGAGCCAGACCGCTAATGGCTCGCCCTGGGTGACTTCCCGGATGGCGTGCCAGACGTTGCCCTGGTAGATGTGGACCTCTCTACTCTGGGGAAAGTGGAGGTCTTTAGGCCAGGCGTGGCCGTTGTGGCAGATGAGTTCTATGGGTCGGTTTCTGCCGTATTTACCGCGGTTGAAGATGTCTTCGCCAGCAATGTCCCTCAGGACGATTGGTCTCCAGAGGATCTTTTCCAACTCGGCAACGTCTTCGACCTTGGCGCCGGTTTCGTGGACCCTCTCTTCCCACTCCCGGATATTTTGTCGCCGTGCGGGTGTAAGTCCCTGGCCTCTCAAAGGGCCCTCGAAGTGCTCCACAACTCTCTGAGCCACACAGTTATCACCATCTCTTAACGGAGCTAGGTTGACAGGATCCGGATCCCTGACGGGGTAGAGGCCGTAGACAACTGCGGTGACGGGGTAGGCGTTCTGATAGAACACACTGTCGATTCCAGTCAATACCCCAGGGCTTGTGTTCCGAGCGACCTCGACGACCCCCTGGCCCTTCTTTCGCTCGGCCCGGACTGGATCAAACTTGTCTTCAAGGACCCAATCATCTTCAGCTTTCTCCCGGAGAAACTTGATTCTCAGGAGAAACTCGGTGCCCCCCGGGAGAGCCGCCAGAAGTTGGGTAGCCCTGACGTCGGCCATCCGAGCGTCCAGTGCCAACCTACCGGCTCTGGCATATATGCCTTCGGTGATGTCGAGATCGCCAACGTCCAGCGGGTCTTCTCGTTCAACCCTCCATGTAGAGAAGACCGCGGCGGCGCCATCTACCTCGAATTCATCTTTGGCGTCGTTAAGTATCTCGACCCACGGCTCGTAAGCCGGGAGCCTTTCCGGGTGGGGGACACGATCATCCAGGTCGACAAATGGCCACTGAGGTCGAAGCGGCCAGGGGGAGGAGTCTTTCCTCGGCTTCTGGAATGGGCTCATCAAGAATGAACCTTGGCTTGTACTCTGCGAGCATTTCTTCGATCAGGTCATCCATAGTAATAGTAGCCATATGTTAGATGGGTATATACTTTGTATCACCTTCCTCTAAATTAAATATATATGGGTATATACTTTGTATCACCTTCCTCTAAATGAAATATATATATGGGTATATACTTTGTATCACCTTCCTCTAAATGAAATATATATATGGGTATATACTTTGTATCACCTTCCTCTAAATGAAAATTTCGATGGCGGCGAGGCGCGCAAATTCCTTTCGCGTCGCTTTTGTTGCACGACGCCACTCACTCCTATACCCGCACTGACAACAGAGCTGTTGCTTGTTAGTAACCCCTACTCCACAACCCCTGCAGGGCTGAGCGCGTGAGCCTTTACGGAGTCTCGCCAGATGAATTTACAAAAGTCCGTAATACAGCTTTTATCACAGAGCTCCGTTGAGCTCACCGTCAGCCATTTGCATGTGTTGCGTCCCTTGGTCATGTCGTTTGTAGCGGTATATCAGCAGTCACTCACTTCTTTAATAGATGAGCCCCCGGGCCGGCGAGGGTGGGGGCCGTCCCCAGGGGCTCTCGCTATGCTCACTTGAGGGCCTCATAAGATCGGGCCCCCTGCTGCCGTTGGGATACGTAACCGTAGACAAAAGAAACTTTACTCCCCGCCACCTGCTGCTCTATTTTCCAGCCCACATTTATCCGGAACTAATGATACCAGGATATCGTCATAAAAATCCGTACTTTGAGTAAACACTCTGTCATAAAAGTTTTAGTGACGAAGATCGAGACTGAAATACCTGGATAATATGCACGGACGGCAGATAATTTCTATCATTTTGAGCGCATACCGTGTTTTTTTTTTTTTTTTTTGTCTCAAATCCGTCGTCAAATAATAGCTCGGGACAGCCCGATAATGAAACTATCCATTTCATTTACTTAAGACCACCCAGTCCCTGAAAATTTACATATTTGAAAAATGGATAGAATGCACGGACCAAATAATAGGGTAAACTGCACGGACGAACAAAAGCAACTAACATAAGATGCACGGACGGACGATGATTTTTACTAGAAAGCATTTTTTCTTTGCTGAATGAACGGATCCAAGGCATCTCATTAACGATGCGAGCAATATTGCCAACTGAGATACTCAGTGTTTGCCATGACAACAATTGAATCTGTTATCACCCACATTCCCTACATTCATAAAATAGATAATAGGTCAGAATTACCTGCCAAATTAGAATTTTTAGGCAGGGCTATCGTTATTTTAAACTTCGTAAGGCGTTTTCGAAATTTCATCGCAGATACAGTGCCTTGGTAGAAAAATATAACGTCAGTCTGAAAACACTTCTGCAACAAGGTATAGCGGAACCAGAATTTTACGGGTAAATCTAACTTTTAGAAGCAATTCAGAAAACTAATTAACCGTTATAAAAGAATTGGCTATAGCCTGGATATTATGCGGCAGATTGCATGCCTAATCAGCCCAATCATTGTGATGGCTATACTTCACTTTAATTGCACGACGGCCTTTTCGTAAAACTTTAACCAGTGGGTTGGGGCTTGACGATATGTCTTTGGCTTGGCCCGCCGTGGTTCAACTATTGGTTTTCATTTACTCTGGCACACAGTAGAATTAGTCACGAGAACTCGTCTTTGTTTATCATAGTGATTGATTTGATTTTTATATTTTCGCTTTGATGTATTGATGGAGTTGGGAGCCTTTATGCGAATCGAATTTTTATGTATTTCTGTATTAAGAGTAGCATCGGTATCCAGGGTGAAGTTGGCCGGCTGTAAAAGTGCTTTAAACGTCCCCGGTGGTTTATTCTACAGACCGTTCTAAGGCAGTGGTCCCGGTGTTAGTCTTACTCTTTGTTGCTTTGTGGTTTATTCTACGAGGCGATTTGTTATAAGTATTGCCATGTGTTATTTTGTTCTTGAGTTTTCAGTCCTTTTAGCATTGCGATTACCTCACTTGGAGAAGAGAGAGCTGATCTTAGTGCTTTTCGTACATTTGTTCGATTTGCGCTTGTTTTGTTTTTGTCTTCCTCTTGGTGTCCGGTGTAGCGTGAGATTTGTCAGACCATGAGATCTTTCAGACCGGAAGTCTGAAACCGGAAATACCTGACGGAACTCACGCTGCGTGTATGAGATCTTTCAGGTCATGAGAAATGTCAGAACGTCTCACGAAATTATTCAAAATACCAAGGTTTACAAATTAAAGAATGATTTAAGCTAATCGTTTTTCTGTGAAAATATATGTTACTAACATAAAATCGTAATAACTCCAACAGTCTAATATACACATAAAGTAAATACAAACGGAGCTCGTCTTCGGCATATCTGTTATAAAATTTAATTTTAAATTCATAATTCTACATCGTGAAAAATAAATCATATAAATAATAATAAAAAAAAATAAATAAATCTGTTCTCTCTGTTCGTATAAGCATTCAGGTCTTACTGTAGCCTAGATAAACAGGCAGGTAAGAGTTGACAACTGGTATATCCACAGGACTGTGCTAAATTACAAATCACGAGTACATCAATCTAGTCTTACCAATGATAAAATATTGTTGATGGATTGATCAATTTTATCGATGCAGCAGTAGTTCTATACATGTGAAAATAAAGCTGATGATGATCAAAACATGAAATAAGTGTGGCAATGCAAAGCAACAAAAGCTGTTTACCGATAACTGATATGTGCACTGATAATTTTTATCAGCTTATGTATCTATAATGATGTATCAATACATATAGCAGTAGACCAGTAATAGGTCAGTGCATCAACATAATATCCTTACACCGACAAAACCATTCGTATGTTGATAAAGATGCATTGGTGCATTATAATAATTGTTGGTGGATATTATAATTTGAAAGTCCTGGCAAATGTTCATCATTTAAAAGATTTGTCACCAGTAATAATACTGAATTTGAAGTATATATTTTATCAGTACACTGATTTGGTAAATCAAAATGCCAATTTTTAATTAATTGATGCATAGATTAATCAATTTGTTATTTTACTTTTCCCTTTAACAGTTATGACTTAAGCAAATTGTCGGTCCATCTGTAAAATATTGCTTAAATTTATCCATGCACTATAAATTAATTTTATCCATGCGGTATAAATTATATCGGTTTCATTGATTTGGTAAATCAAAATGACAATTTTTAATTAATTGATGCATAGATTAATCAATTTGTAATTTGTTATTTTACTTTTCCCTTTTACAGTTTCGACTTAAGCAAGTTGTCGGTCCATCTGTAAAATATTGCTAAAATTGATCCATGCAGTATTAATTAATTTTATCCATGCGGTATAAATTTTATCGGTTTCATTGATTCGGTAACTCAAAATGATAATTTTAATGAATCGATTTATAAATTATAATTGTTTTACTCTTCACTTTTGGCTATTTCCACTTAAGCAAGGTGTCGGCCCACCTGTAAAAAATATTGGAACATCGCTAAAACATATTCATGCAGTTTAAATGTTTTCAGTTCATTGATTCGGCAACTCAAAATGACAAATTTGATGTCATTCAATGCGATGTGATCTATTTGTAATTATTTTACTTTTCACTTTTGGGTGTTTGACTTAAGCAAGTTGTCGGTCCACCGGTAAAAAATATTTGAATTGCTAAATATATTCATGCGGTATAAATTTTATCGGTGCACTCAAAATGACAATTTGGATTAAACGATGCATTGCCTAATCGATTTGTAATTAATTTACTTTTCACTTTTTTATATTTGACTTAAGCAAGTTGTCGGTCCACCTGTAAAAAATATATGAATCGCTAACTATAGTCATGCAGTATAAATTTTATCGGTGCACTCAAAATGACAATTTGGATTAATCGATGCATTGCCTAATCGATTTGTAATTAATTTACTTTTCACTTTTGTATATTTGACTTAAGCAAGTTGTCGGTCCACCTGTAAAAAATATATGAATCGCTAACTATGGTCATGCAGTATAAATTTTATCGGTGTACTCAAAATGACAATTTGGATTAATTGATGCATTGCCTAATCGATTTGTAATTATTTCACTTTTCACTTTTGGATATTAGAATTAAGCAAGTTGTCAGTCCATCAGTAAAAAATATGTGAATTGCTAAATATATTCATGCAGTATAAATTTTATCGGTGTACTCAAAATGACAATTTGGATGAATCCATGCGTTGCCTAATCAATTCGTAATTATTTTACTTATCGCTTTCGGATAGTCTACTTAAGCGCTTAAGTTGTTGGTGCACCTGTAAAAAATATTGAGCATTGATAAAATTTATTCATCTAGAATTTTGTTTTTAGGTTCATAGATTTGGTAACTCAAAATGACAGTTTTAATTAATTGATGGATCGAATAAATGATTTTTAATTATTTTACTTTTCGCTTTTGGATATTCTACTCAAGCAAGTTGTCGGGCCGCCTGTAAAAACTAGTGGAACATGGTTAAAATTTATTCATGAATTATTAAGTTTCTAAGTGTACTGATTTGGAAACTCAAAATGACAATTTTGATTCACCGATGCATCGAGTAATCGATTTGTAATTATTTTACTTTTTGCTTCTGGCTGATCTGTTAAGCAAGTTGTCGGTCCACCTGTAAATAATATTGAACATGGCTAAAATAAATAAATGCAGTAATACATACATACATACATATATATATATATATATATATTTGGTTCACAGATTTGGTAACATTTTTAATTAATCATGCATCGATTAAATGATTTGTAATTATTTTACTTTTCGCTTCTGGATAATGGACTTAAATAAGTTGTCGGTTCACCTGTAAAAACTATTAGAACAGGGTAGAATTTATTCATGTAGTATAATTGTTTTTGGTTCATAGATGTGGTAACTCAAAATGACATTTTGATCAATCGATGCATCAATTGATCAATTTATCATTAGTTAAATGTTTTATTTTTGGATTTTCTACTTAAGCAAGTTGTCAGTTCATGTATAAAAATATTAGACTGTCTATATAAAATTTATCCTTGCACTAACTTTAATATTATATGGTAAGCCGTTTTACTATTTATTAAGCAAAATAGATATCTTATATATTATATCAGATATCTTATATAGGATATAAGATATCTAATATAGACTATAAGATATCTCATATACTAATTCAGATATTTTATATACTATATTAAATATCTTACATCCTATATCAGATATCTGATATAATATATGAGATAACTTATTTAATTCTGCATATAAGATATCTAATTTACCATATAAGATATCTTATTTGTTATATAAGATATCTTATTTATTAATATAGATATCTAATATACTAAATAAGATATCTTATATACTAAGTGAGATATCTTATTTGATTGAATATATGAGATATCTTACATTATCATTAACATGCATTTGGTAGGCCTGTGAGCCTTAAGATTTGTCAGAACGCCTTCCTTTGTTACAATAATAATGTCTTTCGCTTCATTCAGACTACGATCTGCATTTAGGTTTATTGGAAGCCGTGAGTTTTGTCAGCAGGCCTCCGTTGACAAAAAAAAAGGGCTGCAGTTCTTTAATTTAATTTATCGATAATACGCATTTGGTAGGACTGAGAGCCGTGAGATTGGTCAAAACGCCTTCCTTGTTTACAATAATGTGTTGCGCGCCATTGATACAACATTTCGGTTGTTTGGCAACCGTGAAATTTTTCAGAAGGCCTCTGTTGATCAAAATCAGCGGCTGTGGGTATTTTGTTTATCGCTGATATGCATCTGGTAGGACTTAGAGCCGTGAAATTTGTCAGAACGCCCTCGTTTGTTTGTTACAATAATATCGTGCGCTATATGTATACTATGATCTTCGTTTAAGTTGATTGGAAGCCGTGAGATTTGTCAGCAGGCCTCCGTTGACCAAAATAACCGGCTGTAGTTCTTTACTTTATCGACCATATTCAGTTCGTAGGACTGAGAGACGTGAGATTTGTCAGAACGCCTTCCTTTGTTACAATAATAATGTCTTGCGCTTCATTCATACTACAATCTGCATTTAGGTTTGTCAGAACGCCCTCGTTTGTTACAATAATTTCTTGCGTTTTATTCATACTACGATCTGCATTTAGGTTGATTAGAAGCCGTGAGGTTTGTCAGCAGGCCTCCGCTGACCAAAATTATCGGCTGTAGTTCTTTAATTTATCGATGATATGCATTTGAGAGGACTAAGCGCCGTGAGATTGGTCAGAACGCCTTCCTTGTTTACACTAATAATGTCTTGCGCGCCATGTATACAAAGTTCTGCATTTCGGTCGATTAGAAACCGTGAGATTTGTCAGCAAGCCTCCGTTGACCAAGATAATTGGTTGTAGTTCTTTAATTTATCGATGATATGCATTTGGTAGGACTGAGAGCCATGAGATTTATCAGAATGCCTTCCTTTTTTACAATAAAAATGTCTTGCGCGCCATTTATACAACGTTCTGCATTTCGGTCGATCGGAAACTGTGAGATTTGTCAGCAAGCCTCCGTTGACTAAAATAATCGGCTGTAGGTCTTTAGTTTATCATTGATATGCAACTGATAGTACTGAGAGCCGTAAGATTTATATGTAACAGTTCACACAATCATGCTATATCAATTAAGAGCAAGCCAGGTGAGCCCCTTAATTGTTTATTGACCAGTTAGTTGAAGATTGTATAGGCAAAAAAGTGCAGCTAATATATACACAATATCATGTCAGAACTCTGGGTGAGGCGTTTTTTTCTACCAAAACATGGTGTAGTACTTTTTTGCCATTGTAAAACTTTAGCTGTCAGAGACCCTGACTATAGCCCTGCTGCAGCACTATTTGGAGAAATACCCATAGTGTTGAAATATTTGGAATTCATGTTTACCAGATAACATCACTGTAGGACAAGGTAACATGGCAACATAAAACCTATCAAGGGATTTAACTCAATGAGTTATGGGCCCTTGGCTCTGATTCTGGTTTATATGATACATCAATCCACTGTCCATGTGTATACCAGGTTTCAACTTTGTTACCCTTACAGTTCTTGAAAAAAGTGTGACAAAATTGTTTCATTAATGGCAAATTGTAAAACCTATCAAAGGATGAAACTCCAAAAGTTATATGCCCTTGGCCTGGATTCTGGTACACAAGATACAACAGCCAACTGTCCATGTCTGTAGCAAGTTTCAACTTATAGCTTTTATAGGGCCCGAGAAATATGCAATGATTTTTTTTCATTTATGGCAAATTATAAAACCTATCAAGGGATTTAATTCGGTCATGATTCTGGTATATTCTGGTATACACAATACATCACCCCATATCCATGTGTGTACTTGGTTTCAACTTTGTAACCTTTTTTTGAGAAAAATGTGACAAAAATATTCATAAATGGCAAATTGTAAAACCTATTAAGGTATGTAACTCTAAGAGTTATAGGCCCTTGGTGCTGATTCTGGTATACACTATACATCAGCCATTTGTCCATGTGTGTACCAAGTTTCAATGTTACAGCTTTCATAATTCCTGAGAAATCCGTGATGAAAAATTTTCATTAATGGTAAATTGTAGAACCTATCATGTAACTCCTAGAGTTATGGGCCTTTGCCCCGGATTCCTGTACACACCATACATCAACCCACTGGGTATGTGTGTACCAAGCTACAACTTTGTAACCTTACATTTCGTGAGAAATACAAAAATTTATCTGATGAGGATGAACAGAATGATGGACAGAAGAAAGGAATGAGGTAAAGACTGACGGAAGGAAGGAATGACTGAAGGACAAGGCAAATCCAGTATAGCCCCATTGTCTGAAAGTGGGGCTATAATAATATAGCTTTTGTTCTTTGCCTTTTGTCTAGATTGATTGTCTTGGGGTTTAACAACACCTCAACCCTTGTGGGTCATTTATGTCTTTTCCCAGAGAAAGAAAGAAAACAGATAGAAGAGATAGTAGAGGAAAAAAAAGAGAGGGACAAGGAAGAAAAAAGAACAGGAATGAAAGCGAAGAAGCAGAAGAATAGAAACATTCCCCCTCTACCCTTACCTGCTACAAGGATAGCAGGCCTTGCCCAACTGTAAGTCAATATCAGTTGGACACCCCTGTGATGTAAGATACACGACACCTTCACACCTCCTGACCACTTCTCGCCTTTTGTCTTGAACTACATATATCCAATTACTAGAGAAATTACTTGTTTGGGTAACTACCTTGAGCAAATGGGGACCACATCCCTCAGAAATAGCAACATTTGCTCATGGTAATTATCAAGACAATGCTGTTGGCTTTAAACAAAGCTCCAAATAAATAAGGCTTGCCATGTGACTTGACTGCTAGGTAGACATTTCACATGAAATGTTGGTAGACATTTCACATAAAATGTTGTAGACATTTCAGATAAATTGTCAGCTTTATTTTATCTGAAAAAACAGAAACGAATGTTGTATGCTGCAATTCTACTTGGTGCTTTAAGAATTAAGCATTGTAACTGAACATTTCAGCATTACGCCTTAAAGCAGGTGGTAAAATACTCATTGTGACAAGACTATATGGAGAGCTGGCATTCTGAAATGGGAAACTGTACCAATGAGAGACAGCAATAGTGTTTCTATTATCTCCCTTGATAGGTAAAGTGCAAGGTAGACCAATTCTAACTGGGCCCTTCCAACTAGAATCCTCTGTTTTCATCATACGTCAACTATGGGAGCTTTATGTTGCCATGGCAACTGAACCAAGAGGCAGATCACCATAATTTTAGCTATTTTTAAATCCCCCTACCCTAACAACCTTCTTACCTAATAAGGGACAAATCGCTTCAATAATTTTGGAGTCTTAACCCTTGTCCTGCTGAATAAATTAAGATGCCACACCCACTTCTAATTTTCAGCCAATAGGATTACTTGATCCAGATTGTTGATATAAATTTACATACTGAATGGCAAACAGTGCAGATCCAGATCAGCTGGCTTCTTCTGATGACAGCTGATCTGGATCTACACTATTTGCAAAGACAGGGTATATCCAGGTTCAGCATAACAAGGGTTAATAAGTACTACAACATGTTTTGGTGGATCTTGTTGTTTACAGAAAGTACTCATGGGAATTAACTGGCTCCTATCTCCCATTGTCTTTTTATTTTATATACAATATCTTCACTTAACCCTTAAATTGCCAACCAAAACAACTGTCATCTGCTTTATCATCTCCTTGTGATTTTTTAAGTCTGGGTGAGGACCCAGATCAGACACTTCCTAGCCTGATCAGGGTCCACACCGTTTGCCTGTATGCAAAAATAGGTTTGAAAAGTTTGCAAGAATGTTCAGACAGAGGTCATTTTCAGATGCAGGTTTTCTTAGCATTTTAAGAGTTAAATGCATATTAATCAGTTTGGTGATAAGCACACCCTTCCACTACTGAAATAACATGAAGAGTGTTGTTTGACCCTGATAATCCCACAAACTTTCAACAATAACATAAATTCCTGATCAATGGTATGCACAGGATCCAACTTCCATTTTTTCACTTACTATCACTCTAGTGCATGTATATTTGTAAGCCCAATGTTTGTCAAAGCACTACTGAAACCATTACCTGAAAGAAAAAAAAATGACTACAATATCAAATATAAAATCGTTTTGATTTGTTTGTTTGTGTTGAGGTTTTACGGCACAGTCAACCCAATAGGCTCATATCAAGCGCAGTCAGTTTACCTTACAACACTTTTACTGGGCAGACTTAGTCCCCTAATCGGTTAGATTTTGAAGATGGTGACTGTGGCAGCCATCTTGGATTCTCAACCAGAACAATTTTAGCCAGTTTTTATCTACAAGTTATCTCAATACTTCCAACCAAGTTTAGAGTCATTTAGCATAATATTATCAGTTCAGGAGAATTTCAGTATAGATTTTCAAGCAGGCAGCCATACTGAATTTCCAATTTGAATGATTTCATTTTTTTCTTTTTTATTCCTGGGCCATACAGTGAAGATGTCATAGCACCCATGATAAATGACACTTATTACCATGTACAAAAAGAAGAAAACTTTCCTTTAATGCTCTTTTTCATAACGATACATTTGCAGATCTTAAAAGTGTTATAAAATCTGTTTTCAGCAAAAGTCCAGTTGTCTCTGAAAAAGTTTTCCACTTAAAAAATTTTTATTTGGTCAGAATTTTTTTTTTTTTTTTTTTTTTTTTGGGGGGGGGGGGCGTGGGGTGGGGGGGGGGGACAGGTGGAATTAGAATCTATTAATTAATTTTCTCTGGCCTAAGTGAAAAAACCGTCATTTTGACAAAAATATTTTATACACATCATACTTCTTCCTGCACTCAATATGCCTGTAATGAGTCTGTTGTTTCAACAAATATTTTGAGACAAGCTGATTTCACTGTGCATGCACCATACAGTCATGCCAAAGCTAAATTTCCAGGGAATTGACCATAACCGATTTTGCTCTACAGCAACATCACATCAGCATTGACATTTATGCAAAATGCGAAAATACCATATTCTATCTAATTACCACACTGTGCACACACAATGACCTAGATATAGTAAGTGGTCATTCATTGGGTCACATGGAAGTAATATCCCAGGTGTGACATTTATCCAACAAATAGTATTCAAGATAAAAGGCAAAATCACTGGACCGTGAAATCTAGGTGACCTGGACCGTAAAATGTAGGTCACCATGACCTTCACTCTCTTACACTTAAACCGATGTCACATAGTTAGCTGATGTATAACCAGTTGTGTCTATAACCTGTAGGCATATAAGATTTTACAAATGTGTCCTAGATTTTGACCCCTAGCCCCACTCCAAGGCCCACCCTGAGGTATGAACCCAGGGGTATGTTCTTTTGGAATCTCAGAAGACTCCTCCAGGTACCCAAATTCTAAATATGAATGCTCTATGAGGAGTGAAAGTCAAGATATAAGAATTTGAAAAACTTTAACACAGTATTACAAAGGTGTCCTAGATTCTGACCCCTAGCCCCACCCAGGGGCATGAACCCAGGGGTTTATTCTCTTGGAATCTCAGAAGACCCTCCAAGGTACCTAAGTTCCAAATTTGATGCCTCTGTGAGGAGTGACTGTTGAGATATAAGCATTTGAAAAACTTTAACGCAGTGTGACGGGAACGGGAACGCAAACGCGGACGACCGGGGTGACTACAATAGCTCTCCTTGTACTTCGTACAGGCGAGCTAAAAATGTAATGAACTCTCTTCTGCTAAATTTAACACTAAGTGTAGTTTTTTCATAGTTTAGGTATGTGCAGAGCTCTAGATAAGAGGGTTATACATTAATACATTTTTTTTTTTTAATTATTATTCCTCCATGAAAACATGTACATGTCATGTATGTACTCCTCAGAAGCACACTGGATAGTATTCTAGCACACTGTTTATTTTTCAAGGAAGTACTCGAACATGTTTTTTTTTTTTTTTTTTTTTTTTTTGTTTTTTTTTTTTTTGTGTTTTTTTTTAACCAAACAATATTAGTTTTTTTTTTTTGTCTGATATGAAAACAAATCAGTTCAGGCTCTCCTGAAAATAAAGGATTTTTTATAAAAGTTATTTTTTAGGTTAACATGGTTAAATATAGGGTTTTCAGGCAAATTTTAAACAAAATTAAGAGCACAAAAAGGTTAAATTTTCATCTTGTTTCCAGTTTCTGTGCCATAAAATACCCACTATGATGGACAATCTCCATGTAAATTCACAACTGAGTCACAAACTACAGTCCCAATCATTTAGTTGACAATAAGACTTTGACTCCTTTGACATAGTTAAAACTTTTATACCCCAGGCATACAAAGTATGTTTGTGAGTAGAACAGAAGTTAATCAGAACAACATATGGAGATGTGATTTATACAATAACTCACCTACTGCTTTGCTTTCTCTGCAGATTACTGGATGCTAACAGTTTACTGGTAACCCTTTTCCTTCACTCATATATTTAAATTTAGCATACCCTTTGATCATCCTGCACAGCCTGAAAATTACAAAAGAAGCCTATATTATAATTTAAGTTATATACATGCATACAGCCTGTACATGTTCATCACAAAAAAATATATCTTTGGGTGTAACTCTGTAGACTGATCAGGATCTTTACTGGTCACTCATAAATCACTGAATACTATATGGAATATATCAATGGACAGCTATAATCTACAAGGGAATGGGGCTGGATCAGCTGGGTAAATAAATCCAGATATATTATGCACACAACTTTTGCTTTTATTCCAGTTTTGTTGTAGAATAAATGAACCAATGAATAGGGCAAAACAATATGTGCAAGAAATTATAAGGGTTCTTGGCTGTATCTTGGCCATAGGATGTGGAGTGTAAAACAATTACCCACCCGGACAATTACCCACTGGACAATTATCCACCCAGACATTTACCCGCCCCTCTTAACCTAAATGCGGACAATTACCCACCCGAAAATATTTTTCGTTAACTGTCATTAAATGTTTTATAAGTGATCTGTAAATCTCTCGGGCTGGGGGTGGTGGTGGTGGGGGGGGGGGGTAACTTGGGGATAAATGTGGTACGGGTGTGCGAGCCAGTATTTCGAAACCTACCCCATTCATGTACCTGCCCTTTGAAAAAATGGCCCCCCTTCATATACTTGATCGTCCGAACTGTTGACCTATTCAAATACTGCCCTTTGATTTTTATACCCATTTATTGCTGATAGTTAGACAAATATAGCAGTCAATTCATTGAATACCAAGCAGCCTTGACAAATCTCTGAGCGAAAAAAATATATGCATTTACCCGGATGTCAGAAAAGTGGAGCCTTTCACATACAAATCAAGAAAAATCGGGTCAGTCATATAGTTTTTGTTGACAAAAAGGGAGGGGGGGGGGGGGCAGGGGCGCTATCATATACCATGCAGCGCTGAAAAAGGGGGCCATTTGGCACGCATATCCTGACTATGCCATATATATAAAAACGAGCTGTAAATTGTCTTATAATATTTTTCATTCATTTAATCCTATTTTATTGGTAAAAAATGATTTTGTGTCAATCTGAGAGTCTTAGCTGAAAATGGCTTTGAAAGGATAAAATGAAAGATTTCTTTTTTTTTTTAAATGACTGTTTTTTTTGTTGTTTTTTTTTTTTTGTTTTTTTTTTTTAAGGTAAGTTTTCTTCGGTGTATATTTTTTCATAACTCCATAGCTACAGATAAGAGGGGGTATCCACATAATATTTTTCTTATTTCTCCATGAAAACATATGTTGTGGGTACTCATTAGAAGCCCCTCACTGAGGCACTTCTAATGAGTACCCTCAACATATGTTTTTGTGGAGAAATAAGAAAGATACCAGCAAGCATTTTTCGGAAGAAAAAAGCACTCTATCTGTTGCTATGATAAATCGCAATGAAAAGGTATCCATCATCTATTACAGCATGCAAATGACATTTGACTCATGGCAGCAGACATATTTTAATCACATAGTTAGTAAATGGAAGAAATAACTGTACTGGTCATAAGTTATCACAGGAAAAAAAAAAAGATACTAAAATCTATAAAGTAATTTAATAGAATTTTTTTATGGGGGATTTTTAAGATATTTTATAATGAAAGAGGTATTATTATCATTTGGACTTCCAACAATTAGCATATACAAAATCAGAAAAGAACCAAATAAGTTTTTACTGCACATATTTAAAAGTACAGGATGTAATCTTCAGCTGCCCTACATGTTGCCCAGTATCAGGCAGTCTGTTCAGGGCTTTCGTGCCACCTTACATCTAATAAATGGATATGTTGAATACCATACATGTATATGCTCTAAGTATTGGACAGACAGTCCTGAGCTAACAATACAGATCTAGATCAGACACCACCTTACAGCTAATAAATGGAAAGTGTAGAATACTGTTTAACACAAATGTATTGGACAGTCCTGAGCTAACAGTGTAGACCCAGATCAGATGCCACCTTACATCTAATAAATGGACACTGAACAATAGTCTTTATACTCAAAGTTTTGGACAGACAATCCTGAGCATACCGTGTAGATCCAGATCAAATGACATCTTACATAGATAAATGGTTACAGTACAGAATACCGTTTTTACTAGCAGCACTGGACAGACAGTCCTCAGCTAAAAGAGTAGACCCAGATCTGATGTCACCTTACATTTAATAAATGGGTACTGCAGAATGCCGTTTAAGTTTTAGACACAGTCCTAAGCTAACATACCCAGATCAGCTGTCACCTTACACTTAATAAATGGATACTGTAGAATACTGCAAATACCAGACAGTCCCGAGCTAACAGTGTAGACCCAGACCAGACACCACTTTACATCTAATAACTGGATACTGTAGAATACCATTTATACTAAAGTTTTGGACAGACAGTCCTCAGTTTAACAGTGTAGATCCTGATCAGATGTCATATTACACCCATTCATGCCATAAGCTGTGGACTAAAATCTGTGAGATAAGGCAAAATACTAAGGGAGATTGGACAAAATTCTGTGATTTTCTTAAATATCACTTTGGTGTTCCCACAATATAGTCTTGTCTTCTTTTTTCATGTGAGAAGCTTGTGAAAACCACAACAGTGTGTGATTTATGTTTATTTCTTGATAAAATCTATTGTAAAATGGTCTGAAAATTCTGTGAGATTAGAATTTTTTATGGGAATTGCCTTCCAGATGGGCCAAATTCTGTGAGATTGTACCTCACAGTGTGAGATATGGCATGTATGTACACCTAATAAATGGACACTGTAGAATACTGTATACACCAGACAGTCCTGAGCTAACAGTATAGACCCAGATCAGACCCCATCTTACAGCTAAAAAATGGATACTGTAGAAAACTGTTTTTATTCAATGTACATTTTTATATTGTGATTTTAATGTAGCAGCTGGAGTGCATAGACTGAACAAGACTACCTGCTTGGTTCAGTAGGAAGAGCACCTGACTAGTGTTATGGGTTTGTTGCCAACTTGTTGGCGAGTCCCAGCTCCGGTGGTCATTGTTTCCTCTCCTGTTCATTTTACTGATATCGATTTAGTAAACAGGTGTGTGCCAAATGCAAGCAATTGGGGGTTGCAGACCAGATACCTTCAGGACATCAGGGTGGTACCTGAATCCTAAATGTTATGAGGAGTGTAGTGGCTTGAGTACATGAACAGAACAGGACCACCCGTGTAGCTCAGTAGGTTCAGCACCTGTCTAGCAGTCTTGCCAATGATGATCGATTATAATCATTCAGCAATCACTATTGCCTCTTGTGACTGAAGATCGGAAAGATCTTTTATAGTCAACTAATCGGATTTTTTTTTTTGTTTTGAAACAAATATATTTTTCTCACCTTTTATTTTCACAGGCAAGTCATCAATAAATGAAGTTCAGAGCTGTGTTGTTAGGGTCATTCCAGATTTATGGTCAATAAAAGTGAAAAGATTTGATAAAAGAGCCTTAAAAAAGTCAACCCAAAAGAACTGATGTTGTAGGTACTCATTAGAAGCACCTTGCAGAGGCACTTCTAATGAGTACCAACAACATTATATGTTTTCATGGCGAAATAAGAAAACTATTACCTGGATACCCCTCTTATTGATCTGGAGCAATGAATACAGTAGGTACCTGGAAGATGGCTGAATAAAGAGTGAATATATTTTCTACAAGTCAATTATTACTCAATGATCAGTCGGTTTTACAAAACCGATGATCAACAATGAAATTCTGGCTGATTCCCAACACTACTGTCTCGTGAAATGGGGATCATGGGTTCAAGTCCCGCCTTGGGCTAGCAGTTTTCCTTTCATTTTTACTTAATTATAAGAATATTGCAGTTCACTAGCAATTTTTTATCTGCAGACTTCTACTGTCTTTAGCTGGAATTTTCAATTTTGTTTTCCATGTAGACCCTTGAACATGTTCAATAATCAATATTAAAATAAACTTAGGAGAACTCGAACCCGCAACCCCATGGCTGCAAATCAGCAGCTCTACCAACCGAGCTAACCAGGCTGACAGTCCAGGTCCATATGCAGACTTTTGAAACGGGGAGGGGGGGGTGGGGGTGGAATTTTAGGTATTCTGAAAACAGGGGTGCAAATGCTTCTTGAAAATGCCAATTTCGGGGCCAAAATTAGGGATATAAAGAGAATCTGGGTTTAAAAACTGCATGATTTTGAAGTAATTCTCCAGAAAGAGGGTGCGTTTGTACCCCCTGAACCCCTTGCGTACGGGCCTGCAGTCTCATTAATTACTACACTCCTCTATCTATCTTCGAATACTGCTTACGCCCTCGCGAGCATTTTTAGCAGGTCTGCGTGTCGTGTTATGAAAAAGAAAAAGTTAAAGCATGATAGTGAGTCTGTGTCAAGATTACAGGTTAAAATCTAGATCGACAAGGGGGTTGAGACATAAAAACAAATGACTTGGACGGATCTCCCTTTCACAGTGTTTAACGTATACTTGCCAGACATCAACTGAACACACTAACAGTGCCTAGCTAGCTTTTCTCCACACTCACAAGTACCTCATTGCCATTGAAGCAGCTTAAGGAGGGAAAAGTATGCCTAATGCAGAATTTAAATCGCAATCCCCTGCTTGTAAGTCAGGTGCTCTACACACTGTCTGATGTACCAGGCTGACCCTGCACATAATCGGCCCCACATAATCCTCGCGAGGGGGTGCTGCAGTATGGAAAGATAGATAGACCTACAGTTTTGGCAATTACACAATAGTTTACCTTCTGCTGTCAAAAGTCACAAGTGTTCCAGGTCAGTACTTCCAACGATGTTTCATCCATCATGCTAAACATTTCTGCCTGTACAAGTTATACCGCGTCAAACCCCACAGTTGTGCGTTCAGTAAATATAGTCATTCAAGTCACGTGTACGAATCCTAATACTGTACGAACATCGCTGGTGACGCAGCCATTTTCAAACGCATCCACGATTTTCCAAATTCTGTTCATTTTATGCAGCCGTCTGATCATAAAGTACATAAGAAAAACAAAACTACATTTCTGTGTAGGTATCAAACCGTAAGCTGGTTAAGTAAATAGTCGTATGAATGCACGTTTTCGTTCTTCACGCCGTATGTCAACAGATATTAAAAATAAAACAGGTGTCGAAGCAAGACAAATACCTCCATAATTCATCTGGGTATTCTAAATTCAAATGCAGCACGGAGAAAAGAAAAAAATACTTTATACAAACAACAGCAAAATAGGAAGTCAATATTGGGGCAGATAAATTCTGAAAAATCTCACGCCTTTTTCCCCCACCTGATATCCGCTTCCGTTGCGCATGCGTTCTGAAAGATCTCATGGTCTTAAACATCTCACGCGACACCTGTAAGGGCTACGGCTTGTGATTGTGACACTCCCTGGACTTTTCTCTTACCCTTTTTTTTTATATGCGTTGTATATTAGTCACATGTGTTGGTCTTGCTTACTGCTTACTTGTTGGACGACCCACGTACAGTAAAACGGCTTTCCTTGATGTTCTATGTTTGTTATGTCGGTGTTACTATTTTATTTTCTTATTTTGTATATAACTATTATTCAATGATGTTCAGATTCTGGAGTCCCTGGCTGCTGTGATGATATGTGATGACTCCAGAATCTGAACGTAATTGAATAATAGTTTATCATACGAGTATGTTTTAATTGTTTACTGGTGTCACTCCATGTTGTGACTTCTTTTCCTTGTGGTATTATGGTTGGGGTTTGGGATCTGATTGTATCAGTTCCTGATCGTTGCTCTTTTCAATTTGTATAAACTGTATTTGTTTTTCATTGATTGTAACATAAGCTTTTTGGCTTATAGAGTCATTCACGATGGAGCAATGTGCATTAAGTGACTTATTCAAGATCACAAAAAAGGTAAGAGAAAAGTCCAGGGAGTGCCACAATCACAAACCGCAGCCCTTCCCAGACACAAGAGGAAGAGGAAACCGACAAATCCAAAATAAGCACAAATCGAACAAACGTACGAAAAGCACTAAGATTAGCTCTCTCTTCCCCAAGGGAGGTAATCGCAATGCTAAAAAGACTGAAAAACACAAGAACAAAATGACACAAGGTAAGACATAAAACAAATCGCCTCGTAGAACAAACCACAAAGCAACAAAGAGTAAGACTAACACCGGGACCACCGCCTTAGAACGGTCAGCAGATTAAACCACCGTGGGGTTTAAAGCACTTTTACAGCTAGCCAACTTCACCCTGGGTCCCGATGCTACTCTTAATACAGAAATACATAAAAATTCGGTTCGCATAAAGGCCCCAACTCAGTCAATGCATCAAAGCGGAAACAAAAAAAATCAAATTAGTCACTATAACAAACAAAGACGAGTACTCATGGCTAATTCTACTGCATGCCAGAGAAAATGAAAACCAATAGTTGAACCACGGCGGGCCAAGCCAAAGACATATCGTCAAGCCCCAACCCACTGGTTAAAGTTTTACGAAGATGCCGTCATTGAGTCTGAGGCCCGAACCGCCGTCGTGCAATTAAAGAGTGAAGCATAGCCATCAACAATGATTGGGTTGACAACTAGGCATGCAGTCAGTTAGTCTGCCGCATAATATCCAAATCGTTTGTCAGGTGAGACTATAACCTGCAATCCCACGATCACAAGATGAGCGCTCTACCACTGAAGCACTGCGCTCCACGAAAAACATATTGATTTTATTGAAACGATAATGAAAACTCATATTACATGTATTTTTTTTTTCAGGAAAAATGACATGGAAGAAGACACAGTTAACAAAATATGTGAGAGGGAGAACAACATATGGAGCCACGTTGTCTGGAAGTGCCCACTTGAAACAATCTTGTGATGTAACGCCGTTTCAGTCGCCTTACAAATCACCATTCCGATCGCCCTTTTCGCAAATATCACCGGCTCACAAGAAATTAAAAATCTTCATTACGCCAGTCACCGACAAAAGAAAAACGACTGCATTCGCATGGTAAAGTATTTTTTAAATCGCCTGTCGACGCAATCAAAATCAACGTCATATGACGGCAAAACGCAAAGGCATCCGAGTAAGCGTGCAATACTGAATAAGTGTGCAGATATCGTGTGATGTCGGCCCGCTTGTTCGTCGGCTTTTATCATTTAATATTTATAGCTATATAATAAATGCAAAATATACTGTCGCGAATTTTCGACCTCATTCAGTCATTTGTAAGTGCATTAGGATGGCACTTTACGACTATAAAGTTCATTTTTAGACGAAAAGGTTGCTTTTTTTATGCTCCCGCCATTTTCAATGGGAGGGGGTGCATATAGTATCACCGCCGTCCGTACGTACGTCCGTCCTGTTTCGTCCGTCCGTCCGTCCGTCCCGTACGTAACACTTTTGGTTTCCGTGCGATATCTTTTGAAAGGATTGGTGTATTGGATTGAAATTTATACACAGGTATATAATCATAAAATGTAGGTCAAGTTCGATTTAGGGTAAAATCCACCAATTATTTTGGGAGTCATGGCCCTTTTCAACTTTGAAAAATTTTCAACTTTGAAAAATGGTTTCCGTGCGATATCTTTTGAAAGGATTGGTGTATTGGATTGAAATTTTGTACATTGGTATATAATCATAAAATGTAGGTCAAGTTCGATTTAGAGTAAAATCCATTTATTATTTTGGGAGTTATGGCCCTTTTTCAACTTTGAAAAATGGTTTCCGTTCCATAACTTTTGAAAAGATTAGTGTATTGGATTCATATTTTAAACACAAACATATAATTATAAAATATAGGTCAAGTTCGGTTAAGGGTAAAATCCACCAATTATTTTTGGAGTTACGGCCCTTTATCAATGTTGGAAAATAGTTGAAAAATGGTTTCCGTTCGATATCTTTTGAAAAGATAAGTGTATTGGATTAAAATTTTATACACAGGTATATAATCATAAAATGTAGGTCAAGCACGATTTAGGGTAAATTCCACCAATTATTTTTGGAGTTATGGCCCTTTTTCAACTTTGAAAAATGATTTCCGTTCCATAACATCTGAAAAGATTAGTGAATTGGATTCATATTTTATATACAAGCATATAATTATAAAATATAGGTCAAGTTTGATTTAGGGTAAAATCCACAAATTTTTTTGGAGTTACGGCCCTTTATCAATGTTGAAAAATGGTTTCCGTTCGATATCTTTTGAAAAGATTAGTGTATTGGATTCAAATTTTATACACATAAAATGTATGTCAAATTTAATTTAGGGTAAAATCCACCAATTATTTTTCTTTGAAAAATGGTTTCCGTTCCATAACTTTTGAAAAGATTAGTGAATTGGATTCATATTTTATACACAAGCATATAATTATAAAATATAGGTCAAGTTTGATTTAGGGTAAAATCCACCAATTATATTTGGAGTTACAGCCCTTTTTCAACGTTGAAAAATAGATTCAATTTGATATCTTTTGAAAACATTAGTGTATTGAATTCATATATATTTAACACACAGGTATATAATCATAAAATAGAGGTCAAGTTCCAATTAGGGTAAAATCAACCCATTATTATGGGAGTTATGGCCCTTTTTTACCTTCAAAAGATGTGTTCCTTCCGATATTTTTTAAAAAAGATTGATTCGTGCATTGGATTCATAGATATATAATCAAAAAATATGGTCAAGTTCGATTTAGGGTAAAATCTGCCAATTATTACGAGAGTTATGGCCCTTTTTTCAACTTCATTTTTTTGCAAAATACCTACGTGTGGGTGAGGATGGCCCTGGGCGGGGGCATCTGTGTCATACTGACACATTTCTAGTTTTATTTCTGCTAAAACGTAGGTTGTGGGTACCCGTTAGAACCTCTTCACGCAGGCCACCATCTATAGTATAGAGCAGAAATAAGAAAAAATATGAACCCCTAAAAACCCCCGTTTTTTACTTTTATTTTACTTCCTTAAACAGACGTAATAAGGTGTCTTCGTTGCACAGACCTGTTGACATGATGGGACCGCCTTGGTTTTATAATTTAGATATCCTTAAACAGGTTAAATTATATGTGGTTCATAGCCGAAGAAAACTACATTGATTATTCTTGACATACAGGGCAACAGTAAATACCTACTAAAAGCTGGGCGGAATGTGAGGTACTACGTATTTGTCGAATCATGAGCCAAACCTATAAGTACTACAATATATATATTTGAGAATTTCTTTTTAACAAAAAAGTAGAATTTTCTGAACATCAGAGTTTTCAAAAGTAAACCTCATATTACGTACAAAAAGAAAAAAGGAAAAAAAAATGTTTGGGCCTATATTTCTGAAGGTTTGATGAAAATGTTTAAAAAAGTTTAAAATTATGTGGCCTTTTATATGTTAAAGACTCAATTTCGCCTGGCCTCCAATTTTTACATTCAGAAATACGCTTTTAATTGGTTATACTTGGGCCATACATGTACATGCATATGGCATCAATGACCCGAAATAAACAACATGTAACTTAATCTGTAAGAACATCGCAAAATGGAGATCAATACTCTCAAACCAAAATACATTACGATTAGTACCCGTCTTGGGCTTTAAAGGATTTCAAATTAAAAAAAAAACAAAAGCTATGATTACGTTTAGAAACAAATGATTAAACGTGATTATAAATAAACTCGATAACTAAAAATCAGATCCAAAATTGCAAAATATTCAGAAATCAAATATTTCCAAACAACGTTTTTATTAAAATACTCATTCGTCTTCTATCAATGTGTTTAAATATACCCGACAAAACAGCCTTTTTCTAATATACGTCGAATACTTTAATAACACACAGGTGACTAAACGTCAAGTATCTCCCAGAAGGTACCAGATATTTTTAACAATTGAATATATTCGCAAAAGATGATGTTTTTGCCACACCATGGATGTAATAGTTTTGAATTTATGCTATACATAATCACGGGTTCAGATCAATCAGAACAACAATGGTGACCCAAAAGTGAGCCGTTGTAGTGGAATTTTGAGGTTTTGTGTCACACGTTATCAAACTGACGGCCCTAGCGTGTTTTTCTTTCTAACGGTTTGGATTGAAAATTACAAATACTGTCTTTTGGCATTAGGTACCAAATGGTTTGACATTATCATCACCCACTGCATTAGCTGACGTCTCTTCCGAATGTGAATCGATGTAGTCTTTCAGAGTGACCTCTATAACGAACGTGTTACCACAGATATCGCAAGAAAACGCATTGTCTTTATGAACACAACCTGTGTGAAGTTTCAGCTCGGTTTACGTACCAAATGTACTGGGGCACAACTCACATGTCTGCTTCTTCTCTGTCGTGGCATGAACGTTGCATCTAAAATGAAACAAAGTACCTCATCAACTGCTCTGACTAGAATATGTACAACGAGATTCAAGGGTAAGTCAGGTAATTATAGTAATGTGAAAAAATACTAATGTGCAATTAGCTTTTCTATTTGATGTAGCGAATGTATAGAAGTCTGAAAATTTTACTGCAATGTATTAGTGTTTTTTTTTCTTAAAAGTCTTTGGGATGATCTAGTATATCACCATAACGAAAACACGTCGATATAATTTTCACCTTCCGCAAACCCCATTGTTATATAGTAAAACTGGGGTTTAACGGGGTATACATAATTTTTCTTATTTCTGCTCAGAAACATAGATTGTTGATACCCGTTAGAACAGGCCTCGAAAAGGCGGTCGAGGCGGTTCTAACGAGTGCCCACAATCTATGTTTTATGCAGAAGTAAGAACAATATCACAATTTTTCATCTAATTTTTCCATTTTTTCGGTGGTAAAAATTATAATGTATTTGAATAGGCGTGTTTTCATTATTCGATGCTAAATTCAGTGATAAAAACATAAATATTTTGGGCAAAACCTTGCAATTTGAATTTCTTACATTGAATAAATTCTAGATCTACAACCAACAGAATTATTGAATGCTCACTTACCTGTGACGCAAAAGGTTTGTTTTACTGTAGAAATGCTTTCCGCAACAGAGAAGGGGGCCGTTTTACCTGGTCCGGTACAGCTTGCCACAGAACCAGCAGACTTCTTGATTCGGTATAGATTCTGCCATCTGAAGTAACAAAAGTAACTTGAAATACACTCTGGAACTCATATCCTTTTAAAGCGAGGAAATCGCACAAGGCAATGAATATGCCACACTGGGTTTCACTGATTCTGTTTATGAGACATGTTTAAAATGCGACACTGCCCATGCCCTCTAGCGTGAACGTAAGCAGAACTGTATACATTATGCCAAAAACGAAACACCGCTTCTCAAAATTTCAGTTCTAGTTAAACAATATTTTTGTTATAATAGTTCATAAACTGGAATATTTTATATGGAATCACTTTTTGAAAATTAGTGAAATTTTGCTCTTTCTTCGTGAATACTTAATGAACAACGATCACACAAAGTGCAGTTACCTCAGAAAGAAGATACATGTATATAAGGGGCATTTTATGATTCTGTAAACCCGATCAATTATTTGCATCGAAACTTGCACGTTACAGCGCTTTCAGTCTGTCACATATTTTGTCCACCTTCGTGCAATATTCAAAAACAGGCTGCACCATTTCGTTGCAAGGTATGTACGAATAAACGAACACACGTTCTGAAAACATTAGCTTGTCCATTCCCTAGCCCGGTATCATTTAAGATGGAGATGAAATTCCACTGGAAAGATATGCTTTATTTATTTTTTAATTTAAATCAGTTCTAATTACCGAAAAAAGTCACGAGGTTTCCCCATCCTGGGAATCGTGCACTCTTTAACACCAACTGCATCAGCTGAACGTATGCTTATTTAGTTGTAAAGGTGACGAAGCCTGCTGAGCCGATGGGGCCCGCGCAGCAAAGAAAAAAATGTTTTCTTGCAAAAGATCATCCTCCGTCTTATTTCATTTACTTTGTTCGTCCGTGCAGTTTGGTCCGTGCATTCTATCCATTTTTCAAATATGTAAATTTTCAGGGACTGGGTGGTCGTAAGTAAATGAAGTGGATAGTTTCGGTACTTGGCTGTCTGGATGTGTTATCTGACGACGGATTTGCGACCAAAAGACATGGTATGCGCTCAAAATGATAGAAATTATCTGCCGTCCCTGCATATTATCCAGGTATTTCAGCCTCGATCTTCGCCACTAAAACTTGTATGACAGAGTGTTTACTCAAAAGTACGGATTTTTATGTCGATATCCTGGTATCATTAGTTCCGGATAGATGTGGGCTGGAAAATGGTGTGTTGCTCTCTGGATAAAACTGGGCAAACATAGAGAAAATGCTGCTTACCTCCGCTCAGAATGAAACTTTCCTAAAAATTCGGCCGTTCGTCCGTGCATTCTACCATAACAAAAATCACGTGATTACCAACACCGAAAAGCCTTTTATTGTCGACATGGGCTGTTGACATGGGTTCCGTCCGTCTGACTGTTCGTCCGACGTGCCTTCATCTTGTGTGCTCTATAACACCTATTCCCTTAGATATAATTTGACGATCATTGGTATAATGTAGACTGAGTCAAGTACAGTAATAAAAATCTGAAAGGTGGCCTTTGTAACAAACAACACACAAAAAAACAAAAATCAGGGACTCGGTTTTATTTCGTCTTTTCATATACAGCAATGTAGTTTGCGACGATGCATACGCCCCACTATCACAGGCTTAGGCGGTATTCGATTTTCAAAGAATCTAGAATGGGCTAATGATCCCAACGGAAATAATGCAATCTTCACTATGGTGAATGTACCGGGAGACGTTTTACGTTAAACCTTGCGCGCTCCATAAGTCCTATGCCCCTGAGCATATTTAATGATAGATGATGATGGTAGAAATGTAGGCTGGGTCAGGTAGTTGTATCACTTGAAAGAATGACAACTCTCGATTCCTTATGTTTTGGATTATCTCCTCTTCTAATAATATTGCTCTACATAATTCCTATGTCCATTTATATATTTTGATGCTACTTTGTAACAGTATAGAATAGTAGGAGAAGTAGGTGTGTCGCATAAAAATGGCAACTCTTGCTTTCTTATTCTTTTTATTGTATCTCCTTTTGTTATTTTGTCATTAAATCTTGTGCACTCCATCACTCCTACGTATCTGGATACGGTTTGATGCAAGATATTTGTTGGAAGCGTAGACTTAGTTAAGAAGATTTGGTGCTTAAAGGAATAATAACTTTCGGTTCCCTTGTTTTATGATTGTCTCCCTTTCTAATATTTGGCCATTTAACTCCGTAACTTCTACACGTCTGGCAAAGTCGCGATATTTGTATGGATAGACCTGCTACGGCGACTTGGTTTGAGTAGGTAGGTTTGTACTTAAAATATCTCAATAAGTCATAACGAATACCGTACATATTTTCAGTTTTCTTCAAAGACATGGTTATTAATAAAGTTATGAAAAGAATTCCATAAAAAAGCGGTCGTAGCAGCTACCACTGTGCTCGTCGAATCACTCTGGCGAAGACAGGTCTGATATAGTTGACACTAGGTTTTTGACTTGTTAAAATTATATCGCTGGGGTTAAAAATGGTCCCGCCCAAGGGAGACCTTTTTTTACATAGACTCATATAGGGAAAAAACTTTAAAAGTCGTCTTGTGTAAAACTAGAAGGCTCAGGCCTTTGACAGTTGATATAAGTTTTATCTAGTGGACTTCTACCAAGATTTTCAATTACAGACCCGGGATCGAAAATGGCCTGCCCCAGGGGTCACTTGTAATACACTCATTTAGAGAAAAACCTTCTTGAGTGAAACGAGAAGGCCGAGGCCTTTAATATTTAGTATGTAGTTTTATCTAGTAAACTGTTATCAAGATTATTCAAATTACAGCACAATATGCTCATTGTGAACTATATTGTGATCTGTCACGATCTATTTACGTCGTCCGTCCGTCCAATCACAATTTATTCATTGTATGGATTTTGATCAAATTTGGATTGAATGATTATTGGATGGACTTCTTTGAAAGTTGATCGAAGACCGAATATAAAATGAGGCACTGCTTGCCATATACGACATTACTACTTCATTTTGTAAAACCATCATACCACTCTTGAACATAAAATTTATACAAAAATCTTCTTGTGTGAAACTTCAATATTAAGTTCAGTTGAGCGATATAGGACAACCATGTTCCTCTAGTTTTACTCCAAGAAAATATTTGCCCTTTGGGAGACAATTTCACGAAACGTAAAAATCCTAGTTTCTAGAAAAAAAATATTAGTTTGTCGTCCGCTGAAATAGGCCAGAGAGAGGTAAAGGTTAAACAACAGTTGATAAGTAAAATGACGTAAACAACTGCAGGGCGGTTGTCACTAACAGTTTCACACCTTCTTCCGCTACATACCAGAATTCGTGAAAACTACAGCTCTCTGAAAACATACAGCCCAGTGAGAACGGCTTTTTTTTGGGATATCGGCATTTTCTACCGAATAGCTGCTTCCGTTTAATCAAGAACTTCACTCGACAGCTGCCACTACTTCCGGACATTTGGGCTATGCTGTGGTAATTAGAAGTCAGCTCACCGATCAATTAACTTAGAGGTAGCTCTTGACATGAGAAATCAATGTTTTGCTTTCAACTGAGAAACTGTCGGCTTCTCTAACATTAATCGAGAGTTTAAAAGTGCCAATCAATATAGACTAAATTAGACCTTACCCGGTAGAATTGAGTCGGGCCATGGAAAAAGGTCTCGTCGGGCATATACGGACAGCGAATGTCCAGATCAGTGTGTGCATGTGTGTTTACAGCCATTAAATATTGCAGGAAAGACAGATGAACAGTGTCATTCGAGGCTGAGGATCTGCAGACTGATAAATTCCTTTGCTGTTGGTATATCCCCAAAGACACGTTTTCGCATGATATGGCTCATTATCAATGAATCTGTTGTGCTCTTCTAATGTTGCTATGACATCGAGATGTATTTCAAACTCCAAATTTATTCACAAATCTCAGGACTGTTTACAAACATGTAAACAACAGGAGTGTCTGAACAACTATACAAATACAAAAGCTAGATAGTAGTTTATGTAGATAAATGATACAAAACACAAAACAAAGTGAACAGCCGCCTTTGATTTTGACACAAAAGGGAAACAGAATCCTATAGTATGCCATGACTTCAATTTTTCCATTGTTACCTTTCCATTCCTGAGCAGTAATATCCCTTCTGCACCAGCATACGGCGTTTACGTTTCACAGTTAATCCGTTATGCCAGAGCCTGTTCAAATTTTCAGGACTTCATGGAGCGTGGGAAAGTGTTCACTACAAGGTTGTTGAGCCAGGGGTATCAAAAAACCAAACTGGTAGCAACACTTAAGAAGTTCTATGGGAGACATCACGATCTGGTCAATCCCTACAATGTGGCAGTTTCCAGAATTGTGTCTGATGTTTTTGCCAATGACGAGCCATAAGTAGACTTCCAAAATCCCGGACATACGCTTCTACCTACACTTCCTTCGTTCAGGCCTATGGACATGGTGGGCGAAGCTTGCTTACCAAGTAATGCTCACTATCCGCGGACGCCTGATTATACCCTTTATTCTGGGGTCCATGTCTGTTGGTCTGAACATTCTGATTCGTCATTCTTTTACGGATTTATGAGTTTAGATTATGGCTTGGGTACCATGACCACAACTACCATGTAAAAATACAGTGCCACGCGAAAACTCGTACCTATAGTAGGATCAACCTTTTATTTTCTTTCCTTTTTAAGACTATAGAATAAATCGGAAGTCAACGAAATACAAGATTTTTTCTTCAGTAACTGAAGATGTTTCGACTCCGGCGAAAAAGACGCGCGTGCTCGGTCGGGTGTGTATGTGTGTATTTATTTTTATGACTTATTCCATAAGCGTATATTTAGTACATCGACAGAAAAACGAAAGAAGAATGGCATTTTTCTGGCGTAATTTAGGCAGTGTCGACACGGTGTCTTTGAAAATAATGAGAAAAAGATAGTGTGAATGTGTTGCATGGATAGGGTTGTAACTATAGTCAGTAACCAGTAACTAAGAAGACCACACTGGTCAATTCTTTCGCAGGCTTGCCGGCAAAAATTTAGATAAATTCAGAAAGATTGTTGGCAAAACTGATTTTTCGGAACAATTTAAAGCTTGTCATTCGCTACAAAAAGATAGGTTACAACATGAATATTCTGTGCCAGACTGTATTCATGGTTATTGGATCGATTAACTTCGATAACTTTGTTTCCCTCTTTAATTGCACGGCTTTGGGTCGGTCTTCAGACTAAATGATCTCCCTCCTCAATCTGTTTCAGATGGTTGGCGCTTGACTATTAATGTCTGTGGTTGGGCACATCGTGATTCTGTTTTCTTGTGTTCTGGCTTCAGATCGTCATTTAGCCCTTTGCTTTATTTGATCACAGTGTCTTATGTGTGTTCACAGATGAGGTAGAGAGCCCCTTATGCGGACTGAACATATGTTTGTAATTTGCAACTGCATCAGAATTAAGGTCGAGGTTTCACGCGAATAAAACTGGTAGTAGTTTTCCTACTGAACTTTCAAAGGCGGTTCCTCTCTTGTAGTTCTTTGCTTGTGTGTCTGTGGTTCATATGTGGTGTTTGTTTTGTCATTATTTGTTCCTTATCTCTCCTTCTTTTGGTGCATCGTGAGGTATGTACTTCGTGATTGTGGCATTTCCTGTGTAGCCTCTTTATAATTTGCCGGGTCCCACGTAGGCTTGACGCTGATACAACACGGGCTTTCTGGAAGAAAATGGTGGTAGCCATAATGATTTATCGGAAATAGTTGGTACTTTCATTTCTTCTCTCGTTAATTTTGAATACAGAATATATCTCACAGAGTATAAAAATGATTCTGTTTTAAGCGTACGGTGTGCATTTGGTGGTATATTTTAGCATTTTGTGAATTTCATGCTGACCATCAAGACATTTTCTATAATGTGTGTCATTTTCCAACTACTCGCGAAATTTTATACAACGCAGCTTCATGTTAAGTCATTTTATTCAACAAGGTCACTGGTAATTTGTCACTTATATTGGCCATCTATGTTGCTGTACGTCTTTGATTAACTTTCTTCCGTACTTCAGTTCAACCACACACAGCCAGATTCAGAATCTGACAGACAGACGCTTTGTGGACTGAATTCTACGTTTAAGATACAAGGGCTGCTTCAGCTGGTATCACACACACACACACACACACACACACACACACACACACACACACACACACACACACACACACACACACAGAGAGAGAGAGAGAGAGAGAGAGAGAGAGAGAGAGAGAGAGAGAGAGAGAGAGAGAGAGAGAGAGAGAGAGAGAGTATACTGTTATAATTTAGCAAAACTCGATTGAGTCTTAAATGTTTCATTTCTGAATTCCAGCGATATTTGGCAACTTTATTCATATTTCTGGTATTGTGGTACTGAGCACTAAATTTGTAGGCATGATGAAACGTTCCATAGCAGTTGCCGCTGTTCTTACTGCACTGTGGCTCCATGTCTGATTGTGACAAGTGATTTTCGTTTGTTCGTTAGTTATGAATACAATAAGCGAGAAGATGTTTCCGATGGAAGGGGGGGGGGGGGCGGGGGGGGGGGGGTTGGGGGGTTGTTTTATATCACGAATTCGCATCACGAAAACATACCTATATAATTTTGTCCCCCTTAAATCCCACTTTTGTATAGTAAAACTGGGGTTTACAGGGGTATACATTTTTTCTTATTTCTGCTCGGCGAGGCTGTTCTAACGAGTACCCACTATATATGTTTTGAGCAGAAATATGAAAAAAATATAAGAATTTTTATCCAAAAACTTTCAGTTTTTGGTGATGAAATTTTCATATATATATATATAAAACACAGTCGAACGTATGCTTGAAGACTGACACAATGTGGGCTTTTTGGAAGAAAATGGTGGTTGCCATAAGGAGTCATTGGAAATGGTACTTTCATTTCTTCTGTCGTTAATTGTGAAGACAGAAACGTACCACCTATAACATAGAGTGTAAAAATGATTCTGTTTTAAGCGTGCGGCGTGCGTTTGGTGGTATCTTTCAGCATATCGTGAATTTCATACTGACCACCCAATCGTGGCAGATCACTTTCTATAATATGCGATATTTTCAAACTAATCACTTTGCGTATTGGGATTTTTGATTATTTTGTTTTATGCATACTCACCTCTTTTTCTAGCCCTAAGAATTCGGATGATGATAACCGCTAGGCAGTGGACTGTGTTTTAGATTTACGCTTGTTCGATTTGCACTTTTTTGGTTTTGTCTGTTTCCTCTTCCTCTTGATGTCTGGGCTGCGGTTTGTGATTGTGGCACTCCCTGGACTTTTCTCTTACCTTTTTTTAGAAAAGAAAATTAGGGGAAAAACAACGCAGACTTAGGCGAAATTTTATATTACGCAGCTTGGTGATAGGCAGCTTATTCAACAATGTCACTGGTAATTTGGCATTAATTTTAGGCATCTGTGTTACTGTATGAGTTTTTGATTAATTTTTATTCCGTGCTTCAATCTGTATATACAATCCAACTGCAACAGAATCAGAATCAGACAGACGCCTTGTGGACTGAATTACACATTTCAGATAAAACACATGTGTGCGCCCGCGCGCACGCGCGCGTGCGTGTGTGTGTGTTCTAAATATACTGTTATAATGTAGTAAACCTTCATTGAGACTTAAATGCAAAAAACGCCCTTTGTTTGGTTTCTGGATTTCAGTGATATTTGGTAGCTTTATTCCTATTCTGGAATTGTCATATTGGGCACTGAATTTGCAGTCCAAATTTGATTTCATAGCAGCTACCTGACAGCTTTATGCTCCCCCCCCCCCCCTCCCAAACCCCTCACCCCCTGATTTAATTATGGTTAGTGATTCTCGTTTGTTTGAATGCAGTAAGTTATGTATGCAGAAAACGACAGAAGTTGTTCCCGGTGAGGGATGGGTGGGGGTGGGGGTCGGGGGGGAGAGGGCGGGGCACAGAGGGATAACTTCCCAGATTTTTAGTAGGGCTGAGGCCTCCAAAAACTCATCAATTTTTATGATCCTGAAGCTATTATTTTTAGGCACATATTTATAATTTTATCAAAATTTTGCATATATATACCGACGACATACACATTCCTGTGTATCCATGTATAGGCTATTATTCCACAATAAAATAAACTATATTAGACTGTTCGGATATAATAGTACGAATAAATATCAAACGGTCATCCTGAAGCTCCTAACATGTGATGACACTTTTTGGATAGATTGTTTACAATCGTACAAACGCCAAAATTTCCTCAAGGTAAATGTCCACGTCCTTGACCAATGCAATCAAACCGCGCGTTAGACGAAATCCAGATAACGCTTAATTATAGCCGCGCTATTCTTGTCGCTGTGATGTCAGAGTGCTGTTGATAAAGGGTTATCAGTAAAAACTGGAACTGGGATATTTGGGACATTGGCAAACAATACAGATCAAGATCAGACGCCGCAGAACGCGGCGTCTGATCAGGGTCTGCGCTGTTTTCTTAAATTACAGGAAGTTAAGTGATGAAGGAAACAGTTTCAGTCCCCTTTCAGGACCATTTTCCCAGCCTACACTCGCAGACAATCTACCCACCAGTGCTGTCAGTGCTTTGATTTAAAACTTCCTAAGAAGTGTTTACTAGTGGTAAAATGTACGTATAAAATAATAAGGCAGTTATACCATTATGATCTGTAGTTTGAGCTCTTGTTAATGTTTTATAAAAAGAGATTATTAGAGTTAAAATGAACGAAATGGACAATGATCAGGACAAATCAGACAAATCTATTTCTGTTACTCGATATTTTCATTGTTTTCAGAAAAAAAAACGGAATATTTCAGTGATGAATAGCGTTTTCAATTTTAACCCTTCAGATTAAAAAATTCCTCCCGATAAGTTCAGTAATAAGAATGTAAAATGTAGCCTTTCCGGCTTCACATTTCCTCCCGATAGGTTCAGTTATGAGAATGTAAAATGTAACCCTTCAGGCTTCACATTTTCTCCCGATATGTTCAGTAATAAGAATGTAAAATGCCTTTCCGTCTTCACATTTCCTCCCGATAGGTTCAGTTTTGAGAAGGTAAAATGTAATCCTTCAGGCTTCAAATTTTCTCCCGATAGGTTCAGTAATGAGAATGTAAAAGTAACCCTTCAGGCTCCACATTTCCTCCCGATAGGTTCAGTAAAAAACATTTCCCATGGCGTAATGTTAATTTGAGCCAGTTGTTCTTTGCCTTTTAACCGCATTGAAAATAGACTCGTATTTAACAACACATACTATGCGGACATGTTTATTTAAACTAAGCCTATTCTATGGCATCATATTAAAAATCAAATTTGTGATATAAGAAAACCCAGCTAGCCTGCGAAAGTATTTATCCATTACACATAGCGTTTTTCATGTAAACTCGTGTCAGAAATGACTGCCTATTTGAGCTGAATCTGTATTTTTGTCGTCATTGTTTTATAGGACGAGATATACTTGGTTTATATATATTCCGCCATTTTCCACAAGGGACAGCTTTTGTGATCCTGATTGCTTTCCCACACACCAATCCCCTTTTAAAACGGGATCTACTCTAAAAGGAAATAATTTGCTTCCAAGAGGAGCAATGTTTTTTTTTCCTTTCAGCGTAGACCCCTTTTCAGCAGGGAGGCAAAAGAATTTTGACAGGTACCTCCTTTGAAAGTGTATCAATATCCCTTAATGTGAAGTGCAATTCAGTTAGGAGAAAAGAACTCGTTATTGCCCGAAAATCATTAAAGAGCCGATTTTAGATGTAACAATAAATGAATAAATAAATAAAAGCCGTTAGGGAAATCTTAATCATGTCGACGCGTAACTGTTTTTTAAACTGAATCTATATATGTATATGCATTTAAATCAGTACATGAAGTTCATTTTCTTTTCTGCTTTTCAGTGACCTATAGAGATTTCTCGGTGAAATCGAAACCGATAATTTCACTGTTTAAAACAATTAAATTACGACGTTCATATTTTCACTTGGACTACTTTTTTTCTTCCAATCGAATTCACCATGAATTCTGGGTCGAAACCCTCGCCAAAAGATTTAAGACGTACTTGTCTGAAAGTATGTGAAGAGTTTCGCGCTCGAACCGCTGACGTCACTTATTGCGCTGACGTAACTCTTTTTCTGCACGCGACGTCAGGTGGACTATCACCAACCCAACTGCAGCATTTTCTCTGTGTCGATTTCTTGCATTGTATTGCTTTAAACTTTATTTGGCCTCATTTTCTAGGTATAAAACTGCGTTTTTACCCAATGTTATGTCCCTAAATACGCAGAACAAGACCAAATTGACGCGAAATGGCTAGGAAAAATTTCCAGACGTAAGTGTCGAAGAGAAGGTAGAAATTTAACTGTTGTGAATAAAAGCATAAAAGAAACAGAAAATTTGTAAGATCGAATTTTATTTATCTCATGAGCACCAACATTCGTATTTTCACTTGTGGCTATCGCCACTCGTGAAACTACGTTTAGTGTTCATTAGGTGAAATAAATTCGATCTTACACTGAAATAATCAAATATCCTCTGTCTATTTGGAGAAAAATAAAATAACACACAATGCCTACCACTATCGAGTGACAGGTATGCAAAATTCATTTAGTTTTTATTATATGAGGCATCTGATACGATATAAGAAAGTAAACATGACCAAACCAACTTTAGTATGCTGGATAACTAATAACTAAACAAAGGTTGTCCCATCTAACTTCTAGTTTCAAGACTCTTCAGTGGTGAGTTGTAAATGCATGCTCACACCGATAGTCTCCATCGCTAAATAGTAGTGGGCCCTTTGTTGCCGTGGTGAGTAATGGTTGTCTCATTTAATACCACTGTCCGTGTGAACAAAAAATTATTATTGTTTTCATTGTAAACACCAATTTAACCAGTTTTTTCTTTCAAGTATTTCTTTGTTTTAACCCGTTTACTTCCTTTGTTACATTTCGTTTCTATAAGGCTTAGTAACACCCAGGGAAACCCGATATCGGGATATCGGAGGTTGCGAGATTTCGGAGGTAAACAAATGACGTCATCCAGCGACAGGGTATGTATTTATCCATTTTTTATAGCTTATATCTTATTCATTTGATAAAAAAGCTGAGTTGCTCGTTCTAGAGACATAGTAATGAATATGTTAAAGCAAATATTTCCTTTCTCAGCTACTTTGTGGAGGTGAAAACGGCATTTGAACTAAGATGATCTATTTTTCATCTCAGTGTTTGCCTTTTCGACGGCTACCATTCCGATCATGGTAAATGACATGTTGATTTATTATTGCCCAAGGATGGACAAATCTTCTCTTCGACTGTCTTCATAGTTGTTTCAGTTTATCAACAAAAAATAACGCCCCCAGATGAAATTTAAAGCAAGTACTAGCGAAATTTCGGATAACGGAATATTCGGAGGTACATTGACACATGATGCTGTAGATCTCGGAGGGACTGTTGCTGGATTTCGGAGGCACTGAAAATTGACGGAGTGAGTTCTGTCTAAAAAATGATATAAATTAAAATTTGCTCGCACAATATGGTGCTAAGCCTGTGTGCAAATACTAGTGTCTCTTTTTGTAGCAATTTTAATAGGGTTTGATTGGTTTGAAGGAGAGTTTAATGTAATAATATTACTAGAACCAATGTCATTACGTTTAAGAACTTATATGCAATAAAACAGCTTTTCGCTGCAAAAATGATGTTCTGTATGTGAAACGTGATATTTTCCTACCTAAGTTTCGATTGAAATGTTGATTTTGGAACTCGTAAGAATCGCAGCGCCGATGCGGTGCCAACGAGTGCCATCAGATCAGAAATAATAAACGTAACGTTACCACTGTAAATCTATGATATATCAATTATTCATAGCAATATCCAAACTAGGCACAATATTCACCAATATCAGTACAAAAAATCTATAATAAAGTTAACAACAGGTGCTTATTCGTCCATCGTGCTGACATTTATATATCCAATTACGAGAATCTATCTATTTTCTTATACTGAGTCGTTCATATTTGACCATTACCTGTGTTAGGTGGGTCGCTTAATTTAGAATTTAGCAACAATAATAATAATAATAATAATAATAATAATATTCACAATATGTCAGTCATCTTGAAATCTTATAATGCCCTTAACTCCCATCATTTTAACGGAATTTCATCAAATGTGCATCGAAATCCAAATGTTACAATGTATAGTACAGAACTATACTGTTCTTTGCTTGTATTCTCCTTGCGCGTACAACCGAAAGTCCATATCAGAGAATCTTAATTGTACTTTTTTTTATTTATGAAACGCTCCTGATTTTAAATGCTTGTCGGCAAACTGTCTTATAAGAACTCCCCATGTGGTGTTACTTAACATTGTTGTCTACAAATCTTTACGGACAGTCCGCTTATCTTGGTTTTAAGCAGCAGCCAGAAAAATTACACATTCCCCTGTAATCCCATTTTCCTAATATAAGTGAGATTTACAAGGGGTCTTCACCGCATATATTTGCTAGCGTGATATGATAATTATATGACTTGTATCGAGTTGTATCGAGGAGACCTTTGTCATTCTCATTTGTTATCAATAGAAAACATTGCAGATTTTGTAACGTGTTCTTCCATACGTGCTCTGTGTGTGTGTGTGTGTGTGTGTGTGTGTGTGTGTGTGTGTGTGTGTGTGTGTGTGTGTGTGTGTGTGTGTGTGTGTGTGTGTGTGTGTGTGTGTGTGTGTGTGTGTGTGTGTGTGTGTGTGTGTGTGTGTGTGTGTGTGTGTGTGTGTGTGTGTGATTGGGGATGAGGGTGGACAAAATTATTTCAAAATCAAGCAGATGGGTTGGGGGAGGAGGTGGTTGGCGAACGTAGCCCCCATTGTGGACAAATTATTTAAAAAATCAAGCAGATTTTAATCGAAAACACAGGTTACACCCCTAATTTTCGCCTCTAAATCGATATTTTCTGAGCATTTGCACGCCTCCATACGGTCACACCATCCCCATTTCAAAACCCACGGGCCTGGGTTTTTAAGCCTAAATTAAATGTAAGTGAAAAATCCATGGAGTGTCTGACCGACCAAACGATGAAACGAGACCTGTACCCCTTTCGGGCCAATTTCTTTAAAAATCATGCAGGTTTGGCCATAAAATCACTTTACATTCCTTAATTTTGCATCCCCCATCGGCAGTTTGTTGGCATATGTGTCCCCTTTAAGAATAGTCAAGAATTCACACACCCGCCCCTTCCATTTCAGAAGTCTGTGTATAGGCCTGGAAACTCACCGAAGGCACAAAACGTTGTGATGAACAAATATGAAAACACGCAGAATGTAATTTTCATGTCTTAAAAACTACAAACTTTTCAGAAAGAAAACTGTTAATTTTCGTATTATTATTATTTTTTTTTTTTTTTTCATCGAGGCGGTTCTAACGATAACCCGCAACCTACGTTTTAGAGCAGAAACGACGTGTTTCTTAAGAGTACCTCAATACATATTTTAGAGCAGAAACAAGAAAAAGAAAAAAAATATAGTCCTGCAATCCCCACTTTTTCTATGTGAAGTCGTGTTTGTTACCGGGGTTCTCATCACGAAGGCTGGTTATCTTGATGTTTTATCTTGATAAGTCTATGGCACATTATTTCATTTATTCTTTGCCAGTCTGCACAAACGCTTTATTCGCTTGCTACATGCCACTCCTGATGATTCAGATAATCGTCTTCAACATATTAAACCAGGCAAGATCACGTTTCAGAAAAGATGTAGCCGTTTTAAGAAGAACACAAAATTTCCTTTCCTCCGATATCCCGTTAACCAATATAAATCTGTCCTCCGACATCCCTGCATCATACCTCCGACATCCTGTTACCAATAAATATGACAACAACCCTAAAGAAATCTAAAAAATCTGCCACTCGTAATTTTTTCACATCTGCTACTTCTTGTATAATTAATAGAAAGGTTCTAGATTAAACAGACATACATACTCAATGAAAAAGCTTTACAGGATAAAAGCTATAAAAAATTGAAAATGGAAGTCGGGTGAAAAACAATGAAATTTCCTTTTCAAACGTGATTTTGAATAAATAGGAGTATACTTTATATGAAATGACATTCTCATATATTAAACTATTCAACTGAGAAAATATAGGTTACGTTGCTTATCCTCCAGAAGCACTTTTTTGATCATTAAAAGAGGATAAGTACATACACTGTCGCTGGATGACATCATTTGTTTACCTCCGAAATCTCGCAACCTCCGATATCCCGATATCGGGTTTCCCTGGGTGTAGTAAGCGCTGGTCTTATTACGCCCTTCTTTGACTTTTCGTTTTCGGGCAAAGGTTGTATCTTTGGGTCATTCCTATTACGAGTATTTCTCAAGCCCTGCCAGTAGTATCTATTATCAGTTACAATACTAATTGAATGGTCTTTTATTTTTCTTTTATTTTTTCTCATATCTTCTATTTTTATGATGAAATTTCATCTAAATTGTGTATATGTATACTGAACCAAAAAAGAAACTTTCGCGAGACTTCAATGGGACTGTTTCCACATATGTGTATATTAACAGTTTTTATTCGTATTTGTTATTGCACAATAATTTAAAATCAATTCATCAAAGTTCATTTACAGTCTGAAAATTATCAATTTCATTGGATTTTTCAATTTCATTTGAGGTAGGTGTCGATTCATTTTTTTTTTTTTTTTTTTTTTTTTTTTTTTTTTGGCTTTAGTAATGAGTATGCCCACCGCGAGCATTGCTAACAGCTTGGCAGCGACGACGCATTGAGTGGATGAGATTATTAATTTGAGCCTGGGGTATATTATTCCACTCTTCTAGCAAAGCGTCACGGAGCTCATTGACGTTACCAGGCGGATTTTGACGTTGCCGTACACGTGTGTCAAGATTATCCCAAAGGTGCTCGATGGGATTTAGATCCGGGCTTTTTGAGGGCCGGTCGTCTGTTGTTGTTTCGCAAGAACTGGATATTGTCACGGGCGACGTGAGGTCTGGCGTTGTCTTGCTGAAACACAGAAATAACGTCGTGATTTTGTAAGAGAGGTACAACGTGTGGGGCAAGGACACGGTCTCTATACTTTTGAGCGTTCAAATTGCCATCAATGACCAGTAATTGGGTACGATACCCATAACTTATTCCGGCCCAGACCATCACGGAACCCCCACCGCTAAAACGATCCCGCTGAAGAACGCAAAAGTCAGCGTAACGTTCATTCCTACGTCGGTAGACCCTGATCCGACCATCACTATTGAACAATGCAAACCTGGATTCATCTGAAAAAAGAATCGTCCGCCAGTCTTGCCTTGTCCAGTTGATGTGTCTATCAGCCCATTGAAGCCTGTCACGGCGATGACGATCCGTTAATACTGTTCCGATGTAGGGACGACGTGCACGTAAATTGTTCTCAGCCAAACGATTTCGTACGGTTTGAGCGGAAATGAGTACCTGGGGTGACAGACGCTGTAGCTGTCGCAGTTAAAAAACGATTTCGTAAATGTTAGTTCAAAATATAGCGGTCTTGCGCCGGCGTGGTCACACGTGGTCTACCGCTACGTGGAAGATCTTCCGTGCTTCCGGTCTGCACAAACCGCCGTCTCAGACTTCTAACTGCCTGCACAGATGATCAGCAACATCTTCCATTGAAGCTCCTGCCTCCAGCATCCCAACGGCTCTCTCTCTTAATTGTTTCGCAATTCGAGGCATCGAAATTTTGCCCAAATTGTATCGATATAAAAGTGTTTAGGTAGTTTTATGACTGTAGTCGTCAAGTGCAATAATTTGCAGTGAAAAAAGTTAACACATGTAAACCAGACATGTCCACCCCGTGCGTGCACGTGAAAATGGAGGTTTTGTCAAAACAGACGATATCGTTCGACACGAGGTGATTATCTGACCGATTTCCCAAAGTAGGACGTCAGTGTAAACTACTACATATACACATTTTTCTACATGTTGTATTTAACCTTATAAGTTTAAGACCTACTTTGCGAAAGTTTCTTTTTTGGTTCAGTATATATGCGTCTTGCTGTGATTTGTCCCTTATTTTTAGATGTATAATATATGTCTTATGTTGCATGCTGTGATATACGTTTCTTAAAGTTTTGTTGTTTTACACATAAAAAGCAAAAAGGATTGCCTTTTGGAAACATAGAACACACAAAATCACGAAAATCGGATTCTCGGTTTGATTGAGTCTCTTCAGATGCAACACTGTAGTTTGCGAGGCTGCATACAATATGTATTGTTACATAATAATCGACAACAAATAATTACTCTATGTCTTTGTCTATTCTATGTCTATGTCTTGCAGGGCTGCATGTCCCCACACCATCCCACACCCAAGCACCGGCTTATGCGGAAGTCGATTTTCCAAGATACCAGAATGGCCTCGATGATCCCAAGGAAGACAAAAAATAAAAACTGCACTGTGATAACAAAAAAACACACACAAAAAAAACCAGTTGCTCCGGTAACATCGGTAAAGATATCGGATAAAAGATTATAGCATGTAAGTATATCTTGCAATTACCAACATAAATACATTAATGACGATTCTCTAAAAGGTTATAGCACCATGCAAAAGTTGTAGAAGATGCCATCCTCAAATACCCTATCTTGACAGAGAAAATGAGAAAATAAGGTTTTGAAATAAAGGTGAGATTTTGAGCGAGTAAAACTGGTTTAAGTCCACCCCAACCCCGCCCCAGCCGGGCGTCTATTTTGTCCTTATTTGTCCCTCATCTCTCCACCTTTTGGTGCCTTGGGAGGACTGTGCTTCGTAATGTGGCATTATCTAGGTATCTTCACTTATAGTTTTGATATTTCGTGTGAATTGTCTGCCTAGCAGACGATTAATATGAAATGTGAAGCCTTACTTTCTCTAAAAAGTAAAACAAATATCTAAAAATGCCATCTGCTGTTGTGACTGGCGCCGTTTTAATTGTTAGATATAGGTAGATAAATTCTAAAAACGAATGGCCCTTGGGGAAATATGTATAATAGAGTATTTAAAGAGGGCAACTAGAGGAAGTTGAAGACTACTACCTAGTCCTTCGTGATGACGCAGTCGTCAAGGCACCGAGAATGAGAAGTATGCGGAAGTTGATGTTATACGGACTATACGCTGGAAGAGAAGCCACGAGTGATGCCACGACACCAATCTGCAAAAAGTTCTGTATATCGTTCGAATGGCGTACCCCATGGACTCAATCAGCAGTGATGAAACTCCCAAAAAAGGAAGCGTACAGTTATGCCAGACCTATTGGATCTTCTGTCTCATAAGTTATCTGATCAAGGTACTGTTGAAGATAATCCTGAACAAACTTCAGCCACAGACAGAAAAGATAGATATTGAAGAACAAGCATGTTTCCGAGCAGGAAAAATACTATTGAGCAAGTATCTGGGCGACATTTTCATAGATTTAAAACTTGACTGTCAGGAAATATAACATCAATGCTAACATGGTCCTCGCGACTGAACTACTTTTCGATAAAGCCATTAGTGCAGTCATGTTCAGTGGCACCGCTGGCATGTGGTTCAAGTTAAACGTTTTAACATCTTTCTCGATAGGGTACTGGCAGATGCCTTAACCACCATGAAGAGAACATCAGCCTGGAGGCACTGTATGACATTGTTTGAATCACTAGAGAAAGGGAGCAGTTCGTGGGACAGATTGATAATCTCAACAAAACCACCTAGGTTTTGGACATTGGGCCAGAACAGACAAAACTGATGACGAACAACACAGACGTATCCGAGCATGACATCAGAGTAAAAATGGTACCAGGTTTAAGATAGGATTTATTATATCGAATGAACGTTTCAAATCTGGGAGTCTGTCCAGGAGCGCTCAGACAATTAAGGCACTAGTAAATTTGAAGCTGTCACAGAGCTAACTAGTGTACTCCCTGGTTACAGCCACCGCTCTTCCTATATGTTTGTGGTACTTTTTCTCTATTTCAAAGGGTCCCGTTTTCAGAATATTTTGGACGCTGACAGCAGAACTCGAGAAAAGAATCCTGGCGTTTGAAATGAGATGTTATGGCAAACTGCTGAACATCTCGAACTTGGAACACATCATTATGAGGAGATACGTAAGCAAATCCAAGTTGCCATCGTCTCTTAACATGTAAGGTCATATTAGTATGGCAATGACAGTATAGAATAGATGAAAGGACAAAGAGGAACCAGTCGGAATAAAAGAAAGATACATCAAGTAGTGTTAGCTTCGCTAGTGTACAAAAGGAAAATGAAAGAAATGTCAAAGTGGTGGGAAATGATCTCAGACCAATGTCTTTAGTGGTACACATTGTGCATTTATACCAAACTATTCGTGCAAAGTCATTATGTGCGATAGATACTAGAAACATTTTCATGTTCGGTAAATAATGAGGTTCATTCGGACGCATTCGGTAATTTTCCATGAGGAAATGAAACCCAATGAATTTCAAATGATACCGTGATCAAATTCACTGCAGTGTCTTTTGCCAATACATTGCCTATTTCGATACAGAAGTACGCGTTTCTGCTACAACAGGCCTATAATTTCGCACTGGTTATAATTCAGTACACTGAAGCAAAATACAACGGTCAGCTTGTAGCTGTATTTGTGTAGCAGTAAGTTAACGAAATATGTTGTCCGCGAATTAGGCCTACTACAAAATCTGAATATATAATAATTATGGTTATATCACCAGGGCGTGTTTTCGAGATGACATTTTGCAAAGAGGAAACCAGAAATACCTTTTTCCATGGAATATAATGCAATTATACCACAGTGCTTAAGCTGTCCTGAAATGCAATAATAAACAGGGAAATATAAACATGTACAAATGTGAAAAAACAACAACAAAATAAAACAAATTTTACAGACCATACAATATGATACCAGCCAATGGGAGCATTTCAGGGCCCCACCTTAGCTTTGTCCCCTATTTGCTGTTTTTTCACTTGTGCATGACAGGATTAGAGTTGAGATATTTTTTTTATGAGATCCGTGAGTCTGTTTGTCTCTGTGCAAGATTAGATTCTTGAAGAACAACTGGTTTAACCCCCAAATAGTTTTTCTACTGACCGTTTAAGGCCGTTTCCTCTGCTGCAGTTCTTCTTTGTTCCTGCGTTGGTTTTTTCATATGTGACGTTAGTTTTGTCATTATATGTTCCTCATCTCTCCTTCTTTTGGTGTTTTGGGAGAGCTGTGTTTCGTAATTGTGGCATTTCCTGGGTATCATCACTTACATTTAAGCTACATGTACACTGGAGAGCCACTTAACACATTACCTTCACACCATAAATGTGTACAGTAGATGCACTGGTTTAACCCCCAAATAGTTGTACTACTGACCGTTTAAGGCCGTTTCCTCTGCTGCAGTTCCTCTTTGTTCATGCGTCAGTTTTTGTTTTTTTTTCATATGTGACGTTAGTTTTGTCATTATTTGTTCCTCATCTCTCCTACCTTTGGTGTTTTGGGAGAGCTGTGTTTCGTGATTGTGGCATTTCCTGGGTATCATCACTTACATGTATGCTACATGTACACTGGAGAGCCACTTAACACATTACCTTCACACCATAAATGTATACAGTAGATGCCTTGGGTCAGCTGTGACGCAATACAGTACATGTGGTACCGGATAACTATGGGATGTTACATTATTGTCTCCCACTGACCGACCGGAGCGGGACTCTCTGTTTGCACTCCGTCCGTCCTTTCGTCCATCCGAGATCTTGTCCGGAAATACCTCCTATATTGGCTGACCAAGCTTTATGTGTGGGTACATCTATTAAAGATGATATGTTGCGTTCCAGAAGTACGTCACTATTATCTTTTACCTACATTACAGTTTAACTTGTCCTGGGCACATCTTCTGTACGATTCGGCTTAAGATGACCAAAATTGTATATGAGTAAAGTTGCGTACCATAAGCATGTCATTGTTACCTTTACGTTGACCTCTGACCTGCATTACAATATATAGTAAAACATGTCATCACCATATCTTCTCTACTTTGTAGTCAAGGCTGACCAAATTTTAGTATATGGGTACACCGAGGTGTCACATACCATAGTCATTGGGATCTATATGATGATCTCTGACTACTTATATTACAAAAAAATGTCCCGTGGATACTCCTGTTTTCTGTAGTGATTAGACTAGATTTAACAAATGTAGTGTGTGAGTACATTTAGTGATCAAGATGATGCCCAAGGCTGACCAAACGACGTAAATGGATACATCTAGTGAAATGGTAAGCTCTATACTATATATCTGTTACTGTGACGACATGTGTTGGCGTCTGACATATATTACTAAAAGCACCACTTCACTTTTCTTTCAACTGATCGAATCACATCTACCCAGTTAACCAAGTAAATGTCACTGTGACGTATAGCAGTATATTTACCTACGTCAAGATTTTATCAGAGGTATATCGCTGTCAAATAAATGATCACTTTTATCTTAGAAATCTAAATATATATTTTTTTTTCAGATTTGGTGAGGCGCGTTTATGATCAGCAACAAAAATTTATCCAACAGCGCTGTTTAACCATCTTGAAAGTACCGCATAAAAAGCCATGTCCGTTCAGAGTTCGGAGCAGTTATCTTTAATATTCTTTGTCTGTCTTATAAAATAAAATTTGGCAAGTAGAGTAAGAAGTTCCTTTTAGACATGAATCAAAATATAATCAATGACAGAGTATTGGGTCACTTGAGTGGTCACTGGTAAAACAAATCTTCAAAATAAAACACTGTATTGATAATTAGTAAGAAGAAATGTACTCATTGTAAACAACGTTTATGGATTTTACCGATTTTGGAATATATTTAGCTCACTTGAGCACAGCGTGTTCAAGAAGCTATTATGATCATCCTGTGTCCGTCGTCCGTCGTCAACATTTTTTTAAATGACATCTCCACTTAAAGTACTGAGTCAGTTTCTACCAAACTTTACAGAAATCCTTTACTCGTAGCCTTTTACCAGTTCCGCTCCGAGGAACAAGAATACGGCCAGAGCTAAAAAAAAAATTAAACGACATCTCTTCCTAGGCCAGTGGCCTGGTTTCAAAATGATTTCACAGAAATGTTTCTCTTATGCCCCTTTACCGAAATTGCTAGTTTTTGCTTTACTGAATAAGATGGCCGCCAGAGCTAAAAAATAGAAAAATCTTTAAACGTCATCTTCTCCTAAGCCAGTGGCCTGATTTCAAAATAATTATCCCACACCTCCCATCAGTGACATCAAAGGGAAAGAAACACAAACACGAAATAACTAGACCCTAATGGAAACATCACTAGCAGAAAGCCAATTGGACAGTTACTTTCCCACAATGTGGCCAAATGGCTATACAAAACAAAAAGATGTAAGCGACACACACATTCAAAGACGAACTATAACAAAAATAAACGAAGACAGAAGAACCGCCTTGGAACAGTCAGTGAAAAGTATTTGCCTGGGGGGCTTAAATCGATTTTACGTGGCCACAATCCTCGCCCTTACTTCTGCCGCGGTTTAGACACATAATTTGTTCAGTCCGCATGAAGGCTTCCTAACTCATCAGTGCTACATCTCCGAGAACACAAAAAAATCAACTAATTACAGAGATGAAACAACGATGAGGACTCGACAGCACAAAACAACTGAAATGCTGGAGCAAAAGAAAATCGACAGTTAGACTCCGGTGGGCCCGACCAAAGATAGAGCATTAAGTACCAACCAACATTACCCAAAATTAAATTTCAAGTAAGCCTTTACGCTGGAACCATCATAAAATCTGAGGCCTAACCCGCCGGCGTGCAATTAAAGAGGGAAGGAAAGTTATTAACCGTGATTGGGTTAACAACCATGCATGCAGTCTGTCGTATAATATTTATGTTTTACCCAATCTTTTTATATCGAAGAATGATTTTACGAAATTGGGTACTGAAGTCATTGCAAGCATATATTTTTCTGAATTTATACACTAAGTCACCATAAAATTCGGGTTCCGATAGGCCTTGTTGCAGAAGAGATTTTAGTCCAACATTGAATTTTGAAACTAAATCGGAATGACGTCTATAAAACTTAGTAAAGGCTTTACGTAGTTTATGATACTGATAACCCTGATTAAGAAGTTTAGCAGTTAGCAATTTATTACGAGTGTTGAAGTCAGTTACATGACTAGATACTCTGGCAAATCGAATTAACTGTGAAATATAAACACCGTAGGATGCCGCACGAGGAACATCACCATCCAAGAAAAGAAAATTTACAATCTCAAAATCAAAATCATCGCGTTTATCATAAATTTTGCAGGAAACAAACCCATCTACAATAGATAAATGTAAATCCACCAAAAACGCGGCTTCGGTATCAGAAGAATTAGCTTTATTTAACTGAAGTTCTGGGGGGGGGGGTGTAAATTTGACTGATTAAAGCATTGAAGTAGGTATTGTCAATATTCAATAAATCATCCAAATATCTTGAAGTCGAGCTAAAAGCTTCAATGATTTCAGATTGGTTTTCAACGGAAAGGGACATCATGAAGTCTCTTTCATAACAAAACAAGAACAAATCAGCCACAAGGGGTGCGCAATTCGTATCCATCGGAATACCCACAATTTGTCTAAATAACTTAGTCCAAATCTTATATAAATATTGTCAGGTAGAAAGGTGACACACTTTCTGACATGTCCATAGTGTGTAATTTTTATGCACTTCAGAAGTGAAAAAAGCATTTCTTACATTACATGCAAGGTAGAGGGAATCTTCTCTATGAAATGTCCATTCAATTAAATCATTTAGTTTTTCTTTTATAAGATTATGAGGGAGTGTAGTGTAAAGCGTGGAGAAATCATAAGTAGACAGACTAAAAACACGAAATTGTCTGGATTTCAATTTATTTAAAACCTCATTCAAATTTTTTATAGACCAAAACGGATTTCTCCCTGATCTTTCGAACACTTTGTCACAATATTTAATTACATGTTTTTTGATGGCAGTAAGACATGAAGTTAATAATTTAGAAAGTTCAGTGGTGGAACAAGAGCTTGAATTTGCAATAAACCGTGCTTTGTAAGGTCTTTTATGAAGTTTAGGTAACCAATATAACGTAGGAAGCTTGTCTTGGCCTTCAGTAACAAATACAGCAAACTTGGTGGCTGAATGACAGATATGGTAATTAACTACAGACCTTTCTTCAGCCAAAGGTTGTAGTTCATAGGCCCTTAGTACCACTAAGCTGCTAAAACGGGTTCGCTCCACTGAACCAGATTGACACTAGAACTAAAAATTACCCTCCCCCAACCCCACCCCTTACCCCCGCCCACAAAAAAAAAAAAAAAAAAAAAAAAACTTTAAATGACATTTTCTCCTAGGCCAGTTTTCCGATTTGACAATAATTTCACAGATATGCTTCTCATATGCCGCTTTACCAAAATTGCTCAAAAGCAAATGATTCCGCTCCTCTGAACTCCGCTCCGGCCATCTTTTCCTAGGCCAGTTTTCTGACATGTCTTTGGCTTGGCCCGCCGTGGTTCAACTGTTGGTTTTCATTTACTCTGACATACAGTAGAATTAGCCATGAGTACTTGTCTTTGTTTATTATAGTGATTAATTTGATTTTTATGTTTTCGCTTTGATGCATTGACTGAGTTGGGAGCCTTTATGCGAACCGAATTTTTATGTATTTCTGTATTAAGAGTAGTATCGGGACCAAGGGTGAAGTTGACTAGCTGTAAAAGTGCTATAAACCCCCCGGTGGTTTACTCTACTGACCGTTCTAAGGCGGCGGTCTCGATGTTAGTCTTACTCTTTGTTGCTTTGTGGTTTATTCTACGAGGCGATTTGTTTTATGTCTTACCTTGTGTCATTTTGTTCTTGTGTTTTTCAGTCCTTTTAGCATTGCGGTTACCTCGCTTGGGAAAGAGCTAATCTAAGAGCTTTTCGTATGTTTGTTCGATTTGTGCTTGTTTGGATTCGTCGGTTTCCTCTTCCTCCTGGGAAGGGCCGCGGTTTGTGTGTGGCACTCCCTGGTCTTTTCTCTTACCTTTTTTTGAAAATGATTTCACAGATATGATTTTCATATGTCGCTTTACCAAAATTGCTCAGATGCAAATGATTCCGCTCCTCTGAACTCCGCTCCGACATTCACGGCGGCCAGAGCTTAAAAATAGAAAACAAAAACCTCTAACTGACATCTCCTCCTTGGCCAGTGGTCCTATTTCAATATAATTTCACAGAAATATTCCTTTTATGCCCCTTTACCAAAATCGCTAAAAGGTTTAGCTCCACTGACCAAGATGGCTACCAGAGCTAAAAATAGTAAGAAAAAACCTTTAAATGTCTCCTCCTAGGCCAGTTGCCCGATTTGAAAATAGTTTCACAGACATGTTCCTCACATGCCCTTTTAGCAATGTTGCTGGAAAGGGTCCACTCCGCAGACCAGTATAGCTGCCAGAGCTAAAATTGGAAACTTGTTAATAGATATCTCCTAGAAACCTTATGCTCCTTAAGTTCCTAAAATGGTGCCGCCACGCTTAACTCTTTCACTGCCATTGGCGATAATAATAGGCTTTTGCAACGGCGTAGATCCAGATGAAACGGCTCATAAATGAAACATCACAATGAAACGCATATAATCACAAACATTGGATGAAACAAAGCAAAGGGCTCAATGACGACCTGAGCCCAGAATACAAGAAAACCATAAAAGGCTGATACAAATAACACACACACACACACACACACACACACACACACACACACACACACACACACACAATTAAGACAAATAAAGGTCTTTTGGGGTATATGCTAGCTAAAATAAGATTGCTTCACGTTTGGATCGTGTACGCATGAAACATAAGCAGATTTGCAGATATAGAAGCTTGTCTGGACCTCCGTTGTAGCATATTGTAATCAAATATTTGTAGCCTTTATATAGGAGGCAGGAGACTCTCTTACTATAAAACCTAAATTACAGATAAACAGTGCTCATAGTATGCATTTGCATAAAAATACATGAAACATTACGCGCGAAGTTTCGCGCGGGTAAAACTAGTTTTAGCCCCGAGTAGTTTTTCTACTGACCGTTCCAAGGCAGTTCTTCTTTGTGCGTCTGTGATTTCATATGTGGCGTTTGTGGTGTCCTTATTTGTTCCTCATCTCTCCTTCCTTTGATGCCTCGGAATGGCTGTGCTTCGTGATTACGGTATTTCCTGGGTATCTTCACATATTTTTTTTTTTCAGATCGCCATACAGCCATCAGCTGTTTTCATCACATAAGTGTTTGTGCTTGTATGGGTTTTACCGTGATATTTCAATGATTAGGTGGAGGGCTCCTACGCGGATTTGACATTATATTTGTAACTGTGAACTGTACCAATTAAGGGCGATGTTCTGCTCCAGTAAAGCTAGTTTAACCACCACCCAACGCCAAGACACACATCATTAGCTTATTCTGCTGACCATTCTAAGGCAGTTCTCTGTCGCAGATCTGCAGGTATGTCCGTTATTGCAAGTGTACTGCTTTGTTTTGTCATTGTTTGTGCCACAATCATTCATCTTCATTCATCTTTCGGTGATTCAGGAAGACCGAGCTTCATGACTGTACCCTTTTCTGGGTTACTTTACTGAAACTAGTTTAAGCCTCCACCCCCTCAACCCCCAGTAGTTTTCCTACTGACCGTTCCAAGGCGGTTACTATCTTGCAGGTATTCTTTGTTTGTGCGTCTATGATTACATGTGTGGCGTTTATGGTGTCCTTATTTGTTTCTCAAGAAAAATGCCAGGAACAGAATGTGGACCTCTACATGACCTTTGTCGACCTTACCAAAGCATTTGACACAGTCAGTCATGAGGGACTTTGGAAAATTATGGCAAAGTTTGGTTGTCCTGCCAAATTCATAGCAATGGTGCGGCAGTTCCATGATGGTATGCTTGCAAGGGTCCAAAATGATGGCGAGTTTTCTGATCCATTTCCTGTGACAAATGGAGTTAAGCAAGGCTGTGTACTAGCTTCAACACTGTTCAGCATGCTGTTTTCTGCTATGCTTACAGATGCTTTCCAGGATAGTGACAATGGTATACCTATTAGGTATCGCTTTGATGGGAAACTTTTCAACCTAAGAAGGTTGCAAGCTAAATCTAAGGTGCAGACAGGGGTGCTAGACGAGTTCCTCTTTGCTGATGACATGGCAAAGGGTGCTCCAACAGAAGAGAAAATGCAAAAAGGTGTGGATCAAGTATCTGATTCATGTGACAGCTATGATCTCACAATCAGCATCAAAAAGACTGAGGTAGTATATCAGCCAGCACCTGGAAAGCCTTACATGGAGCCTACCATCACAGTGAAAGGTCAACGACTGCAAGTGGTAGACAAGTTCACCTACCTTGGAAGCACATTGTCTAGAGTTGTGCACATCGATGATGAAGTCAATGCTAGAATTGCCAAAGCTAGTGCAGCATTTGGCCGGCTACGTGGAAGTATTTGGGATCGAAATCGAATCAGACTTGACACAAAGCTGAAAGTATATAGATCGGTAGTGCTGCCAACACTATTATACGCATGCAAAACTTGGACAGTTTACCAACGGCATGCCAAAAGACTGAACCACTTCCATACAAGAAAACTTCTAAAGATCAAGTGGCAAGACAGGATTCCAGACACAGAAGTCCTGAAAAGGGCAGGGATGCAGAGTATACATACTCTTCTGAAATTGGCACAGTTAAGATGGACAGGCCATGTTACCAGAATACCTGATGAACGTTTGCCGAAGAAAATCCTCTATGGAGAACTTCAAGTAGGAAAACGCTCCCATGATGGTCAGAAGAAGCGATACAAGGACACCCTCAAAGCCTCCCTTAAAGACTTCAACATACCAACTGAGTCATGGGAACAGATTGCACAAGATCGTACAAAGTGGCGAGGCCCCATAAAAAGGGGAGCTGATGAATACGAAGCAAAAAGAATCAGCGAAGCCGAGCAGAAACGTGCACAGCGGAAAGCCAGAGCTAAGGCATCACCAACAGAGCTTTCTTCCTCAGACCTCTCTTGTTCTATCTGCAACAGGCAGTTTAGAGCTAAGATTGGTCTCATCAGCCATCTTAGAACACACAAATAATAACACATCACACAGTTGATTAGGATTGGTCATTGTCAGTAATGACAGACGAACAAGATTTGTTTCTCATCTCTACTTCCTTCGGTGCTTCGGGAGGGCTGTGCTTTGTGATCATGGTATTTCCTGGGTATCTTCACTTATATTTATACATCACAAGTGAGTGTACAGACGTCATTTATATCTGTGCACCTTTCCCTGCAATTAAGAATACAAATGGTGAATGAAATCGGTGCCTATAGCAGCCGTGCGTGAGAAAGGAAGATGACCTTTGCAGAAAAGTGATCTATGATTAATTTGAAAATTGTGTAGATTAGACAACACTTTATGTGTATGGAAAGAAGTGTCCGCTCGTTCGAGCGGTTACCGCTCCCAACTTTGGATCTCGATTTTCACTGGATAGTGACTATACGATGCTTTATTGCACAGAGCCTTTCAATATTACCTGACTGACCAGAGATAGAAAGAAAAAAAAACAAACAATATATATATATTGAAAGGAAGAAAAAAACATCATATGGTATGTCTAAATAATTATAATATTCCCAACCGGTTTCGTTTGCAACTCATCAGGGGAATAAACAGTAGCAATATGGCGTTAAAAATGGCGACGTTACGTAACAATAAATACGTGTGCATAGTATACAACGTTAAAACGTCACGGCGTCCAAACGGCGTCGTTAGTCTTTGTTAAGTTTGGGGTTAAATATATTTATTAAGTACTTTTCTTTAGATAACCTCGCTGAAACATCATTGTTGTGAAATTTGTAAAAAAGGAAAATGGAAAATTTAGGATTTATAAGGGAGCACTGCTCTAAATGAGAACTAAGAGGTAATTGTCTTGTTGATGGGTCCCTGATTTGTTGATCATGAACTGTCCGTCTGTTTCAAAGTTTGTCTCCCGTCTGTCCGATATAATATTCACGACAACCATTGCAAATTAAAACATACTCGTACAAAACATTTTTTACGTTACAATTCATATTTTCTTTTACATGGAAATCCTTATTGTTGTGTTTTAATGAAGATCCTTCTATAATATAATTACAAAGTCCGCATCGTGGTTCGTTGCATTTACTAAATGAGGGTAAAATATTGATTTCTTTGAATTCAGATTTTACCAGGTCTCTTTAAATTTGGAAGTTGTCTTTTGCTTTTATATCACCTTAGTATTGTCCAAAATCGTTCTCATTGTTTCTTCGTTCTTTAAAAATTCCATATTATTTTTTAAGATACAAAAAGCTTCCTTATTCTTTGGATTGTATGTTGATATAAAAGTTGTTATGTTTTCTTCATTCTTTTCCTGGACCCTTAATAAATCTTCTCTAGGTATTTCCAAGGCTCTAGTTATTCCTGACTTTATTATTTGCAGTGGATACTTTCTTTCAATTAAGGTTGTGATTAGTTCTTTTAAACGAGTTTCGAGTGTAGATTTCTTTGAAATAATTGTACAAAAAGAAAAGGGTATGTTAATTTTTGTGTGTTTTGGGTGGCATGAGTTGAAGTTTAAATATTGTTTAGAATCTGTGGCTTTATAATATATGTCTGTTGAAACTGATGTTCCTTCTTTCATAACCAATATATCTAGAAAAGGTAATTGTACACAACTGGTTTGAATTTTAAATTTTAGGTCTTTATGTAGTGAATTTAGCATATTTTCAAATAAATCTAAATCTTCATGTGAATTTTGCCAAAACATAAAACAGTCATCTAAATATCTCTTCCACTGATCCTCTACATATTTTGCAAACTCTTTGCCCTTTTCTGTTCTAATTTTTTCGTATAATATTTCTTCCAGAAAGCCTAAAACTAGTGTTGCATATGTTGGTGCAACTTTTGTGCCCATAGCGGTGCCTTTTGACTGATTATAGAATACATTATTAAAAGTAAAATTGTTGTTTTCCAAAATAAGTTTTATACCTTTCAAAATGAAATCTTTAGAGAATCTTGCAGGAATTAATTCTGGGTGTGTATCGAGCCAAAATGACATAGCTTCTTGACCTAGGTCGTGAGGTATATTTGAATACAAGCTTACAATATCAAAAGAAATCAAAAGTGTGTTTTCTGATATCGTCTTAGGTAAATAATTAAGAAAATCTATGTCATCCCGTAAATAACTTTTTACATGTTTTAGAAATGGTTTTAGTAGAATATCTAAAAGACAGCTTAAGCGGCTGGTTTCACATAGTAGACCTGCTACAATTGGTCGAAATTCTAAATCTTCTGGATCTGTTACCTTAATATATTCAGAATGTTTTATTTTGCATGCGTTCTGTATTTTTGGTAATCCGTAGAAAGTGCTTGTTTTACAATCAAAATTTAATAAAAAGTCTGCTTCATGGTCTGTTATGTTTTCATTTTGGTTAATTAGTTCTTTTAGTTTGGCAAATATTTCTTTTTTATTGCTATTTGTAATAGACGAATGATATACAGTTGAACTTCAATGGTTCGAACATCTTTGGGACCATGGAAATTCGTTCGAGACATGGGTAGTTCGAGCCACTGAGGGTTAATCATGGCACCAGTTCAGGAAGCAAATAGTGATAATTTAGGGAAATCTTTTCGAATTTCTACACAGTGATTGTATGTTGAGTGCACTCATTAGAATCGCCTCGATGAGGCGATTCTAATGAGTACACACAACATACAATTTCACGATAAAATAAGAAAATTTCCTTAAATATTTGTTTTCTTGAGCTATCGGAAGAATTTCGTAGGGACTCAAAAACGAGTTCGAATTAGCCATGGTATACGAGCCATCGGTGTTCCAGCCATCGAAGTTCGACTGTAATTCATTATTCAACATTTCTAGAATTGTATTCTTGTAAAACTCAACATTCATCAAAACAATACCGTCACCTTTATCAGCCTCTTTTATAATAATTGATTTATCTTCTGAGAGAGATTTTAATGCTTTTCATTGAACATAGGTGATATTATGCTTTACTCTTTTATATTCTTTAGGAATATTAGCCCGTATTGTTTTGGTTGTTGATATAGAAGTTTCAATATTTAAATTTCGTCCAGGTGGAGGGTTAAAATTTGATTTATTTCTAACTACTGAAATGTCCGTTTGCTCTTGACCATAAAAATACTCTTGTAATCTAATTTTTCGAAAGAATTCATTTAAATCATCATCAAGTTCAGAAAAATTACATTTTTTTCAGGTGTTGATGTAAATTTTAGACCCATCAACAAGATATTTTTTCTATATCATTTTAGATAGGTTATAGATTTTTGTAAATGTTTTATTGGCTGTTTCAAATATATAAAGAGAGAGACCAAGGAAGGGGTTAACTTATAGCCAACTCCATTGTTCACTATTGTTAACTAGGTCGTCCATTTAAGTTAACTCCTAGTTGACTAGAAGACCTTACCTGTACTGCGGGCTTTACCAACTTATACCACTGTAGCTATCATGACAGCAAAGTTTGACAGGCACGTCTCATTCTCCCTCTCTCTCTCTCTCTCTCTCTCTTAATTCTTGAATCATTAACAAAACAATTTTCTCTTTATTTTATTTTAATTACTTTATTTTATTTTGTCTTATTTTATTTTATTTTATGTTATTTTATTATTTAACCTGTAACATAAGTCATTAATTGAGCCTGCACGTGAGATATTGTTACTTTTGATACATTGGAAGAGGAAAGTCTCAAACGTAACACTGCGGACTCGCCAACGTGTTCGCTGTTCTCATGCATGTGGTGTAGAACTCTCTTTCTCTCTCTCTCTCTCTCTCTCTCTCTCTCTCTCTCTCTCTCTCTCTCTCTCTCTCTCTCTCTCTCTCTCTCTCTCTCTCTCTCTCCGACTGTATGTAACTCTGTCTTTTTATGTGTGAGCCAAGTCGTGAGAAAACCTGCTAATTGCATGTGCCAATAATAAAAGCGCAGATCAGTCTGCATGATGAATGTGACTATTACTAAATGCAGTTGTATACCAAAAGTCTTGTTCCTGAAGGACTTTGGTGACTCAGCAGGCTGGCTGTTTGTTGTCAAACCCTTAAGGCAATTTTTGTCGCGACGAGGCTCATGTAGTGCATTGACGTGTTAGTCTAAAAATGTTCCCAGTACATCAGACAAACAAGTCCTGTATATGTCCTATGTTTCTGGACAGACCGATCGTAGGGAACAGTTCAGACCTAGATCAGTCTGATCCTACTCCTAGATGATCAGTCGGAACAGTCTTTATGGTTTGCCATTCCCTCCATATCAGTTTTGTATGTTCAAATTTAAAGACAATTACAGCAACTTTTTCGGGTGTCCGAAATTTTAGGTTCTATATATCTATCTTTACATACTCCAACACCCTTTATGGCTACTAAACCGAGTTTGTATATTTGATTGAATTGCCTTTTAAGCTGCCAAATCAGATAAAACACAGGTTGTAATCAAAACAGTTTTAATTGCCATCGATGTGTGAAAAATAACCAGGTGATGTTTTAAGGGAATATTGACTGTTTTAGAATTATCCTGGCTGCATGTATTTGAAATGGTACGTCTATGCAGTACAAAACAAATCAAATGTTTTCGGTTTACTTTTTTTTTTTTTTTTTTTTTGCATTCAACATTAATTAATGTAACTTCAAAATATAAACCCCTAAACACATAAAATAGAATAAAATAATGTATAAATGATTTTTTTTTATATATGAACTCTCTCTCTCTCTCTCTCTCTCTGTCTCTGTCTCTGTCTCTCTCTCTTATAATAAATATAATATGATAATGGTATAGACTCGGAATCATTAGGAGAACACGCATATTCATTTTTTTTAAATGAATATTTCAAGCTAAATCAAAAAGATAGTTTTCTTATTTCTGCTCAAAATAGAACATATATTACGGGTAGTCGTAATAACTGCCTCATCTTTGTTTTAGAGCAGAAATACGAAAAATAATGTCTACTTCTAAAAACCTCAGTTTTATTATATAAAAGTGCGGTTCGAGGGGTCCAAATTACATAGGCGCGTGATCGTGATAAGACTGCATGTTCCTCTGTGTTTTTTATGTTTTCAAGAAAACAGGATTTGACATTTCATGCAAATTGTTCCCAAAGAAGACAATTTGCATGAAATGTAAAATCCTATTTTCTTTATAAAATATGAAAAGCACTAATTTATCGTCTGCTGAATTAGCCCAGAAAGTGGTAAAGGTTAAGGGATCAAATATCCCCCACCCCCTCCCCACCCCTAAGTAAAGGGGGGGGGGTGTTGACATTTCATCCAAAGTGTCTCTGTTGGAAACAATTTGCATGAAATGTCAAATCCTATTTTCTGGGTAAAATAAGACAAATATCACCAATTTATCGTGTGCTGAATTAGCCCAGAGAGTGGAAAGGTTAAGGGTTAAAATATTTTACCTCCCCAAAACAGGGTTTGACAGTGCATGCAAACTGTCTTTATTGGAGACAATTTGCATGACGTGGCAAAGAAATAAGAATCTCATCATTTTGTCTTGGATGCATGAATGTTGCCTTACAATCATTTTTCAGTTAACCAATCAAACTTAAGAAAAAAACTAAGACAAACTGTCAAAAAAAAAATGATTACCTTACATAACAATTGATATTTCTATCTTTATCTTATTATCCACGCATTTTTTTACTGATCTGTCAGATTAAAGAATTGCACTGATACAGTGACCTGTCGTCATGTCAGCTTATGAAAAAAGGGAGATTATGTATTATGCTTACACTAAAGACCCAGATCAGAGAGCACATCTGCACATTCTGATCAGGATTTTCACTGTTTATCAATATATTCTACGGTAATCAGTGTTTCTTTAGGAACACAGCTAAAGATGCTGATTTGTCTGCCCAGATTCTTAGATCATTGCCATAATGGTCCTTTTCAAATGTTGATGTTCATTTGATGTTTTAACAAGTTTGTTTTTATTGCATGAGTTATAGATCAAACTATAACCTTGCCCAGTGGCCTGAGGCTTCTGGGTCTCAGCTATATAATGTCAAGTAGAAAGATGAAACCAGAAGATACAGGTCCCTGGAGAAAGTTGTTCACCCTTCATAGAAATAAACAATAAACATGTGCTGTTATTAAACTGTTATTTATATAGGTTTGAACAATCGTTTTAATACTAATAAAATCAAAATAAGTGTCTTGTTGATCTTTTGTAGAACTGAGGTGTCTCCAAGTAAAATAATACAAAAATAGTAATGATTATTGAGATTATTGAGATTTTCAAATCAAAATGGATCTAATGAATTATGCGACCAACGTAGACCCAGATTAGTCTGTGCGTCCGCTTTATGATCAGAGTCTACACTGCATGTTAAATAGAGCTTGCACATTCTATCAGCGAAAAATGTATGAACATGCTGAACTGGAACTACAATGGTTGCACATCATATTAAATCCTGCTTTTATTTGGAGAGACTCAATAAGTTATTGTCGATTTTTAGGTAATTTTTTCCTAAGATATTGTTTTAAGTTAGCCCAAATGCATTCTACTGGATTCATATCTGGAGATTCCGGATTAGTGGGCCAATGGTTAATTTCATGCATTATCTTTCATAAACTGCACTGTTGGTATCCCAGGTTTATTTTTGAAACAATTACCTTAAGGCTAATATTTGAAAAGGTGTGAACAATTTATTGAATCTGACAGATAGTGTAAGTAATCTGACAGACACACCTTAACAAACAGCAGTGACACTGATCAGACATTACATCACAGAATCACAGAGCATCTTATTAAGGTCTACACTGTTTGCCACTCAAATAGCAAGTATAAGCTATGTCAACAGGTAGCCAAACGGACTTGATCGAATTTCAGTAAGGATTTATCCTGGAAGACATATCACTATATTGAATTTTTTTTTTTTTTTTTTTTTGCAATCATACATGTGTGATGTAAAGTATTCCTGTAATAGAATCTGCAGTAGATTAAGGTATAGTTAACTCCATGTTAGCTACCTAGGGCGTGAACTTCTAGCCAACTTCATGGTTTAGTTGTAGTCTGAAAGTAGCAGACTACAAGTTGACTTGGTGTAAAGAATAGTCTGAAAGGTACTGTATAACAGCACTTCATCAAAAACATAATCAACCATCAACAAAACAAGAGCAGCTCCAACACAAAGCATTCCACAGCGCAGAGGGAAAGAAAACAAAGAGACCAGCGAACATGATCGATGAACACACTGCTAGCCTATGTACAAGAAAACATGACGCAACTAAACAATGGCTAGCAAAATGGACAGCCTTGCAGAGGGTGACACGACAGTAAATCGGCATCAAAATAACCTTCTTGGAAAGAACAAAAGTATAAACTACTGAGACTTTAACCCGGCTTTATGGCTATCCTCCAACTCTCGCCCTTAATCCTGATACAGTGCGGTCAGTGCAAGGGTTCCCGAACTCATCAGTGATCAACAATAATAATAATAATAAGGAACACCAAATATCACATGTATTGTTGTTTTATTTCCTCTACCGATATCACTTCTAACAAAAAATTATAAGGAGGTACAAACTATACAGTTCAACGCACAGGAGCCTGTATCGTCTTTTTTTTTTTAGATTTTAGGGGCCTAGTATATCTATAAAGACAAGGGTTCTTTCGCTGTCAGAATACCAATGTTCGGAAAAAATTGCAGCATGAAGACAGATGTTAATTTCCAAACATTCTCTCTGTTTGGTCGCACAAATATGTTTTCCCTAAAATATAATCCATATTTGATTTACTAGAGACACTTACTTTAGCCACAATCCTTCATCAAAGCTTAAAATTCATCTATTTTCCAGCCAATGCAGCTAACAACGTCCACAGAGTTTTCTATTTTCCACTACAGTTAAACGTCTACAAGAAAGATTCTCTCGAATATTATCACTGTTCTCTGAAACTATGATGTCTAAGCTTTCTGACCATGCTGATCGCATCGCTCAACTGTCGTGCATCGCTTCGTAGAATGCGTTTTTCGTTTTTTGTTTTTTGTTTTTTTTATTTTTTTTGCTCTGAAGAATGTTATTGACTGCTGTCCTCCATATTGATGTCTAGAGGTCAATCTGAAACAAGCGATCTGATTGGTTGAAATGGAGAATTCTGATTGGTAGAAAATCAGGTAAATTTATTTTATTTCTCACATCCAATCAGAACAGCCGTTATAACTGAACTCGGTTAGGTCCATTTGCTGCAGAACAGTAATGTTCCGCAGTAAATAAGTATGGAAGAAAATGACAGCAAACGTTGAAAGAGCCATCAAAATGAAGAAAAAAATGTCTCGTACGCAGTGATGAATGAGAGTTAAGCGACGCGAAAATCGCGATCAGAAAGGTTGGACTTCGTAGTAAAAGTGGACAGTGATAATATTCGAGAGAATCTTTCTTGTAGACGTTAAACTGCAGTGGAAAATAGAGAACTTTGTGGACGTTGTTAGCTGCATTGGCTGGAAAATAAGATGAATTTTGAGCTTTGATGAAGGATTGTGGCCAAAGTAAGTGTCTTTAGTGAATTAAATATAGATAATATTTTAGGGAAAACATATTTGTGCGACCAAACATAGAGAATAATTAGAAAATAACATCTGTCTTCATGCTGTAATTACTTTTTGGAACATAGGTATTCTGACAGCGAAAATACCCTTGTCTTTATAGATACAATTAGGCATCTAAAACTTTCAAAACTAGTATGATGCAGGTCTCTGTGGTTCAACGTTACTATCCGCCATTAACGTTCTACGTTGTCTTTAGTAACGGAAGTGATATTGTTGTACTTATAACAAGACGTTATTGACGTTACGTTCGTACGGACTTCAATTCTGGCTTTTGTTCGTACAAAAAACATGTCTCTTTTTTCTTCTTCGTACTGCACTGTCTATATTCATTTTGAAAAAAGAAAAAAATGTAAATTTTGGAGAATAAGAGCTTGCACATTCGTCTAGGTGTGTACTAACCTGCAACACTCTTTTTCTAAGGTCTCCTGTCTCACCTATATATTCGCGATCGCACACTACATTTTATCATATGACTTTTTTCACGTCACAAGATATATCACTTTTTACTTTAAATACGCGGCCACATTTGAATGTAAAGCTTTCGCCTTCTATTAGATGCTTACAGAGACCGCAGTTAGGCCTTTTATTGAAACCACTAATAAAACATGTCTCTAGCTTCTTAAGAGACACCTCCTGATGATCTTTTGTTAGAAATGATACCGGGAGAGGAAATAGAACTAAAATATATGTGATATTTGGTGTTCCTTATTATTTTTTTTTTTTTACTTTATTTTCACCGTAAAGCGGCTTTTTTTCCCACTTGGAACCAGTAATTTTAATATATATATATAAAGTCAAAGCAAACGAAAACAAGAAGTAGAAACACGGTGAGTGCGACCAGAGAAGAGTAAGGTCAGGCACAAGCCTTCTACAAAAGGCTAAGATTGAGCCGTCAATGAGTCAGCGGTCCGACTCACCGTTGTGCAGTTGAAGGGGACAGCATAATTGCTAACCTTGATCGGATTACCTATTAACATCTTTTCTTTATATCAATAAATAAATGCAACTGATTTTTAATTGTTCTCAAAAATCAGATTTACCAAAATGCTCCTGAGTTACTCATCACGAAAACACGCCTATATAATTTTGACCCCCTTAAACCCCACTTTTATATTGTAAAACTGGGGTTTACAGGGATATATATTATTTTTCTTATTTCTGCTCAAAAACATAGATTGTGGGTACTCGTTAGAACCGTACTCGTTAGAACCGCCTCACCGAGGCGGTTCTAACGAGTACCCACAATCTATTGTTTGAGCAGAAATATGAAGAATATCAGAATTTTTTATCTGATACTTTTCATTTTTTGGTGGTAAAATTTTCAGTAAATTTGAATAGGCATGTTTTCGTAATGTTACCATAGAACTCGGGCTTCGATAGGCCTTTTTGAAGAAGTATTTCTTAAAACCAACTTATATTTAGAATTTTATTCACAGTGTTGACGATCAACTTTAGAAACTGTTATACGAGGATTATGATACTGTTAGCCTTGTTTTGGCAGTTTAGCAGTTAAAAACCTGAAAAACTTCGACGACCTCGAAACCCGAAATACCTCGGTAATCATTGATCCTACATGTAACTTTTTTAAAGCTGCATATTTATTTCAACTGAAAGCACTAACAGAAATACAGTGTTAATAACCGTATTGCACTCCAAGAAACGAGTGAACAATTTATAGACCATAAGTTTTAATGAAAATGCGGATATTTTCCTGATTTTGTGATAAATATATATAGGGCTAATTACATACGTAATCAATGTATCGCAGGATTGTGTGAATTGCATAACATCACAGTTGCTTATTTTCTACGGAAGCCCATTCAAGTCATACCGAAGACAGCGTAACCTAGCAACTTCCAAGTTAACGACATTAACTTATTGTCTACACTCAGAGACTACCTAGAGATTAAGAGAGAAACGGCTGGATCCATTGTTGATCCACAATGCATCAGTTACCTTATGCTTGTTGTCTACAAGTAGTTGTGGTCATGCTACCCAAGCCATAATCCAAACTCATAAATCTGTAAACGTATGACGAATCAGAATGTTTAGACCAACAGACAACTAAAACCCGGGACTAGCTTGACCTGTGAATAGAGTAGAATAATACTTATTGGAAAACAGACATATACAGAAGGTGTTTTTCATTCTCATGTACTGTTTCGGCGCAGCACACTTATGTAGATATTCTAAAAGGTTATTCATTTCAGCACTTTATCAAAGGTTATGGCCTATACATTAATTTTGACAATTTCTTTTTTTTTTTTTTTTTTAAATTGGTGGATGCATTGGTATTGCTAAGCGCAATCGATAGCATTCTCGGGACATCGCGACAAAAAATTGATATTCTTAGCTACTTATTTTAGTTCTGATGGGGTAAGCCTAAAAGCGGTGAAATTAGCAGTAATTATTAGCTCACCTTACCCGATTAGGCTCATAGATGAGCTTATGATATAGGCATATACCCGTCGTCCGTCTTTTTTTTCAAACGACTTTTCCTCTGAAGCAGTGAAGCCAATTCTTCCTATATTTCACATATAGCATTAATAGGCTGGGGTAACGAATTATATTAGTTTTGTTTCAATCAGTTAAGAACTCTAGTTGCTATGGCAACTTCTCGTTGCCATTGACTTATAATGGAAAAAAGTGGAAATTGTCATTTATTGCTGTCTCACTGCAGATATTTTGACAAAAGTTATACAGAAATGTTTCTTGAGTTGTCCTTTACGTTACGTACGAATTTTAAAATGCTTTTTTTGATTAGTTGCCACGGCAACGAAAACATTAAATTCGCAAAAAAAAAAAAAAAAAAAAAAAAAAAAAGATTCAAAATTCTTCTCCTCAGAAGCAATAAGAGGAATGTAACTGAAACTTTCAAGAAATGTATACAGCCTCTACAAACATTTTGTTTTTATTACCGTTGACCTTATACTCTTGTCGCTATGACAACTTACGGTTTCCATTAGCTTATAATGAGAAAAATAAAAGCAGGTCTTTTTTTGTATCTCATTAAAGATATTTTGACAAAACAGAACTGTTCATTGAAATGTCCCCTTTGTTACATATGAATTGTGTCCAAACTGCTGATTTTGAAATATTAAATTTGCAAAATAAAATCATCTCCTCTGAAGCCATACGGGAAAAAAAGCTGAAACTTTCAAGAAATGTTCATAATATAACCTTCTACAAAACGTTTGGTTTTGTTGTCATTGCTCGTATGCATTCGTCACTATGGCAACAATGTTTTCATAGAACTATATTGGGAAAAGCTAAATTAGGTCTTTTTGCTATTTCATTACAAATATTTTAACAAAAGATCTAGAGAAATGTTCCTTGAGTTGTCCTCTAGGAGATATATGAATTCGTTCAAGCGGCTGAATTTTATTGATTGCAATGATAACCAAAAAAAAAAAATATATATATATATATATATATATTTTTGTAGAGGCAAATATTATAAACCTTTCTGTATGACTTCTGAGGAGAATATATATATATATATATATATATATATATATATATATATATATATATATATATATATATATATATATATATATATATATATATATATATATATATATATATATATATATATATATATATATATATATATATGTTGAGAGTTAATCATTAACAGTGCAAATAATTTGTTTACCTGAGGCCTTTCGGCTTTCGCCTTCTTCAGAGGTTTTCTATTTTAAACAAAAGACATAAAAATGTAAAATTTACGAATAAAAGATTGTGCCCTTTACGGGCCCATGTTATCTAGCCCGCTGCGACTTAATAACTGAGCGTGTTTAGAAATATGTGAAATGTAAACAATACGCGTAAACACAACGTGCAAAAAGTAGAAAGTTTATCTTCAAAACGTATAAAGCTTATCTTTACTATCAACACCACTGTGTCCATATACGCAATGTATACGATGCACATAAACCCTACACCAAAAGGGATATACACCAAACTGAGTGTTTTACACCAATACATAAGGCAAATATATATATATATTCTCCTCAGAAGTCATACAGAAAGGTTTATAATATTTGCCTCTACAAAAATAGTGTTTTGAATTGCCATTGCTATTGTGCTTTCGTCGCTATGGCAACTTAAAGTGTCCATAGAAGTATAATGGGTCAAGTGTAAGTAGGCCATATCTTCTATCCTACTGCAGATATTTTGACAAAAGTTTTACAGGAATGTTCCTTGAGTAGTCTTCTGCCAAACATAGTTGTGCTCAAGCGGTTGAATGTGATTGGTGTGAAAAAAAAGGGTAAAGCTGAAACTTTGCAGAACAGTTCGAATTTATTAGCTTGACACCAGTTCACTCAGGTGAGCATCGTTGCCCATGGGCCTCAGGTATTTAATGTGAGAGTCATTCTTGTAGAGGCCAGCCGGACGAGATCTCATTTAGTTCTCTCGAATTCATCTTTTGCATTACGGAATTTGGTCGATTTCGCCACGATTTCGGTGTTAAGAACCCAAGACTATTCCGTACTAACTTTAACAATTATTGTGTGCTAAGGATTCCGGGACAACTCGGCCCAAAACAAAGTCAGCCCATAGCAAATACGGCCTATGACAAAGCCGGCCCATAACAAACTCGGCCCATACTAATAAAGGGGTTTTCATTTCATTCATGTATATGCCAAGCATAAAGAACATATGATTATAGAAAATGCACAGAAATCCAAGTCTAAAAATTAAAAAGAAATACTGTATAATGGAACTTTTGTATACACATACGCTGTCTGAGGTATACAAATGCATGAAAAAAATATATTTGATACCTGAGTTCTCTAATTTACTGTCTATATTAATCAGCGGCTAACTTTTCTGCAGGATTATATTTATCTTTCTGAACAAGATTTGCCTCAAGATGATTAAATTAAGGTGTTTTTATGTCTGTCTTGCAGTCTGTCAGTACTTTCCCTTGTCATTCTGTCTATCTATCTATCTATCTATCTATCTATCTATCTATCTATCTATCTATCTATCTATCTATCTATCTATCTATCTATCTATCTATCTATCTATCATTTTTTTTATTGAACACAGGATCCCGATCTTTTCTGATTGAACTAAACGCGGATGGATAGATGGGCGGAAGGCGAACAGCAAGTCTCCTTCAGTAACCGATCTGTTGGACTTGTACAACATTAACGCTTGGTCATAAATCAATCGTATATTGATCTGATGAAATAACTTTAAACATTTACTCATGTTGAACCGTTTATTTTCTTACCTCCCATACAAATTTCGCTTTTGCGACACAATGTAATCCATGACGTAATGCACGGAATCAATTTTACATACTATATGATAAAATAAAAAATCTAAAAGCGTGATCTCCTATTCAGACACAATTTATCAACCGTAAACTTTAAAATTTAGGATCCTGGCCTTGCCTCTAAGCCACTGAAAGCAAAGAACAGGGTGGTGTAGCCTTGATAATTCGATAGAACGTTTTCATAGAAATGCCACAAGCACGAAGCACAGCCTTCCCGAGACAGCAAGAAGAAGAAGAGATGTGCAACAACTGATGACAAACTGGAATCAAAGAAGAACTGAAACAGAAAAAACCGCCTTTGAACGGTCGTCAGTAGAAAACAGCTGGGAGAGGGATGGTGGCTTAAATACGGTGGCTTAAACCCATTTTACTCGCGCGAAGCCTCACCCTTGGTTGGTGCAGCTCCAAATTACAAAAATAGTACGTTCGGTTCACATAGGGGTCATCAAAGTGAAACATCACAGTGAAACTCGTATGATCACAAACACTGTGATGAAACAAAACAAAGGAGCAATGGCGATCTGAAGCGAGAACACAAGATAACTATATAAGAGACCAGTACGGGCCCGACCACAGACGTTATTAGTCAGGCGCCTACCATCAGAAACAGATTGAGGAGGGAGCCGTCATTTAGTCTGAGCGACCCATCGTCGTACAAAATTTAAAGAGGGAAGCAAAATTATCAACCATAAGTGGGTTAATAACCATCCATGCAGAACATCCATAATGTAACTATCCTTTTTAAAAAAAAAAAAAAATATTACGCAGGATATAAGTAATTAAATAATTAAGATTTATTTACTTGAGGATGTTTTGATGGTAGTTTTCAACATTTTGTTTGGGTCATGATTTTCTACCAAGTCTCCATTACCTGTTCCGACTTACAATTCAACCTTTAGCATGCTATTGACTAAATCTGTAGATGACAGCTCGATGGCGACAGGAGTTATTTAAAGTGGTACTTTGCCGACTTTGTTTAAATCCACCGATCCTGGTATTTCTGTCGCTAAAATAAAAAAAAAAATACAACTAACTCTCGAAGAAACTGCTGTCATCAAGGTGACTACTTCATCAAAGTAAGAATCCGGATATTCACAGCATTGCAAAAAAACTTCAGAATGGTATGTAAATTTATTAGCTGTGAAACTCGATAAATGCAGATGTTAAATATATGAGCACATTTTTTCTACATATTTAGCGAACATCTTAGACGTTTTCTGTATTTACTATTCTGAACCATAAAGATAAGGCCCTTTTTCTGACCCGTAACATAAGTCTTCGTTTTTTTTGCTGATACATATAGTGTCCCATTTACTAAACCAGTATTGAATTTACAACGTAAGCCCTAGTTTTGGAGTAACATGATCTTGAAAGTTGGTGGGGTAATGCAGTATGAACCTGATGAATATTTTAAACACTGTTTTTCTTTTATATTATATCACACGCAGTTATACCTTCTTCTGTTTGTTAGATAAATGCCTTAAGTAGTATCCTAGCTACATGTACCTCCCTTTAAAAATATTACATCAGCAGCAACTAAATCTTTAATTTTTATTAATTTTGCATCTAGGGATTCAATAAAACCTAGCCTTTCTCCAGAAGTGAACGTTGAATTATTTTGAAACTTACCAGAATACATTATTGGGACAGTTCAATTAGCTGACTAAGTTTTGGTGAGCTTGACCTTATTTTCAAGGACTGTGAGATTGTCAAAAGAGCATGCGACCATTGGGCTATTCTATGCTACTTAACAAAAGTCTTCATGTTCTTAGATCACCTGAGCTATTGTGATTGGTCAATATCCATTGTGCGTCGTGCGTCGTCCTTCGTGCCTCAAGTAGCGTCAACTATTTTTCTTAAATGACAACTCCTCCTACACCCCTGTGCCAATTTCAATCAAACTTCACAGGAATGTTGCGTAGGTGACTCCATACAACAAAATAGCTAAAATCGCTTTGCCCAAATGAACAAGATGGCCGCCAGAGCTAAAAATGGAAAAAAAATAATAAATGTCAACTCCTCCTACACCCTTTGGCCAATTACAATCAAACTTCACAGAACAGAAATGTTGTCTAGGTGACTCACTACCAAAATAGTTAAAATTATTCTGCTCCAATAAAAGAGATGAACGCCAGAGCTAACAATAAAAAGTCTTTAAATGACAACTCCTCCTACATTCTTGGGCCAATTTCAATCACACATTATAAGTATGTTTTGTTTTTATGATATCTTGAAACAGTCTTAATAGGGATCATGTGGAGTCTTCCGATGTTATATTCATAAAAGTTTTAACAGAATTTAGCGATTGGTTCCAGAGATAGGTTATGATTTTGTGAATATCAAGATGCAAAAATAACGAAAATCGGAGGTTTTCATGAAAGAATTGCTGCAGACTTAATATTTGAATTGAAAGAGAAAAATGTGAAACAGAATACTAACAGCGGTATAAGTCTAACCAAAGGAAGTTGGTAACTCTGGGTGTGGTATATTCTAAAATAGACGCACAGTTCATAGTACGATGCTTTATGTTCGTACTGAATTACCCCATCCACTTTTATGATCATGTTACTCCAGATCTATGGTTTATGTTGTAAAACCGAGGGCCAATATGGCCCTAAATCGCTCACCTGAGTTTCACGGTCTGACGCCACATGACCCTTATTAAAACTGTAACAAGATATCATCAAAAAAAAAAATATTCTTATAACGTTTGATTGAAATCGGCCCAAGGATGTAGGGGGAGTTGTCGTTTAAAGATTTTCTGGTTTTAGCTCTGGTGGTCATCTTGTTCATCGGAGAAAAACCACTTTAGCTATTTTTGCAACATTCTTGTGAAGTTTGATTGAAATTGGTCAAAGTGTTTAGGAGGAGTTTCATCTATTTTGTATCTATTTTAAGCTTTGGTGGCCATCTTGTTCATTGGAGAGGAAACGTTTTAATTATTTTGGTAGAAAGACATCTAGGCAACAAGTCTGTAAAGTTTATTTGAAATAAGCCCAATGGTATAGGAGGAGTTGTCATTTAAAGATTTTTCTATTTCTTGCTCTGGCAGCCATTTTGTTCATTGGAGTGAAACCATTGAGCAATTTTGGAAGATAATCTCTTATTGCAATATTCCTGTGAAAATTGATTGAATTTGGCCCAAGGGTGTAGGAGGATTTGTCACTTATTCTATTTTTAGCTCTGGCGGCCAAGATGGCTAACTGATGCGGAAGCATTGTATTTATTTTGGTAGAGAGTCACCTAGGCAACATTTGTGAAGTTTGATTGAAATTGGCCCAAGGTTGTTAGAGTTGTCTTTTATGGCAAATTGTTGAGCCGCACGACGCGCGATGCTCGATGGACGACGCATGACGCACAACAGATATAAACGGATCACAACAGCTCATCATGAGCTCCTTAAGTAGCATAAAAATAACCCGATGGGCACCTGCCCTTTTGATAACCCCACAGTCCATGTGATCTTGAAATTAAGGTCAAGTTCACCAAAACTTAGTCAACTATTTGCACTGTCCTCATTTTGTATTTAGGTAAGGTTCAAATCAATTCATCGTTTACTTCCGGAGATAGGCTAGGTTTTATTAAATTCCAAGATGCAAAAATAAAAAAAATAAATAAATAAAAAATGAAGATTTTCATAAAAGAGTTGCTGTACATGCAATATTTTTCTTTAAAGGGAGGTAAGGTAGATAGGATACTACCTAAGGCATTTGTCTAACAAACAGAAGAATGAATAACTGGATGTAATATGTCTTAAAAGAGAAACAATGTTTAAATTATGTTACATCAGGTTCTTACTGCATTACCCCACCCACTTTCATGATCACGTTACTCCAAAACTAGGGCTTATGGTGCAACATCAATACTGTTTTAGAAAATGGGACACACTATAGGTAATGTATCAGCAAAAAATAAAGACTAAAATGCCTTATGAACACCTCTCCTTTAACATTGAACCAATGGCGTACCAAGAAGTTCAGCTCGACAATATATTGACAAAGCCTATGCTAGTGGACAAGAATATCTCAGTTGACATTGCCAGTTTTGAAACAAAAATAATGATTTGAATTTGTGTCAAACCTTGACCTAGATCTTTTGCATGTTGCTGCGGAGGAACCTTATTTTATAGTGTTATGGCCCGTTGCAAACATGTGTATTTTAAATTTGTCAGTAGGCACATGTTGATTGAAACTTATTGTGCTGATTGGGGATAAAGATTAAGTTTTAAGATTAAGTTTTCTTATTCAATCATCTTCACTTATGTTTTTGAGTATACTCTTTTACATTTGATCAAGTTATGAACTTTTGTTAATGTGACCATCTAAATTTGGAATTATTTCGAAGTTATTTTGGGGGACAAGCATACATTGAGGAACATGTATTCAACTGGTTTCTATGCAGATGACCTCTCAGAAAGTTGATATTTATTTGGTGTTATAAATCTTGAATTCTTTTTTTGTTATTCGATTAAAGAAATGAATTTAAAAATGTTTCCAACCTACCCCTCCCTTTTTCTTCGGGACAAGAAGATGAAAAGTTTTTCCTACCTACATATCCTACTTTATTACAGAGTGTTAGAGAAAAAAAACTGTTTTAAAAAAAAGGTAAGAGAAAAGTCCAGGGAGTGCCACAATCACAAACCGCAGCCCTTCCCAGACCCCAAGAGGAAGAGGAAACCGACAAATCTAAACAAGCACAAACCGAACAAATGTACGAAAAGCACTAAGATTAGCTCTCTCTTCCCCAAGCGAGGTAATCGCAATACTAAAAGGACTGAAAAACACAAGGACACACGGAAAGACATACAACAAATCGCCCCGCAGAATAAACCACAAAGCAACAAAGAGTAAGACTAACACCGGGACCACCGCCTTAGAACGGTCGGTAGAGCAAACCACCGGGGGGTTTAAAGCACTTTTACAGCTAGCTAACTTCACCCTGGATCCCGATGCTACTCTTAATACAGAAATACATAAAAATTCGGTTCGCATAAAGGCTCCCAACTCAGTCAATGCATCAAAGCGAAAACATAAAAATCAAATTAATCACTATAATAAACAAAGACGAGTACTCATGGCTAATTCTACTGTATGCCAGAGTAAATGAAAACCAATAGTTGAACCACGGCGGGCCAAGCCAAAGACATATCGTCAATATATATACATATATATATATATATGAAGGCAAGCCTTCTTGACAGTCATAAATAAGAAAATTAGCTAAAATGTGTTAGCTAAACAATTTTACTTAGAATCAGAATGTTAAAGGTTAACTAAACAGACAGGCAGACTCGGCTCCTGTCACTCTAAGGATTGCTAGCGCTAATTTAGGTTCCGATCGTTTCCAGTTGATACTCTAATAAATAAAACTGTTTACTGCATTATTTGACGAGGTATAATTAGAAACGCTGCATTCATTCAGAATCAAGGATATTTTCTTGAGTCACCACTTTATATTTATAGAAAAATGTATCAACTATTATTGGCGTAATCGGTTTCGGAATCATCGCCTAATTTACAATTTCCAGTGATTCTTAATTGGGTCGTCTAATTTTAAAATCTATCGTCACGGCCGGGTCGTACTAACATACGAAATTGGAGATATGAAGCAAAACGGAGATACTAATATGCGAAATGTAGTGAAATGGAATTAATAAAATGCGAAATGTAGCGAAATATTTGGTGTAATTTAATGACACAGAGAGTAGAAATATAGAGCCCGGGGTAAAGTGGATAACATGTGTTATTAATCGGGTGGGAATAGGCAAGATCGAGGTTTTTAGTGCAATATGCGAAATGTAGCAAAATATGTTTGTTTTTGTTTTTTTGTTTGTTTTTTTTTTTTTTTGTTTTGTTTTCAGTATGAAGTGCATTGAAATAAAATAATTCACTGGCAGAAGGAGTCAGGGGTAAGGTAGGATAGTGTAAGTCGGGCTTTAGTGATGATGGTTGTTTGATAGGCTAGGACTCGTGGTAGGAGGGACCAAGATAGGAGTTGTAGTGTACGAATAGGCTACAAGGCAGGGTAGGATAGGGTAACTGTAAGGCTAGGGTATGTGGATGGTTGTGTAATCGAGATGTGGGAAGGGAGATTGCAGGTATAGATCATCGGAGAATGACAAATCCACTTGTATATAATTTAGGGTATATATGTGTAAAACTGACAGGACTTATGGTCATTTCGGCAATTAGAAGTACTCGTTTCACGTTCGCTAATTATTGTTTAATATCGTATATACCCTTTCTATTAAGACCTGAACTTCTAACATAGATGTCCTAAACTTTGAACAAATTTACTTCACTTCTTGTTGGTATGTCTAGAAACTTCCGGATTATAGGCAAATACTATAGACCCTAGTCAGAAGGTGCGTTCCACAGCATTTGATCTGGATCTTTCGTACTTTGCATCATTGTTTCTTTCTATATATGTAGTTGTGCCATTGAGGAACAGTTTTTTTTTGTTTTTTGTTTGTTTGTTTTTGGTTTGTTAGGACGGCTTTTCAATATTTCTGACATGCCACCAATTAAATAGTCGCCATTTCAAGCTGAAATGTGTCAACAGTAAACTCATGTTCACAGACCTGTCACTGAATTCAAGATTGGTCCGAAAATAGCATCTTCTTTTATTTTGGTGTAATTGTAGATGTTTCACGTGATTCGATCTTTAATTTATGCCTTCGATTTCAGGCAATAGTGAGAATAAAAACGTGTGTTGAACTTTTTTCTCACTTTCCTTACACTTCAGTTTTTGTAAGAGCCTTATCACTAAACGTTTTGCTGTACTCAACTCTCCTTCCGGCCGACGAAAGATCGTAACTTTTTCTAACTATGAGGCAAATTTCCACGCTTATACTTTTATATAACTAAAATCAAACAGAATCAAAGTAATTCCGATTATTTTTATCGTCAAATTTTAAATTTTTAGAAAAACCGCGGAACTTCTTTGTTTCACCGTAAACATGTTCTACAGGTAGTTGTCAGACTCTCACGGTAAACATTTGTGTACACGTTGAAGAAAAAAAAAACAGCCCTAAAATTACATGAGGATCAGGTTATACTTTTGTTTCATAAGTGCCGCACCATAAACTTACATGACACTTATATATCGCGGATAACGATCATCAGCTTTATTAAAATTAGTAAGATGTTGAAGTAAACATGATCACGATGCCGTGTCGTGTATTATTTTGATGTTTACACGCGGAACCAATGTTTTGAGTATGGTGGTTTCTATGAAGCTTTAGTACTGTGACAAATTCAGAAAAAAGTTGACTTATATTGGACATTGTATGTGCATTACAATGAAATTAAAACTACTTTGAAATGTTTTTGTACAACGAAAACATTCAGTGACATGAAATTTTTCCGACTGTCAGCTGATCAACAATATTTGAAGCTTTATATCATTCTGTAGGATAATTAAAATAATGGTAGAGCACCAGTTCAACACCATCGTGTTCTGTTTTTCTTGTCCTTAAAAAATCTCCAAAACGCCATTTCACGTTACTTAGAAAAAATGTTCCTGTATAACATGCTGTGAAGACTATATCTGTCAACCCCTGATTCCAGAGAAAATAGCACTTGCTATTCCAAAAAAAGGATAGTCCACCATTCACGGGACCATTCTTCCCACCCTATGTAAAATCTCAGTTTCTTTCATAGCCGTTTTTGATTGGATATTTGAACAGTGCTACAGGTACATGTAGTCATAAACAAAGAGCGAAACAGACTGATAACAAAGGGAAAATATCTGAATCCAAACAATATTGCTTGATTTTAAACACCTAATCGGCGCTATGATGATGATACTTGGATGAAATATAAAGAAACGCTATATAAACAGTGTTGAAAGCTGTGATACTATGACATTTGACAAAATGACAACACGTGGAAAGGAAAATATGGGTTTCACTGAGTGCAGTGTACTACGAAGACATGAAAATAAACATTATAGTATTTCATTTATGATAACTAGCTTGCCGTGTTTTCAGGACAAACATATAAATAAATGAATCCAAGTACTTGAGTTAAAATAACGGCATGCATAACATTTGATAGCGTTTTCGCAAATGTTCTGTATGGATGTTTTGACCTGAGGAAACGTTGATTTTACTTATATATTATGTCATTTTGTAACCCTTTTAGTAATACGTGACTGTTCTTTTTAATAGCTATAAAGACGTTTTCTTTTAAGGAGGGAAATGTTTTATTATTATTGATACAGACTATACCATGTGCTTTATTATTGTATCACTGCTCATGCGCATTTTACCATGCTTTGGCGGTCTTTGATTCAGTTGTATATTAAATGCATTCAGGAACACACGTGTTTTTATTCCAATGCATGTTCTCATTTGAGATTATTATAATTAACACTTTATAAAACAAGCGCCGATTAGGTTTTACTTCTCTCCCAGACCGTGTAATGTAAGGGGCATTTGGATTTGGGATTGACGAATTTCTGTCAGATTCATTGATAGTACTTGAGCTGCTGGTTGATGGAGGCTTTGCAGGGGTAATGGAAATTGCAGGTTGTGCAAATATATCAGGGTGGAAGGATTCAGCTTTTGAGGGATCATTGTTTGTTTTCCCGAAAAACCTGCGATTTCGTCTGTAAATAGCGCCATTGTTTGTCTGTACTGAGTTTATCTAGCATCATGTTTTTAATGACTTTTGCAAGTTTCCAGATCTTACCAAATTGAACTCTGACTTGATCATTGACCTCTAGGAGTGGTAATTGTTTGGATGTTTGGTCGTAATATTTTTTCCGTAAACTTTTAGAGTATAGTAATCTCTTCTTGATAATACTGGAGTCAGCAGTTTTGAGAAGTTTGTCAGTGATGGGCAAGATTTATTTAGTTCTCCTGCTCATTAATAACTGCGACGGTGTAAAACCATACTCTAACGGGGTGTTACGGTATTCTAGGATCAACAAATAAGGATCCTGTTTGCTATCTTTTGCCTTTTTCAGTAGCTTCTTAGCCATGGATACGGTCACTTCGGAGATACCATTCGAAATGTAAGGGGCTTGACGTTTTGTGAATAAACCCCCATTCCTTTGCAAAATCTGCGAATTGTTGCCTTGAATACTGAGAGCCATTTCACTGATGCAGTCATCGCAAATGCCGTTGCGCCACATGTGAACTTTCAACTTTTGAATAACAGTTTCGGAGTACATGTTCGGCAGATGGACGATCTCAAAAAATCGGCTGTAATAGTCTGTTGTGAGAAGGTAGTTTTTCCCTTCAAATGTATCGGTTCCAATTTTTTTATATGGCCTTTGCGGGAATTCATGCGGGATTAGGGAAGAACCATTAGCATTAGAATCTCTATGTGTTAAGCACACAGAACATTGAAGTACTTACTCTGTAATTTGCTTTGATATGCCAGGCCAAACGATGTTGTCTTTGGCGCGCTCAGGAGTTTTAGTTACGCCCAAATTGCCTGTGTGAACTTGGCGTAACGTTTCTTCACGCATCGATTTAGGTACGACTATTTTCTGACCTCTAAAAATGAGACCCTGTTCTACCGACAGCTCGTCACGGTGATTCCAGTACTCCAGAATATCAGAGTCACATTCCGGCCTAGTTTCAGACCAGCCATCAACTGTAGTCTTTTTCAATGTTTGCATTTGCTTGTCTTTCTGAATTGCTTGCCTGATTGCTTCCAGACGTCTGTCAGTAACACAAAGTTCTGTATTACAGTGTGTACGTGTAAATCTAACCTATCTATTAAATTTGAATATGTGTCAGGAAGCGATGCGCGGGACAAATAGTCACTTACTGGTATGTCTTTCCCACTTTTTTGTTCCACCTGAATACTATATTTCTAAAGCTGCAAAAGCATCCTCAGCAGGCGCGTTTGGGCTGCCGACAGGGGCTTTTTGACGATGAACGAGAGAGGCCTGTGATCAGAATGCACTATTACTCGTCTCCCTTATGTGAATTGATGGAACCTCCGGCAAGCGTATAAGATCGCGTAAAGTTCCTTTTCTAATTGCGCGTATGCTATCTCAGCTTGAGTTAAACTCTGTGACGCAAACGCAATAGGCCTTCCGCGTTGGATAAGGCAAGCTCCGAACCCAAATTTTGACGCATCCACCTCAAGCGTGAGGGTTTTCTTAGGGTCAAAGTAACACAATACTGGACTTTGTGTAATAATTTCTTTAACTTTCTCAAATGCTCTGGTTTGCGGTTCGTCCCAAATGAATTCAGTCTCCTTTTTAGGAGGTTCCGCAGGGGACTGGTTATCTCTGCAAGATTACTAGCAAACTTGCAAATGTAGTTTACCATTCCCAAGAAACGTTCAAACTTCTCACAAGTGTCAGGGATATCAAGTTTCATGATCGCCTCGACCTTCGAATTGCCGGCTTGCAAACCTTTATCTGTGATCACGTGATCAAAGAAAGGAACCTGTTTTACATTTATTGCCATTTTGTCCGAGTTGAAACGAATCCCCATGTTTCGAGCTCGGTCAAGGACATTGCGCAAATTTGTGTCATGCTCTTTGCGAGTGCGTCCAAAAATGAGTATATCATCCATAATGGCTGTCACAGCAGACATACCTTCAAATATTTAATCTATTTTCATTTGAAATATTTCACTAGAGGCTGATATTTCGAACGGTAGGTGGACATATCGGTATCTGCCAAAAGGCGTACTAAATGTAGTTAAGTATGACGGTTCCTTGTCCAGTTTGATGCTCCAATACGCATGTGTGATATCTAAGAGACTGAAGCAGGTGGCACCAGCAAGCTTAGATGTTACATCGTCAATAGTGGGTAATGGATAATGCGGTCGTCGTATTACCTCATTCAATACGTTAGGATCAAGACATACCCTAAGTTTACCTGTTTTAGGCTTTTCTACAACAACAATTGAGTTGACCCGGTCGGTGGGCTCTGTGACTTTTGTAATTATATTGTCACGCTGCATTCTACTCAACTCTTCCTTAAATTTTGTTTTGAGAGCCTCGGGTATTCTGCACAGCGGATTTACTCGTACAACAAGCACACCATTTTCCTTAATGTACAGTTTACACTCTCCGGGAAGGACCCCAATTCCTGCAAACAACTCTGCGTACTCATTCATAACTGACTGTTTATCTAAATCAGACGAGGCTCTTTGAGAAAAAGTTTCAACAGCGTATGTTAGCATAATAAGGCCAATGTCAACTGACGATTGCAAACTAACCAAGGGAGGGGCAGAGCCTTCCACAACATAGAATAATGCATTAATGACCTTGTCTTTATGGCAACATGCAAGCTTCACCATTCCTATGACTAGGAGCATGTCCCCAGTGTATGCTGGGTGTAGAGTGGCTAGGGGCCTCTAAGGGGTGTTTCACATTTAATGACTTAAATTGTGAATGCGGTAGTATATTAACAGCGCTACCAGTGTCAGTTTTGAATTGCACAGGGTTCTGGTTAGTGCCAATTAGTAACTGGGCATGTGATAGTGAAACACTAGAAAGAGCGCTTACCGTGTCAATGAAATATTCCTCACCCAGGGAAACCCGATATCGGGATATCGGAGGTTGCGAGATTTCGGAGGTAAACAAATGATGTCATCCAGCGACAGTGTATGTACTTATCCTCTTTTAATGATCAAAAAAGTACTCCTGGAGGATAAGCAACGTAACTTATATTTTCTCAGTTGAATAGTTTAATATATGAAAATGGAATTTCAATATAAAGTATCCTCCTATTCATTCAAAATCACGTTTGAAAAGGAAATTTCATTGTTTTTCACCAAAATTCCATTTTCACTTGTTTATAGCTTTTATCCTGTAAAGCTTTTTCATTGAGTATGTATGTCTGTATAATCTAGAACATTTCTATAAATCTTACAAGAAATGGCAGATGTGAAAAAAAATACTAAAGTGGCAGATTTTTTAGATTTCTTTAGGGTTGTTGTCATATTTATTGGTAACAGAATGTCGGAGGTATGATGCAGGGATGTCGGAGAACAGATTTATATTGGATAACGGGATATCGGAGGAAAGGAAATTTTGTGTTCTTCTTAAAACGGCTACATCTTTTCTAAAACGTGATCTTGCCTGGTTTAATATGTTGAAGATGATTACCTGAATCGTCAGGAGTGGCATGTAGCAAGCGAACAAAGCGTTTATGCTGACTGGCAAAGAATAAATGAAATAATGTGCCATAGACTTATCAAGATAACCAGCCATCGTGATGAAAACCCCGGTAACAAACACGACTTCACATAGAAAAAGTGGGGATTGCAGGGCTATAAATCTTTTTTTTTATTTTTTTCTTGTTTCTGCTCTAAAATATGTATTGAGGTACTCTTAAGAACCACGTCGTTTCTGCTCTAAAACATAGGTTGCTGGTTATCTTTAGAACCGCCACGATGAAAAAAAAATAATAATACGAAAATTAACAGTTTTCTTTCTGAAAAGTTTGTATTTTTTAAGACATGAAAATTTCATTCTGCGTGTTTTCATATTTGTTCATCACAACGTTTTGTGCCTTTGGCGAGTTTCCAGGCCTATACACAGACTTTTGAAATGGAAGGGGCGGGTGTGTGAATTCTTGGCTATTCTTAAAGGGGGCACAGACGCCAACAAAATGCCGATGGGAGATGCAAAATTAAGGAATGTAAAGTTATTTTAAGGCCAAATCTGCATGATTTTTAAAATAATTGGCCCGAAAGGGGTACAGGTCTCGTTTCATCGTTTGGTCGGTCAGACACTCCATGGATTTTTCACTTACATTTAATTTAGGCTTAAAAACCCACGCCCGTGGGTTTTGAAACGGGGATGGTGTGACCGTATGAAGGCGTGCAAATGCTCAGAAAATGTCGATTAAGAGGCGAAAATTAGGGGTGTAACCTGTGTTTTCGATTAAAATCTGCTTGATTTTTTAAATAATTTGTCCACAATGGGGGCTACGTTCGCCAACTCCCCCCTCGCCCCCCCCCCACCCCCCACCCCATCTGCTTGATTTTGAATAAATTTGTCAACCCCATTACCCAACCATCACACACACGCGCGCGCGCGCACAGCGCGTATGGAAGAACACGTTACAAAATCTGCATTGTTTTCTGTTGATAGCAAATGAAAATGACAAAGGTCTCCTCGATACAACTCGAAACAACTTATATAATTATTATATCACGCTAGCAAATTTATGCGGTCAAGACCCCTTGCAAATCTCACTTAGGAAATGGGATTACAGGGGAATGTGTAATTTTTCTGGCTGCTGCTTAAAAACCTAGATAAGCGAACTGTCCGTAAGGATTTTATAGACAACATAGGAGTTGAAAGCCCGTATGGTATAGACTGGGACTCAGAGGTATGCTTCTTAACAGATTGTAAACATTTTTAAAGAGCTCATCGTGTGATTATTATTATTATTATTATTATTATTATTATTATTATTATTATTATTGTTGTTGTTGTTGTTGCTAAATTCTAAATTTAGCGACCCACCTAACACAGGTAATGGTCAAATATGAACGACTCAGTATAAGAAAATAGATAGACTCTTGTAATTAGATATACAAATGTCAGCCCGATGGACGAATAAGCACCTGTTGTTAACTTTATTATAGAGTTTTTGTACTGATATTGGTGAATATTGTGCCGAGTTGGGATATTGCTATAAATAATTGATATATCATAGATTTACAGTGGTAACGTTACGTTTATTATTTCTGATCTGATGGCACTCGTTGGCACCACATCGGCGCTGCGGTTCTTACGAGTTTCCAAAATCAACATTTCAATCAAAACTTAGGTAGGAAAATATCACGTTTCACATACAGAACATCATTTTTGCAGCGAAAAGCTGTTTTATTGCATATAAGTTCTTAAACGTAATGGCATTGGTTCTAGTAATATTATTACATTAAACTCTCCTTCAAACCAATCAAACCCTATTAAAATTGCTACAAAACGAGACACTAGTATTTGCACACAGGCTTAGCACCATATTGTGCGAGCAGGTTTTAATTAATATTGCCTTTTTAGACAGAACTCACTCCGTCAATTTTCAGTGCCTCCGAAATCCAGCAACAGTCCCTCCGAGATCCACAGCATCATGTGTTAATGTACCTCCGAATATTCCGTTATCCAAAATTTCGCTAGTACTTGCTTTAAATTTCATCCCGAGGCGTTGTTTTTTGTTGATAAACTGAAACAACTATGAAGACAGTCGCAGAAAAGGTAAGTCCATCCTTGGGCAGTAATAAATTAACATGTCATTTACCATGATCGGGCTGGTAGCCGTCGAAAAGGCAAAAAATGAGATGAAAAATAGATCGTCTCGGTTCAAATGCCGTTTTAACCTCCACAAAGTAGCTGAGAAAGGAAATATTTGCTTTAACATATTCATTATTATGTCTCTAGAACGAGCAACTCAGCTTTTTTATCAAATGATTAAGATATAAGCTATCAAAAATGGATAAGTACATACCCTGTCGCTAGATGATGTCATTTGTTTACCTCCGAAATCTCGCAACCTCCGATATCCCGATATCGGGTTTCCCTGGGTGTTCCTGACCAAATGAATTTTTACACTGTCCAGTATAAACATTTGTAGCACTAGCACTAGAGTCGTCATTGTTTATTTCATGTACAAATGTCGTCGAGCGACAACACTTCTAAAAGCGATTTTTCTTGTGACATTTGTGGCAGAGTTTCCCGTAAGCAGGACATTTCTTTTTTCTCATGGCAAGTACCGCAGTTTCCACACTGTTGTTTACTTGCGATGGTCTGGAACCCATACTTAGCGTTGTTTGTTCTTGGTGGCGCCTTGGGACATGCTCCTTTGCCGGGTCGTCTGCTGATTATACGGTGCCATCGATGATAGTTGTTTCTGGCAATATTCGTTATTTTGCACGATTTGCATTACCTTATCCAAAGTGAGCTTTTCTCCTTCATTTATCAATTTTTCACTAGAACATCCGAATACAATCTTGTGTCGGATCATATTATCACATTCCGCATAACTGCAGTCCTGGGCCCTTAATTTCAGCCTTGTTACAAATGCATCTATACTATCCGATACCTGGACCTCGTTGTTGAAACGATATCTCACAAATATAGGGTTTAAGTTTTGGTTGCACATGGTTTTTGAACCGGCCATAGTAAGTGTCCAGTTTTTTGGCGTCATTGTCCATAATACCTGACCAAGTCTTATAAATTTATCGGCCTTTTTGTCCGACCCACAAAAGAAGATACGATACTTTTCCTCCTCTGTTTTACTTTTGAGTGGTCCCCAAAACATTGGTTCTATGTGTAACTTAAACTTTTGCCATTCTTCAGGCAAATTAGACGCATCCCAGTTCATTACAGGCGGTGGTATTCCACTTAAATCCATTTTGTTTGTTTTTCCGAGGTGACTAAACTTATGCTAGTTCAAATAACTAATTCTGAGACCATGTTTTATATTTAAGTGTTAATTATAATAATCTCAAATGAGAATAAAAACACAAGTGTGTTCCTGAATGCCAAAACATGGTAAAATTCGCATGCGCAGTGATACAAGAATAAAGCCGTCTGTATCAATAATAATGGAACAAAAACCCTCTCTAAAATAGTGAATTCTGTTCTTAAGGTAATGTACAAGATTTGTGCAAAATCATGTTTTAGCCCACTATCATGTTTCGATATTAAATATGCTTTTGCTCAACAGGTGATTCGTACTATCCATATAGAAAAAAATTGTCGACTTTTCTCCATACATTTCAGTGTTACCAGCACGTCTCGCAATAGAAATGACTTTCCTTTACCAGCTTGACCTGTCTGAACGACATTATTATGTCCCTTCAGAATACTTTATTCAGCAAAAACTTGTCGACTTGTCAAGGTGGCCTTATTTCTTTATGTTGACACAATCTAGGGTAAAAACAATCATCCAATCAAGTAACACTTACCAATGCAACAGATTTCCGTTAAACAGACGGTTGACAGAAATGGTGGACTGGACGTTTTTTTGAATAGCAAGTGCGATTTTCTCTGGAATCCGGAGGTGACAGGAATAGTTTGAACAACATGTTGTAAAGGAAGAGGTATTTTGGAGAAATTTCTTTCAGGACAAGAAAAACAGCATAACGTAAGACGGTGTTAAAGTAAATTGCTGTACCATTATTTATTATCCTGTAGAAAATTCTGATCAGATCTAGCTTCAAATATTGTTGATCAGCAGCCAGTGATTCTTCCAGGGAATTAAAGTCTTAATTTATATGCAGTCAGTTTATAATAACGTTAAATGTTATGCAGTTTTCTTAGTTTCAATTTTTTACACCATTCAGATAACAAGATACTTTGGTTTCTGTGGGGCTTCAGGTTGGCTTTGGAAAGACAATCCCCAATGTTCATATATATGCATTTGAAAGCATGCATACGCCCCCTAGCGCCGGCTTAAGCGGTATTCGATTTTCAAAATAACCAGGATGGGCTCAATGATCCCAAAGCAAATAAAATATAATCTGCACTATGATGATGTACGGGGAGACTTTTTACGGCCGCCACTCGGCACAACACCAGCTACAGTAGAGTAAAATAAAAGCCAAAAAGGATTGCCTTTGGAAACAAAGAATTCTAAATATTCTGTGACATACCAAAAATAGCTTAATCCAGAATTTTCCTCCTGGAAAGCTCTAAAAAGAATAAAAACAACTTGTTATTGTAAACATGATTTTCGAGAAAGTTCTGTAGAAACTTGCAGTAAACAAGAAAATAAGATATTTAAAATAATTAAACATCTTATATACAGCACTTCCCGTCTTCAAGGAAAAGAAAGATTTATGTAATAAAGCTTTCTTTTGCCCCAAAATGATCATAAAGCGAAATACTGATATAAGCAATTATCTTATGTACAGAAGTTACAGGAAACCAGAGGTCAAGACATCATGCTCTGGACAAGGCGTCAGGAACAATATTATCTTTTCCTCTGATATGCCTGATGTCAAGATTGTGTTTCTGCAACAACAGGATCCATCTAAGTAACCTTTGATTCTTGTTTTTCATCTTATGGATAAAAGTGAGAGGATTGTGATCACTGAAAACAACAATAGGTGAGGATGAAGAAGTTAGATAAACCTCAAAATGTTGAGAGCAAGAAGAATGACAAGCATTCTTCCTCCACTGTAGAATAATTTTTTTGATGTTTGTTAACTTTTTTGGAAAAGTTACAAACTTGATGATCCACACCATTGTCATCTTCTTGCAACAAAACACCACTTATACTAATATGCACCTACGGCTAGTTTAAACTCTTTATTAAAATTTGGTGCCAAGAGAACTGGCTTACTCTTCAGTATGACTTTCAGTTTATCAAATGCATTCTGGCAACCACTGTTCCACTTAAACTTCATTCTTTTGCTAAGAAAATTAGTCAGTGGCTCAGCAATGACAGGAAAATTATTACAGATTTTTTTTTTAATAACCGGCCATACCAAGAAACCTCATCATGCGTCTCTTGCATGTGGGCACCGGAAAATCTGAGATAGCTTCAAATTTAGCTTCTACAGGTTTATCCTGACATTGGCCCATAACATGTCCTAGAAATGTTAAATTTGCATGACAGAATTCACTTTTAGAAATATTTATTGACCTATTTTTTTTTGCTTCACTTAGTCTGTCAAAGAATGCTCTGATAGTCTCTAGATGGTGATTCCACTCATCGTTGTATATGATGGCATCATCAATGTAAGCTAACCAATGCTACAATCCAGCTGTTATGGAGTTGATTAAGCGTTGAAATGTTGCTGGAGAATTTTTCATTCCAAATGCCATTACTTTATATTGGTATAATCTATCAGGAATAACAAATGCTGAGATATCTTTCTTTGGCTCTTTCTGTCAGAGGAATTTGCCAAAAGCCTTTCAGAAGATCCAATTTTTTTTGTATTTCCAATTTTGTTAATACAGTCATCAATTCTTGGGATGGGAAAAGAGTCTGTTTTACTCAAATTATTGACATTTCTGTAATCGGTGCACATCCGATATGTCTCATCAGGTTTTGGTACAAGAATACAAGAAGAACTCCATTCACTTTGGCTTGGTTCAATGTTGTCATTGTCCAGCAAATACTGAATTTCTTCCCTATTTTTGTTTTGTAGGGTTCATTCTATATGGATGTTGTTTTACAGGTTGTGAATCCTCAACATCCACATCGTGATATATTTTGTCAGTCCTTGTAGGAATATCTGGAAGTAAGTATTCGTATTCATTAATTAACTGTTTCAGTTCATATCTTTGAACTGGATCTAGGTCTGACAGCTTCTGGTCGAGATTTTTTAAAATGTCAGAATTCTGGAGTTTTGATGAAAAAAGATAAGATAAAAGTCCAGGGAGTACCACAATCACAAACCCAGCCCTTCCTAGAAGCAGAATCAGATTTGATCAAGTTCATGTCTTCAGAGTTCATTTCAATTTGTTCCTGAGGGACTGAACTAACAACACTAATTGGTGTAACAGAAGAATTATCTCTAATTATGTAATGTTTTAACATGTTAACATGGCATAATTGTTTTTGTGTGCGTCTCCCAGGAGTGTTACTAATATAATTTACATCACCATATGTATATAGGCTTGCAATGGTTTTCCAGGAATAGGCAAAAGAGCAAAGACCCTGTCACCAGACTTGAAATTTCTTTCTTTGGCATTTTCATCATACCAATGTTTCATTTTTCTTTGTGCTGACTGGAGATTGGTCCTTTAGACAGTCTAAAGTCTGATACATACTGAAGTAAGTTCAAAGAACTGTCATCATTTCAGAGAAATTTCTCTTTCAGAAGTTTCAAAGGTCCACGCACAGTGTGGCCAAATACCAGCTCAAATGGGCTGAAACCAAGAGATCATCACGAAAACATGCCTGTAAAATTTTTACCCCCTTAAACCCCACTTTTATATAGTAAAACCGGGGTTTATAGGGGTATACATTATTTTTCTTATTTCTGCTTAAAAACATAGATTGTGGGTACTCGTTAGAACCGCCTCGTCGAGGCGGTTCTAACGAGTACGCACAATCTATGTTTTGAGCAGAAATATGAAAAATATCAGATTTTTTATCAGAAAATTTTCATTTTTTGGTGGTAAAATTTTCAGCATATTTGAATTTGTTTCGTAATGCTTGAACAGATTCTCTAACAGCAAACAACAAGAAATGAATGCCTTCATCCCAGTCTTTTCAGTGTCAAAGCAGTATGATCTGATCATATTTTTTAATGTCTGGTGAAATCTTTCCAGGGCACCTTGACTTTCAGGATGGTAAGGTGACGATTTACACTGAGTATTGCCCAGCTGATGCATGGTCTGCTGAAAAATTCTAGACATGAAATTTGAGCCCTGATCCGACTGAACAGACAATGGGAGGCCTATAAATGTGAAAAAATTTACCAGAGCCCTAACAATGTTCTTAGTTTTAATATTTCTAAGTGGAATTACTTCTGGGAAACGTGTAGAAGCACACATTATAGTAAGAAGATACTTATGGCCTGACTTGGTTTTGGGCAAGGGACAAACACAGTCAATAATTATTCTGCTGAAAGGTTCATTAAAAGCAGAAATTGGCTGTAAGTGAGCTTTTAGTATTATCTTGTTGGGTTTTCCTACCATCTGACATGTATGGCAAGATGTACAAAACTGGGAAACGTCAGATTTTATTCCTGGCCAATAGAAGTGGTTACGAGGGTCATGCAAAAAGTTCTGTCACTAATAGGCTTCCTTGGTTTTATCCTAGGTTTATTTTAAAATGCTTCACTGCACTTGAATGGTGTGTTCAATATAGCTAACGATACCCGTTTATTTCGTTCAAATTGCTTTCCAACTGACCGAGTTATTTCAAATTGAAATAGATGCAGTCATATACACTGACCAATTTACTTGTTACAATAAGAAACGACCAAGCAAAGGATGGTCAGGAGTCCCACCTTTTACATGACAACGCCTCCTTTCATAAGTGTGAGGTTGTTAAGTCTTTTTTGGCTTCTGAAAAGATGAAAGTTTTAAACCATCCACCTTATTCACCTGACCTGAATCCTTGTGACTTCTTTTTATTTCCAAGGCTTAAGAAAATGCTTTCTGGAAATAAGTATACGTCTAGAAGTTCTCTTGGCAGCGCTATTTATCAGTGTCTCCAACAGGTACCAAAAGAAGACTATTTATCTGCTTTTCGCGACTAGATAAAATGTTACAAAAATGTGTTTCAGTAAAGGGGGAATACTTTGAAGGTTTGTAATAAAAATGTGTTTGATAAAACGTAGCACTGAAGTAATCCGAACCCGGTGACAAAACTTTTTGCAGGACCCTCGTAAGAATTTGTGAATGACCTGACATAGGAGTCTCATGGGCTAAGTTTAAAATTTCGGGGCGATAAATCCTTGAAACAACTATTTGGTACTTAACAGTCCACTCATCTTCTGCTGAGACATCAGGAGGACGCCATTTTCCCATTAAAATGCCATTTTGGACCTAGAAACAGACTGGGACGATCTATTTCTTTCTCATCAAAAGCTGTTTCAAACAAAAGAAAAGTTTAGGATCATTATGCTGTTCCTGATAAAGTTGTGACCTTGACACCAAGTCATGATCTTGACATTGGTCATTTGATATTGAAGAATAATGATTGCACTCTGACGTGTTGTCACTTAAGTCGCTCTGCTTGCCAGACAGGCTGGATGAAAGAGATTTTGTAATCTCTCGCTTAAAAGACTGACCCCAAAAGGTATCAGTTAAATCATCATTCTGTTTTGCTTTCTTAGCCATAGCTCTTGTAACGGCACACGATAGGTAAAGATCAGGGATTTCCTGTTCAACTGGATCAGATGGCAGATCAATACAAGTTATAGTACTCAAAAGAGAGTTTACCACGACCTTATCTCCTGCCATTGCCTAACAGTAAAAGAACACATTTAAAAGGTAAAGTAGGTCGAATACCGACAGCCACTTAGCCAGTAACCAAGTCTGAGGATAGATAAATATTATGAAGAGGAACATTAACAAATCCACACTCTACACCCTGAATAAGGACACTTGTCCTAGAATAAGCCTTCTCAGAAAAAGGCAGATTATCTGCTAAAATCAGAGATTGAGAAGCTCCAGTATCTCGTAAGATTTTAATTGGAGTAGACTGGAGATAGTCACTATTTAGTGACATAAAACCATCTGATAAAATGGTTCATAAATCTCCATAACAGAATCAGTCTCAGAAGTTTTGGCTTGGGTAGGAATTTCCTCCTTAACACATGACTGCGGTTTTGACTGTAAAGAGGTAAGACCTATAGGTTTAAGTCCCTCTTGTTTTTCTTTCTTTTTTGCAATAATTGCAAACTGGCTGAGATAAGGGATTTTGATCCTTGTTTTCACCAGAAGGTTTTGGGTTTGGGAGAAAATGTTTGGCTATAACCGCAAGATGGATTACTAAGACTAGGTTTTGATCCTGATTGTGGGGAAAAATGGTCTTCTAGAAGGATTTGACTTATTAAGAAAGGAAACCTTATGTGTTAATCATCTGCCAGTCGAGCTGCAGCTTCCAAAGTTTCAACTTGTTTCTGATCTAAAAAGAACTTAATGTCTGAATTTATGCACCTGAATTCTTCTACAAGCATGAGCTGCCTAAGTTTTTCATGATCAGAGCCAAGTTTCTTCGACGAGCACCATCTACAAATAACTGTTCTTTAGTTCTAGCAAATTCTACATGAGTCTGTTTATTTTCTTTCTTACAGTTTCTAAATTTTTGCATGTAAGCCTCAGGGCCCAACTCGTAGGTTTAAGAATTATTTCTTTTACAGTATCATAATTGAAACTCTGTTCAACAGTTAGCTGAGTGTAAATTTCTCGAGCCGTACCAATCATAACACTTTGCAAAAGCAAGGTCCAATGCTCCTTTGGCTATTTTAAATTTTCTGCTACGTTTTCAAAATGAAGAAAAAATTTTGTCAACTTCTTTTTCTTGAAATGGAGGAACTAATTTGATGTGTTTGGTAAGATCAAAAGGAACGCCAAAGTCTAAAAGTTGCGGTTTGACCATCTTGTTTTGCAATTCTAATTCTTTCATTCTTAAAATATATTGTCTCTCTTCATCTGTTTTTCTCTCTTTCTTCCATTTCCATTCTTTCTTTCTGCATTTGTCTTTCTTGTTCAATTTCAAGTTTTTCTTGCTCTAATCTTATTTTTTCTAACTCAGTTTGCTTCTGAATTTAAGCTCTCGCATTTGTAAACCTGTCTGTCTAACGAGGACAAGAGACAAAGCAGAGGAATCAAGTGTTTCCTTATCAACCAAAAACTAGACCAGAATATTTTTATTTCCTTTTTTACCATGGACTTGTTGCATTAGTCAATTCATAGTGAGCAGCAATGTCCAACAAATCTGACTTTTGGCTAAATTTAACAGCTCCTGTTTATTTATCTTTTTCAAAAGTCTATACTTGTTGTTATTTTTAAAATTCAGACTTGTTTTAGCTCAAGAAAATGTTTGATCCAGGACGAGCCCCCCAATTTCCGTTACGAGCCAGGCGTTACGAGAAAGAAATGCAAGTGAACCCAACAACAAGATTCAAAACAGAAGAATATAAGTAAACAGTACCTTTCAATATTTTAGTTCACTTAGTATCTCAGAAATACTCCACAAGAATATTTGAAACAAATCCTTTGAATAACAATTTCTGATTTCACAATTTGATGTGAATTCAGAGTCTAATTACAGAATGAATAAATATTAAAGTAATCCAGTATAGAATAATTTCCGATGAAAGAAAACAAAGATGCCCATATGAAAAGGTTTTCACCTTATAAATAAAGATATTCCAGAAAAAGAAGTTGCCAGAGACATCACTCATGTTCTAGTTTTAGTCAAGAATATTCTAAATGTTCTGTCACATACCAAAAAAACTCAACCCAGAATATTATTTCTGGAAAGTTCTAAAAAGAATATAAACAACATGTTATTGTAAACATGATTTTCGAGAAAGTTCTACAGAAACTTGCAGTAAACAAGAAAATAATGATATTTTAAATAAGCATCTTATATATGAAACCGAGCGATTTGGTTCTCTGTCAAATTAAGCAGTGGTCACCCATATAGGGTCACCTACCCAGATACTAACCAAGAAGTCCGTTGCTGAACTTGCTTAACTTCGTTGAAAAGCCAGACCACTATACCACGTCGCTATAAAAGCAAGGCTGTAGTAGTGATCTATGTATTTTTCTCCCTGTCATATTTCTCTCCCTCATCTTTTGACATCCCTCGAGAACTTAGAATGCTAAGGAAGCAACCTCCAGAGCGAGGAGCCAATGTGTACAGGGTCAGGGAATTACCCTGCTTTCATAACCCTACTCGCAGCGCCAAATGAAACGAAGCGATTTGGTTCTCTGCCAAGTTAAGCAGTGGCCACTCATATACCTCACCCATACTAACCAAGAAGTCCGTTGCTTAACCGTAGAAAAGCTAGACCACTATCCCACGTTGCTTTAAAAGCTAGCTCATACAGCAAGGCTGTATGACTGATCTATGAACTTTTCTCCCTGTCACATATATAAAAAATGGAACGAAGTTTATATGTAAAGTTGAAAGACTGAATGTCAAACAACGTGGATCCTGATGAGACGGCTCATGAGCCGTCTCATCTGGATCTACGCTGTTTGCAAAAGTATATTATTATGGCCTGTGGCAGTGAAAGAGATAATATCCTTTGTAAAAATTCCAATTTGATTGACAATTTATTTTCAAATAATCAAGCAAAAGTCCTTCTGTAAGATATCTGTGAAATATTGGGCCTTAATTTGGTGTAAAAACTATATGACCAAACCGTAATATTATAGAACTTATATCCGTCGGCGTATCTTAGTATAGATTACTGTATGCTGCTGCACTTATTGACGATCAGAGAAGGTACTGATCGAAATGCGCGGATGCGTAGACTGATTTGAATGTGGGCTGCTGTATAGTCAAAACAAAACCAACAGAAATGAAAGATATAAAGAACAAAATAAAAATGCAAAACAATTTATGTAAAAAAGAAACAATAAAAAATAAGTAGCATTTTTAGTGCTGCTTGTATTGCATTGCACCGATCGTAGACATTCCTTTTCGTACAGAATTATACGTGAAATGAAGGGCAAAGACGTTCTGTGATTGTGATAATGGCTGTTGTCATCTGAAAAGGTGCCCGGAGAATACTACGCCAGGGCGCCGCAAATCAGTCTTTGCACAACATCCTAAGGAGGACATTCGTGGTCCGGATACATAATCTTTTGATAATGGACTACATGTATCTGGATGCGCATGCTGATAAGGGCTGTCGCTGTTTGCATATGCATTGATGGTTTGGTGTTTTACGACCATTTCATCATTATTTAAGTCACATCGAGATGATGGAAGGCTAATAATGAAAGGCTTTGTGCACTGAAGCACCTTAGTCATGAGCTAAATTCTGCCTCTCGCGGGATTCGAACCCGGGACCACTTGATACGAACCAGGACGCGTCTGCATATATACATGTGCCATTGCTAGGCTATGTTCTGTGATTCCGGCGCTTCCTCTTAGTGTCTTTGCTAGGCTATGTTCTGTGATTGCGGTGCTTCCTCTTGGTGTCATTGCTAGGCTATGTTCTGTGATTGCGGCGCTTCCTCTTGGTGTCATTGCTAGGCTATGTTCTGTGATTGCGGCGCTTCCTCTTGGTGTCATTGCTAGGCTATGTTCTGTGATTGCGGCGCTTCCTCTTGTGTCATTGCTAGGCTGTGTTCTGTGATTGCGGCGCTTCCTCTTGTGTCATTGCTAGGCTATGTTCTGTGATTGCGGCGCTTCCTCTTGTGTCATTGCTAGGCTATGTTCTGTGATTGCGGCGCTTCCTCTTGGTGTCTTTGCTAGGCTATGTTCTGTGATTGCGGCGCTTCCTCTTTGTGTCATTGCTAGGCTATGTTCTGTGATTGCGGCGCTTCCTCTTGGGTCATTGCTAGGCTGTGTTCTGTGATTGCGGCGCTTCCTCTTTGTGTCATTGCTAGGCTATGTTCTATGATTGCGGCGCTTCCTCTTGGTGTCTTTGCTAGGCTATGTTCTGTGATTGCGGCGCTTCCTCTGTGTCATTGCTAGGCTATGTTCTGTGATTGCGCCGCTTCCTCTTGTGTCATTGCTAGGCTGTGTTCTGTGATTGCGGCGCTTCCTCTTGTGTCATTGCTAGGCTATGTTCTGTGATTGCGGCGCTTTCTCTTAGTGTCTTTGCTAGGCTATGTTCTGTGATTGCGGCGCTTCCTCTTTGTGTCATTGCTAGGCTATGTTCTGTGATTGCGGCGCTTCCTCTTGTGTCATTGCTAGGCTATGTTCTGTGATTGCGGCGCTTCCTCTTGTGTCATTGCTAGGCTATGTTCTGTGATTACGGCGCTTCCTCTTGGTGTCATTCCTAGGCTATGTTCTGTGATTGCGGCGCTTCCTTTTTTGTCATTGCTAGGCTATGTTCTGTGATTGCGGCGCTTCCTCTTGGTGTCATTAGTATAAACATATTTTATTGCAACTTTACATGAAGAATATACATGTATGCAATAGGGTTGGGCCACAAGTTCTCTCAACATTACGTCCCTCCCCCTACAATTTTAACACACAACAACAATCACGTGACATTGCCAAAAATTTCAGTAATAAAAAGTATGCAATACTTGTTGAATGAAACTCGATAGATAAATAAATAAATGAATAAATAGATAGGATTGCGTGTCTCTATACATGGAGGTTGTGGCACAGAAGGATATCAGCGGTAGAGTAGTAATTTGTCATTGATTTCCAGAGAATCTACCAGTATCCTTTATGTATGTCTGAACAGATTTGAATAGAGACATATTGACCTCTAAAGACATCTCGACAACGCAATAGAATAGGATATCCAGGTTTAGAGGATGAAAAGTGCGGGTTTCATTAAACAGTCGTGTACGTTCGTTTAAATAATTCGGGCAGCGAAAAAAGTAATGTTCCGCATTCTCGATTTCTAAGTTGCAATTACAAAATGGGTTATTTAGCAAAACATTTTTATGCAAGTCGCTATTCAAATTACTGCATTCATTTCTTATTCTTGCATGCATAACAGATAAATACCTATCACCATATAAGTAATGTTGCGGTACTCCGTGGATTGTCGAGTTGTGACGTTAAAAGAACTGAATGAAGAACTTTTTATCATCAAGATTATTCCATAACGGAACAGAAGACGGTGTGCAAGAGTTTCGATATAGTTCTGTTCTGCAAAATGAAACAGTAATGTTATCTCGGTTTCTTGATGGATAGTTACTAGTTTCTCGTATGTGAGGGGGAATAATATCGCTTATATAAGAGGGTAATTGTCCATTTAATGCTTTGTACATAAAATACAGTTTCTGATTCTTGTGGCATTCAGATAATGCAACCCACCCACATTCTCTGTATAACTTATCAAGTGAAACTGATTTAGTCTTGGTGTCATTGCTAGGCTATGTTCTGTGATTGCGGCGCTTTCTCTTGGTGTCATTGCTAGGCTATGTTCTGTGATTGCGGCGCTTCCTGGACATTTCTTTACTGTTTAGTAACTGCCTTGTAAAACATAGAGTGTGTAGTGCATAAAGGATAAAATATACTTATTTTACTGTAGTGCAGTAACAGATATGTTCGTTTGTTCGTCAGGTTATCATTGACCATGACTCCGAAGATGTGATCAAGTGTCTGGACAAGTATGATGAGAAGCAACGGCTTCCGTAAAATATATTATAATTTCATCGTCTCACTTCCACGTGTCTGCAAACCCAGAAGTAATATTATCTTCTTTTTTTAATCTGATCAGCATCTTCGCTGGGCACCCTGTGGATAGCCAAGGCTTTTTTTTTTTTTTTTTTTTTTTTTTTTTAGATCGACAGCGAAGATTCTTTTCAGAATGTCATGTGCATAAGGTTTGTTTTCAAGCTTTTGCTCACGATGCAATTCAAGTGAACAAAAATGTTGAGCCAAACGACAGTATATCCAACAGACAGTGAAAACTCGGATCAGCCTGCACATTCGCGCACGTGAATTGAGTAATTTTCCTTATTTGCAATAATAATCTAAGTATGAATCGTATGAGGCCATAGTATTCGAGTGATCGGTGATTGGTGTTCGAGCCATCGACGTTTTACTATACTTTTAATAACTGTATGGGGAGGATGAAGAATGAATAAATATCAAACAGATATGTACACTTTAATGCTTGCCATGACATGCAAGACGAACAAATAAATGATCCTCTTATTGCATATTTCAAATTCACGAAACACTAGCGTTTCGGAAGGATAACAAGTACACGAGATGTATACTTTGCACAAACAAGGAATGGGGGCATTGGTCAGGACCGCCTCTACGAGGTGATTCTTACAACAATATATTTAGTTAAATTTCTCGATATTACCAGACGTCTCGCAGCAGCCAAACATTGGGGAATTTGGTCAGTTAGCGACAATGGGCATAACAATAATCACAAATTACTTGCTTGGTTTGGTGCAACTTATTTAATTAAAGGGTACATATATGTTGCCTTCTCACTCGAAAACTAATGGTTTTATGCAAGAAGTGGACAGCGTCAAACGGTAAGGTGTCTGCAAGAAAAATGGGCGGTTTTTCATCATCCTACGCATCCAGTCAGTCTCATCAGGGCCTTTGTTCTCTGTTGTACAGCAGATAATGATTCCCTTAATCTTTTGTATAGATTTACTCAGTCTTATAGGCGGGATCCCGACCAGAATTACTTCTAATTGTCATCAAAACAATTAAATGGCTAAGTCCAGCACATTTCGATGACATTATTTGGTCGCAATATTTTTATACAGAATTCTAGTCACCGAGTTTCTCTAGTTGCGGTTTAATAATAATAATAATAATTATTATAACAGTAGTAGTAGTAATAATAATATTTATTATTATTATGACTATTAATATTATCATTATGACTCTACTCATTGTTAAAGTAATAATGTTTATTATCAATATTATCATTATTACTACTACTACATGTCCTATCAAAATATCACATATTTGAAAAGTAAAACCGACAATGTTCTGTCATTGTGGCTTTTTTTTTCTGGACATCTTCTATACTATTTCATAATTTCTTTAATTACATGGTAAACAGAAAAAGAAGATGAAGAAAAAAGAAACAATGCTTCAAAGTTTTATGTGTTTGTCTTTATTTTTTGAAAACATGATTTAACTCTTAGCGTCAGTTTCTGGCGAAAGAATGTGCACAATACTGGTTAACCGCTTAGAGGACTAAGCCTGCCCATTAACGTGTGGTTAGGTAAACTGACCGCGCTCGACATGACCCCATTGGGTTGACTGGGCCGTAAAACCTCAACACAAACAAATTAACTCTTAGCATGCCGGGTAAAAAAAAACGGCAATCGATATTTTCTAAAAACGTTTGTCTTAATTATATGTTAATAACATTTAACGAAAACATGTTATAATATGAATAGTCTACATATCAGCAATTCAGCGTTTTAGACCCTTTAGCTAATCAACAAGTTGCTGACTATTCAGCAAAAAAAAGAAATCGGCGTTTTATCTGACCCATAAAAGTCCAAATTTGACTAGCTATCCATTTTAAATTATTCAATCAATTTCCATATCTAAAATATCTACCAAATAAAGGATGCAAATATGGTTTATAATGACCGAATCTTTATTCAATCAATTTCCATATCTAAAATATCTACTAAATAAAGAATGCAAATTAGCTAATCAGCAGGTTGCTGACTATTCAGCAAAAAAAAAAAAAATCAGCTTTTTATCTGACCCATAAAATTCCAAATTTTACTAGCTATCCATTTTAAATTATTCAATCAATTTCCATATCTAAAATATCTACCAAATAAAGGATGCAAATTTGGTTTATAATGACCGAATCTAGTTGCTCAGCTCATCCTACTTTAGAACGCTAGAATAAATCTCCTATGTAAAAATTTCATCCATTTTGAAATACCAATCAAATATCCATAGCTTAAATATCTGTCAGATAAAGGATGCAAATGTGGTTTGAAATGACCGAAAACATAATGAATCTTGTTGTTTAGCTCATTCTACTATAGAACGCTAGAATAAATCTCCTACGCAAAAAATCCTAATTTGACTGGGGATAGTTGGGTGAGGCGAAAGTGTCCTGTAGCGTTTGTCACCGAGGCGCCCAACTGATATTGGCTTACAGTTTGGTAAGGCCTGCTGTCCTTGCTGTAGGTAAGGGTAGGGTTGTTATTTCTTCTGTTCCTTCACTTTCTTTTCTTTCCCAATTTCTTCACTAACTCTCTTTACTATCTCTTCTATATCATTTCTCCCTTTCTCTGGGAGACGACACAAAATGACCCACAAGGGTTGACGTGTCGTTAAACCCCAACACAATCGATCAAAATCCATTGTTTAAATATCTATCAAATAAAGGATACAAATGTGGTTTATACTGACCGGAAGCAACATTAAGTATCTTGTCGCTCAGCTTTACAGAACACCAGAATAAATCTCCTATGTAAAAAATCCAAATTTGACAGGCGATTCGTTTTGAAATATTTAATCAAGTTTCTATTGGTAAAATATCTATCATATAAAGGATGCAAATGTGGGTTAATATGACCGAACATAACCATGACTCTTGATGCTCAGCTTATCCTACTGTAGAACGCAAGTATAAACCTCCTATGTAAAAAATCCAAATATGACTGGCATACGGGTAGTTATTCAAATGCCCAAAGGTCATAATATTTATGAAAAAAGAGCGCAAATGTCCTTTTAGATTTTTATTAATATGACCGAAATAATGCATATCTTAGTATAAAACATGATGTTGAACTTATCAGAGAAGGCGCTGCAGGAATACACAGACTGATTTTGGGTGTCGCTGCCAACATATCTTATAACAATTTTTATCACTTACCAGGCAAACCAAAACCGACAAAAGTGAAAGAATTAAAATAACAAATAAACAATAACAAATAAACAATTAATTTCTGTTACTGCATTAAAGTATGAATACAAAAAGCCAATAAGTTATATATTAATTGTGATAACGTATCAAACGACGTTTAAGTACAGGTTGTATTAAGGGTAATGGTGGAGGCAACTGTCACAATTGTTTTGTTCTATCTTCCGAAAAGAAGTCTACAAGAGAAAAATACTCTCAAGGAAAGAAAATTCGTTTTTTTTTTGTTTTTTTTTTTTGTTTTTTTTTTTTTTTTTTTTTTTTTTTTTGTTTTTTTTGTAGTATAGACCCCTTTTCCGAAGGGAATTAGTGTGCAGAAAACCCAACAGAAAGTCACAAAGTTAGTATTCCTTGCAAAACGAAACAGTTTCCTTAATACCACGTATTTCAGTTGCCTTGTAGGTCCAGTTTTAAACTTATTTGCCATCTCTGAATGATTTTATCCTCTATGCAAACTAGAACCGATCTACCCCACTGTACCACCTAAGACACCTATCTACAAGAAAACAGGAAAATAATGCAAAATGAATTTAAAACTTATTGCTTTTTGAAATGAATACTACTTGTTACATTGACATAGGTGAGCTAATCAGGTTCTAATCAGACAACTAATAGTGACAGAACAGTTACAGCTACAAGTGGAAGTAATATTGATAATTGAATCAATAGGAGGCGATTAACCGCCAATATCCTATAAATTACAGTAAATTAAGCCAGCTTCTCTTAATTCTCTGGCGGGATCTGAAAAAGGTGAACGTTTGGGACGTAAAGAAAATGACTCAATACTGTAAGTGTACGCTGTGTCTGTGATGTATGTGTCGTCTACTGAAAAAAAAGCAAGGGCTTTACACTTTTTTTTCATGCACCACTACTAAATTGTCTTAATTATTAACTATTATGTGCATTATTATGTACCCATGTAATAAAATATGGTGAAAAAAGTTTATGAAAGGAATCATAAAAAAATTCTTTGGTCAATAAAAAATTCAAGTCAGGATTCAAATAAATTGAAGTATTAGGTTTTTCGAGTTGCTAGATTTTCAACATATGATTTTTCGACTCATAATTTGATTGAAGAAAAACTAATTCACTTAATTGAATGGACATTTACTCGAAAAGGCACTCTTTAGTCTTTAAGCGGTCTGGAATGAAAGATGTCCTGTTTTCAGAGTTAAGGAACACATAAATTATAACATGATTTTGTTTAAAAGTTTGTGTAGCCTTTTATATATTTTTTGGAAAATATGTTATTAGATTTGACACAAGACCTTATAGACAACTTGTAGGTATTCCGATAGGGATTATATTGTGTTCCCGTTGTTGTTTTATTATATTATGAGAGAGATTTCATATTTCACATATCTGATAAAAATCAAGCTTATATTTAAGCTTTTTAATTAAACTTCTAAATGCCTAAATGACTTGCTTAATATTTGAAAAAAAAAAAAAAAAAAAAAAAAAAAATGAACGAATATGGTTTGCAGATCTATCCCGCTGAACTTCGCCTAAATAAAGCTGATATTCTTCTGATACAGAGACAACCTTTTTGGATTTGGATTTATCGATATAAAATAGTTTAATTCCTTAAGACTTTCGTTGTATTTTTTTTTTTTTTTTTGGTCAATTGTTATGTAGTATTTCACTTTCTAATGTTTTTTTTTTTCTTTTAATAATTATGTAGTTGATATATATTTAGTTAGGTTCGGGTAACAGAGTTTTCACCTTTTTTGGGAAAGAGTTGTCAACTCTGCTTGCCGTCTGATCATTTTGTGACCGCTTTATTGTATTTGTCTGCTTTCCCTTTGGTGTTGGAGGCTTGATGTGGATCTGATTGTATCAGTTTCTGAGCACGTGTTTATTTTGGATTTTGATTTAGACATGGTTAATTCCCCTTTTCGAGATAGTGATATTCCTCCCTCGATCTATCTCGTATGGAATATATGTATCTCAACTTATCCATTTAGCAATAGTTTATTCCCATGTAAATGGTTTTAATAGTCAGAATAAAGTTCCGATTGTTAAACTAGACAAAGGCTGTCGGTATCATAAACTCCGAAAAGCTTTTTTCAAGTTTCATCGCCGACTCTCCAAATTGATTGATAACAAAAACATTAGCTTGAAAACACTTTAGCAGCAAGGAATATAGGAAACAGGTTTTCACAGTGATCTAATTTAGAAATTTAGGAAAATCCATTTTAGAATAATTCAAACAGACAATTAATTACTCGTTGTAAAAAAAAATAGAATATAACATGTTATGCGACAGGCTGCTTAATTAGTTGATAGCTGTGCTTTCTTCTTTAATTGCACGACAGACTCTATGACGGTGCCGATCTTGACCTTTTATTTGATGGTTGATGCCTAATGTTATTGTCTGTGATCTGACCCTCCGTATTTCTACTGGTGGTTTTCAGGCTGCCAGTTCTGAGCTTTTTGCCACGACCCCTCATCCTTGTTTTATCACAGTGATTTAATTTGATATACATGTATTACTAGTTGCATTAGTGAGCCTCTGTGAGAACCAAACACTATTTATTTATTTACAACATTTGAACCAAGGGTGAAGATTTAGTATCTATAAATTCGATTAAAGCCGCAGGTATTTTTACTACTCACTTTCTTAGGCGGTGGTACCTTAATTGTGTAATCCTTTCTTTGTGGGACTTCATAGTTGCTTGCTGCGGGGATTTTCTTTTCTTGGTTGGTTCAGTTTAATTGTTGTGTCTGGTAGGTAATGTCTGACACTGTGATCTCCTCGACATGGTAGAGAGAAGTAATGGCTTTGAATGTCGTTGTTTTGTTACGTATGTACTATCCGTCATGGTTTGTTTACTCTTCCTCTTGGTGTCTTTGCTAGGCTATGTTCTGTGATTGCGGCGCTTCCTCTTGTGTCATTGCTAGGGTATGTTCTGTGATTGCGGCGCTTCCTCTTGGTGTCATTGCTAGGCTATGTTCTGTGATTGCGGCGCTTCCTATTGTGTCATTGCTAGGCTGTGTTCTGTGATTGCGGCGCTTCCTCTTATGTCATTGCTAGGCTATGTTCTGTGATTGCGGCGCTTCCTCTTGTGTCATTGCTAGGCTATGTTCTGTGATTGCGGCGCTTCCTCTTGTGTCATTGCTAGGCTGTGTTCTGTGATTGCGGCGCTTCCTCTTTGTGTCATTGCTAGGCTATGTTCTGTGATTGCGGCGCTTCCTCTTGGTGTCTTTGCTAGGCTATGTTCTGTGATTGCGGCGCTTCCTCTGTGTCATTGCTAGGCTATGTTCTGTGATTGCGCCGCTTCCTCTTGTGTCATTGCTAGGCTATGTTCTGTGATTGCGGCGCTTTCTCTTAGTGTCTTTGCTAGGCTATGTTCTGTGATTGCGGCGCTTCCTCTTTGTGTCATTGCTAGGCTATGTTCTGTGATTGCGGCGCTTCCTCTTGTGTCATTGCTAGGCTATGTTCTGTGATTGCGGCGCTTCCTCTTGTGTCATTGCTAGGCTATGTTCTGTGATTACGGCGCTTCCTCTTGTGTCATTGCTAGGCTATGTTCTGTGATTGCGGCGCTTCCTCTTGGTGTCATTGCTAGGCTATGTTCTGTGATTGCGGCGCTTCCTCTTGGTGTCATTCCTAGGCTATGTTCTGTAATTGCGGCGCTTCCTCTTTTGTCATTGCTAGGCTATGTTCTGTGATTGCGGCGCTTCCTCTTGGTGTCATTAGTATAAACATATTTTATTGCAACTTTACATGAAGAATATACATGTATGCAATAGAGTTGGGCCACAAGTTCTCTCAACATTACGTCCCTCCCCCTACAATTTTAACACACAACAACAATCACGTGACATTGCCAAAAATTTCAGTAATAAAAAGTATGCAATACTTGTTGAATGAAACTCGATAGATAAATAAATAAATGAATAAATAAATAGGATTGAGTGTCTCTATACATGGAGGTTGTGGCACAGAAGGATATCAGCGGTAGAGTAGTAATTTGTCATTGATTTCCAGAGAATCTACCAGTATCCTTTATGTATGTCTGAACAGATTTGAATAGAGACATATTGACCTCTAAAGACATCTCGACAACGCAATAGAATAGGATATCCAGGTTTAGAGGATGAAAAGTGCGGGTTTCATTAAACAGTCGTGTACGTTCGTTTAAATAATTCGGGCAGCGAAAAAAGTAATGTTCCGCATTCTCGATTTCTAAGTTGCAATTACAAAATGGGTTAATTAGCAAAACATTTTTATGCAAGTCGCTATTCAAATTACTGCATTCATTTCTTATTCTTGCATGCATAACAGATAAATACCTATCACCATATAAGTAATGTTGCGGTACTCCGTGGATTGTCGAGTTGTGACGTTAAAAGAACTGAATGAAGAACTTTTTATCATCAAGATTATTCCATAACGGAACAGAAGACGGTATGCAAGAGTTTCGATATAGTTCTGTTCTGCAAAATGAAACAGTAATGTTATCTCGGTTTCTTGATGGATAGTTACTAGTTTCTCGTATGTGAGGGGGGAATAATATCGCTTATATAAGAGGGTAATTGTCCATTTAATGCTTTGTACATAAAATACAGTTTCTGATTCTTGTGGCATTCAGATAATGCAACCCACCCACATTCTCTGTATAACTTATCAAGTGAAACTGATCTAGTCTTGGTGTCATTGCTAGGCTATGTTCTGTGATTGCGGCGCTTTCTCTTGGTGTCATTGCTAGGCTATGTTCTGTGATTGCGGCGCTTCCTGGACATTTCTTTACTGTTTAGTAACTGCCTTGTAAAACATAGAGTGTGTAGTGCATAAAGGATAAAATATACTTATTTTACTGTAGTGCAGTAACAGATATGTTCGTTTGTTCGTCAGGTTATCATTGACCATGACCAGCTCTATTGACTATTAGAAGTGCTAATGGTCTTGTGTGGTCATAGATGGCTGATGAACCATTTGCTGGGAAATATCTGGCACAGGTCGACAAGGATAGCGGCGGCGATGGCTGCTGAGACCAAATCTCTGTCATTCCCTTTATCCAGTACTCGCTCGGTTTCACATCATTCGTTTTTTTCTTCAGTGACAAGGGAGTGGTCTGGTGTGGCGAAGGTGTCGTGTATCATACGTCACCGGGGCATCCAACTGATATTGGCTTACAGTTGGGCAAGGCTTGCTATCCTTGTAGCACGTAAAGGTAGAGGGGAATCTTTGTTTGTGTGTGTGTGGGGGGGGGGTATACTGTTTTCACGTCGTCCGTCTGTCCGTGTGTCCGTCCGCGACATTGGTTTTTTCCTAAACGCAGTGATCGATAGTCATCAATTTCTGCAGACAAATTGGTATCAAGAAGGTGTACCTACGTAAGAGAAAGTAAGGCAAGGGGCCAATTCTCTTGGAGTTATTGCTCTTTGTTTTTTGTTGTTTTTTTTTTTTTTTTTTTTTGTTTTTCTCAATGCAGTAAAAAGGTTTGTGTGCACACTATCTCTTTAACCAATAACTGGAATTTGACCAAACTAGCATAGATACATCATCAGGATGGGGGAAAGAAGTGATTTTATTCTGGTGACCTTGACCTTATTTTCAAGGTCACTACATTATAAATACTCAAAAAGTGAGCCTTTTTAATGCAGTAAAAGTTTGTGTGCACATTATCTCTTTAACCAATGGCTTGAATTTCACCAAACTAACACAGATGCATTCTAAGGATGGGGGAAAGAAGTGTTTGGATTTTGGTGACCTTGACCTTATTTTCAAGGTCACTACACTATAAATACTCCAAAAGTGAGCCTTGTGTGCACTATATTTCATGAATCAATAGATGGAATTTGACCAAACTAGCACAGATACTTTATTGGGATTGGGAAAAGAAGTGACGTTACGAGGGTCCTGCAAAAAGTTTTGTCACCGGGTTCGGATTATTTCAGTGCTACGTTTTATCAAACATTTTTATTACAGACCTTCAAAGTATCCCTCCTTTACTGAAACACATGTTTGTAACCTTTTTACCCAGTCGCGAAAAGCAGATAAGTAGTCTTCTTTTGGTATCTGTTGGAGACACTGATAAATAGCACTGCCAAGAGAACTTCTAGACGTATACTTATTTCCAGAAAGCATTATCTTAAGCCTTGGAAATAAAAAGAAGTCACAGGGACTCAGGTCAGGTGAATAAGTTGGGTGGTTTAAAACTTTCACCTTTTCAGAAGCCAAAAAGACTTAACAACCTCACACTTATGAGAGGAGGCGTTGTCATGTAAAAGGTGGACTCCTGACCATCCTTTGCTTGGTCCATGTTCCAATGTAACAAGTAAATTGGTCAGTGTATATGACTGCATCTATTTCAATTTGAAATAATTCGGTCAGTTGGAAAGCAATTTGCACGAAATAAACGGGTATCGTTAGCTATTTAACACACCATTCAAGTGCAGTGAAGCATTTTAAAATATACCTGGGATAAAACTTAGGAAGCCTATTAGTGACAGAACTTTTTACAGGACCCTCGTATATCGTTTTCAAGGTCACACTGGCACTTTGAAACTCAAATTTTGATAGAAAAAAAGCTTGTGTACACACTATATCTTGAACCAATGGCAGGAATTTTAACAAACTAGCACCGATACATTGTTAGGATATGGGAAAGAAGTGATTAGATTTTTGTGACCTTGACCTCATTTTCAAGGTTATTACATTATAAAAACTCCAAAAATGAGTCTTGTAAAAAAGTTTGTGCTAGGGGCCTATTCTCTTGGAGTTATTGCCCTTTGTAAAATTTCTTAATGCAGTAAAAAGTTTGTGTGCACACTATCTCTTTAACCAATGGCTGGAATTTGACCAAACCGGGAAAGAAGTGATTAGATTTTGGTGACCTTGACCTTATTTTCAAGGTCACTACATTATAAATACTCAAAAAGTGAGCCTTATGTGCACTCTATCTTTTTACCTGCATATCTTGATTAGTATTATTTGGAATCTTAACACATTTTGCATAAATGTTCATATTCATAAGATGCTGCTACTACAGAAAAAGAAGGGTCAGGGGATCAATACTGTTATAGTTATTCCCCTTTGGGGGGAGGGTGCGATGGGGGTGGGGTATCGAATAAGCGCTGCTTATTGACATTCTTTCATTCCTGTTTCTCTTTCTTCCCTGTTCCTCTCTTTCATCTCCTCTATATCTCTTCTATCTCTTTTCTCTCTTTCTCTGGAAGACGACACAAAATGACCCCCAAGGGTTGACGTTAAACCACAACAGAATCAAAATTTTCAATGACAACTGCTTCTTTCCTCATGATTTTGAACGGGATTGTATCGCACGTCCCTGAAATTGAATTGGATGTTAAAGTATGTCAGAGAACCGTTCAGAGGTTTTGTAACGGTTTCTTCTGTCTCTTCTCCATTGACTTGTCCTTAGATACTGAATATCCAAACATTGTAACATGACCAGCCTGTCTAGAATTCGATTGGCTACTCCTCCAAGGTAAATATCTCTGACATGGAAATATATACCTCCGTTCGTATTGAGGGCTACTCTTAAAGAAAGAATTTCGGAGCAAATTCTTTTCTTTGAGAGCAACCCTGAATTCGTAAAGCTTCCAAATACTAAGGAGGCAACTTCCTGTCTGTAAAATTGTCTCCTTTTGCAAAATTATGACACACAGAAGAGAATGTTGAGAGTAAGAAATGCGCGGAACTTTGAGGTTATAGCTACGTATGTATATTTTTGTATTGATGATACAGGGGCAATATGTGTTTGTAGGCGAAGATAAATTATTTGCATACAATTGCATTCTGGCAAACACGGCACACATAATCTGGGTAAAATGCCCATGTCAAGTTAGCAACACGCGAGTTTCGCGTCCCCACAAAACAGAAATCGACCCACAACATACATGATATAGACGATATAGAGTTTGCTAAGCAACCGGTCCAGAAATGTAACACATATCAGATCTAAAATTAATAGCAACATCTAATACCACTATCATCAAACAGGAAAATAGGAACGGTTGCTGCGCACAACTGGACGGGTTCATTATTATCATACTCGTGCAGTTCTTTAACAGCAAAATGACGATAATCATGGTCGAGTCTAGAGCAGGTGTCCTATATAATAGGGTCATAACAAAATAACAAGCTGAGTAAGTTTGGCAAATCCCCGCTAGTTGAGAACAGTAGTTATTAGAGTTTCTTGGCTTTATTAAGAAACTCGGTGCTGTGTTGTGTTTAATTAGTAGCACTTCTCACTGACCAACTACAAATGTATAAATTATTTAGTACAGAGTGGAGTACAGTCACCCAACTCCACCCCCCTCTCCCCCCCCCCCCCCCACACACACACACATTACATAGTATATTACTGTTAATACACAATTATTACTGTTAATACACAATGAAAGCTTACAAATCAGTTGAGTTGTAGAGCCATTTTACAGCTTCTTACCTAATTTCCAATGAGAAATCATTTCGCAACTCTTACGATTAACCACATTTAACGCAAAAAAAAACAACAAAAAACAAAAAAAAAAAAACCGATTCGTAAACCCTCAAATCATCGTTATGATGAAAACATCATAGTCTTCATTTGCAACATCCTTAGCAGACAGGGTATTCATCAATGTACTCTTGTCCAAACTCTTATAGTTTTTCTTAGTGTTAATACAAAAAAAAAATCTGTTAAAAGCAATTTATATTTCTACAGATTGCTCGTGCACGAAACAAAAACAATGATATAGTTTTTAATTTTCATACTTATGTTAGCAACCAAGTCTTGTACTACTAAAAATTCAAAGCAGAAACGTTTTTTAAAACAAACGTGTGGTTCTAAAGAATGCGTACTGAGGGTAGCTTACTTTTTTTTCTTATTACGAATATTCGTGATACGGCCAAGAATATAGTCATAACACGATTTCCCGTAATGATGCCAGGAATATAGCGCCATACAATACCATTTGTCAAATGTGTTATCGCATGTATATGTCGAATTATTTCAATGATAATGCGTTAACTAATGTTTGACAGCAACAGCTTGGTAAAAGCGTTGAATGTTCGAGATTGCAAACTATCTGTGATAACTGTAAAATGCATATAAATGCTGGTTTTAAAAATGTTTTACCCAACCCAAACTGTCTTGGCAGGGTTCTTATGTATCACGTTATGATGATCTAGGGTCTTTCGATTATAAAGAAAACCCCTGGGGATACGTCAAAACGTAGCTACGGATACCAGGCTGAATTAAGCTGTAAAATAGACAAGAAAGACAAAACCTACAATAAATAGCTTCTCCAAGATCCTCTTACATTTTCTACATTTTAGTTTTATCAGCAAGCGTTTGGAAAATTCATAATCCAAATGGAGTATTCTGATCCGTGGCTTCACCGTATGAAAGGTTCTTGTATTATGCAGACACCTGCAACAATAACAGCTTTGATTGTGTATACTGAGTAAAGGAAAACCAGAAGCACATTTGTAACAAAACATGACAAGGCGCACCTTCCTATTTAAAATCTGCACCTGGATTGATTGATATACGAGAGATAAAAAATTAATAGAATTGCAGCACAGAAAGATTTAGGTTGTTATATTATTTTTATAGATAATACTAATTATGTATTCAGTGTCCCACCTTCGCCGTCATCTAACAGACGTCATTATTTGTATTACGTCCTAGCAATGCTCACAACGGGTTATGGAATACAAATATAAATCTTTCTTACGTTAAAAAGCATATTTATCACATGACCGTCACGTTATTCAGTGAAATAACCCATGTCATAAAAATCATATAACCACACGTGTTATAACACCTGCAAGGCTCCCCATTGGTTAGCCTAATTACCCTAATTAATATTCGTATTACACCGCTTATTGATAGCAACCAAGATGGTGTCTGCGTTCGCCGATACAACCTTTACTTTTGAAACAGATCCTACCTTCAGTTTTGTGATGATTTTGAGATGAACGATAAATGTCAGACCGATGGAGGGAATCACAATGTGAATAACACGACTACCAGAAATATTCATGGTGGTAAAAATTCGATGTTTTCCCGCAACATATTTGGAGGCACTCGAGATCTCAACATCGATATCGTCAAACCGTCAATGAAAAAAAAATCACCTCCTCCAAAAAACATTGGAGGATGACTTGACTCAGATAGTCAATAAATGTGTCAAATTAAAATCCAAACTACAGTTAAATGTTTTATAGTTTTGAAATCTGTCGTTTACTTGAGTGTGTCAACCACGGCATAAAACTATATTGATCAAGGTCAGTGACCTTTAAATACGACAGCTGACTGTGGGGGATTTCCCTACTCATTCTCAGTGACGTATTGACTCGCTGAATGACGTTGTTCAAAGGAATATTTAGTTTTGAATTGATTTATTAAAATGAAATATTTATTAGCTCAAATAAAAAATCATCATGAATTCCTTCAGTTTAACGAAGTAACAAATGGCATATTTATCTTGTTTCTAGTTATTTTCGGTACTTATGCGAACTATTTTTGTTGCGTAGTACTATTGAATTCTTGGTAGTGAGTTGTTCCGCTTAGCTATGGAAAGCCGTTATCTTTAAAATATATTTTGTGCATTTTTTGTCATCGGAAGGGCCATGTGATAAACAGAATCTTATATTCGTGGTCATTTAATATGAAATTTATGAAACTCGTTGGGTAATTTCGGTATTTTGCTCGCTAAAGCTCGCAAAATACAGAAATTACCCGAACTCGTTTCATAAATTTCATATTAAATGACCACTCATGTAAGATCCTCTATTTCCCACCTTCTCCGTCATCTAACAGACGTTATTTGAGTGACTGAAATAAAAATCGTCCAAATAATATTCAAAACGGATTAAGGAATGCAATTTATAAATCTTTATTACGCTAAAAAGCACATAAAGGCCTTGTCAAAGGCAAATTGTTGTTGCGTATGTAAAATGATGTAATAATTGACTTGTAATAATGTTATAATTAACTGTTAATAATGTATTTTTTATGTGTCTGACAGGTTAAACCAGGGGTGTGAATGTATTTCAGGTTAAACACAGTCAAATATGCGAATTTGGCATTGCAAAATTTTGGCCTGGGTTTAACAATAATCATAAACTTAATAGCTACATGTAAATAAATAAATCAATTGAATTAATATATAAACAAAAGTGGAACTGATCACAGGGTAGGTAGTGGATAGGCCATATCATCCGATGGTCGGTTCCACTATTTGAAACTACTATTACTTAATAACAAAAAAGTTTTTTAAGCTGGTTGTGTCAGTAATGTGTGCATTCTCCCGTGCTAAGGACTATATTTTCTTTGCTGTATGGCTTTGATATACTAATATTATAGAAAATATGAATGCTTCATATTATGTAGTAAATGTGTGTATGTTTATCCATCTATCTATCTATCTATCTATCTGCATGCATATGTCAATCTATCTATCTATCTATTTACCTAAGTAAGTCGACAGATCAAGGGAAATAACTTCATGTTATGAACGGTTATTGGCATTATTTGAGTTACTCTTTTTGATTCTATCAGCGCTTTGCTTATTGTGTATTTCATTGTTATTAAATGTAGATGGTATATAGATGTAAATATAATGGCATCTCACTGTCCGCCATGACAATGTTTGTATCATAACTCTTTGCTCAAGGGGCAGATTTGACCTATTGCAAATTGTATTTGTATGTTGTTTTGAGAGAAAATTAACTTCTTCTTCTTCACCCTATCACTTTACACAAATGTACATAAATGTCAAAAAGATTGCCTTTGGAAACAAAGAACACACTATGAATTAGAAAATGGGAGTCTCGGTTTTATTGAGACTCTTCAGAAGCAGTAATGAAGTTTGCAACACTACTTACATGTTTGTACCACGATACTTAATGACAACACGAATATTCGTGAACGTGTACCTATGGATATGGCATATATTATAAGTAAGTAAGTTATAATAATAATGATAAGCTGGTTGTATAAAGAAGATATGTTCATGCTATGTTTTATTACTATAATTGTTGTCATAGTGCCTTGGAATTTTTGTAATTAGCAGTAAACATTTTAGCTATTATAACAAAAAGTTGCGTTATAAAGATGTGATGGTGAAGCTGCAAGATTAAAACCCTTGCACGTGTCTGAGTGATAACGACATATCAAACCATTATAACAGATAATCGCAAAACTGTATTTTAAAGTATAATCAAGATCTTATGAATCTATGTCAAGCTTTATTCACACAAGGTAATTTCGTAAGGGATAGCCGGTGGTTATGCACTCAAAATCTTTACGCAAACTTCCGGTCATGACTTACGTGACATCCAAATGTCAACAAACGGGTAAGTTCTCCTGATTTCTTGATTTTTAGTCAGTTTCATAGGCATATTTTGAAAAATCGGACAATGCTATTCCCAACAACTTTCATTTCTGCGTCGGAAAAGATAGCGTTTGGCTTGAAAACAAAAACACACACAAAAAAAAAAAAAAAAAAAAACAAGCGGCTAATCTTTACTTTAATTTCACCCGGAGAAAGGTAATCCGATATTCCTGTTTTTACCCTTTTTTTCCAGTGCAAAATGTAGGTATTTTCAGCAATCTTGGCTATGAAAGACTTATTTAACATATCAAGTAAGAAGTACTGCGACTTCTTACTTGATATGTTAAATATGTTGAAATACATAAGATGCCAAATTTCCCAAGCATTTGTTCTGGAGACTGAAATATTATGTGCCGAATACGACTTACGGGGACAAGAAGGCCAACTGTCAGATATCTGATTACAAGGGCTGATTATCCCTAATGAGAACATTTGCTATTATCAAAAAACATGCAGATTTGAGACCAAACCAGTTTCAAAATATTACATTTACATATAAACAATAAAACACTATGAAAGGTTTTGCAATGAGACAGCTTGTGTCAACATGATTTTGATATGGCACAGCTCTCAATTGAGCAAATTCATACAGACGTTTCATTTTATTGCCGGTGTAATGTGAGATGTTTCAGACCATGAGAGGTTTCAGAACGCATGCACAACAGAAGCAGATGTAGAGTGGAGGATAAGGCGTGATAATTGTCAGAATTTTTCTGCCCCAATATTGACTTCTTATTTTGCTGTTGTCTATACAGTATTTTGTTTTCTTTTCTTCGTGCTGCGTTTGAATTTAGAATACCCAGATGAATTATGGAGGTATTTGTCTTGCCTCAACACCTGTATTATTTTTGATGCTGTTGACCTGTTGACATACGGCATGAAGAAGCGAAAACGTGCATTCATATTCGCCGTGTGGGACTGTTTACTTATCAGCTTACGGTTTGATACCTACAGAAATGTATTTTTGTTTTTCTCTTTTACTTTATGGTCAGACGGCTGCATAAAAATGAATAGAATTTGGAAAAATCTAGGATGATTCGTTGGAAATGGCTGCGTCGCCTGCGATGTTCGTACAGTATTAGGACGCGGGAACTGCGCGCAAGTAAATAGTTTCCGTTTAGATTTCGTTCTGTCCCTAGGTTTTTCAATAGATTGTTGCGAAAAGAACAAAAAATAAACCAACGACACATTGCATACTAATAAGTCATTATCTACATTTGTTACTTGAAAATGTGTTGTCAAAACAACAGGTTTTGGCATCGTGAGTAGTAATGACAGTGCACATTGTCACTTTTTTTGAGCGGCGATTACAAGGTTTGAGAACAGATATAAAGGTGCACAAAAATGTGAGAATAAAACATTTGATAAGTATTTTCAAACTAATCGAACATATTATTTTATCAGATGCAGTGTCATGGAACAAGTTTACATGTAACATCTCGCCGATCATTCAGCACATAATGGAGATACGGTCATCTTAAATTTGTGTAAAGTATCACTTTACCAAAGTCGCCATTGAAGTTTAGACTGTTCTCTTCTAACACACTACGTGAACAAAAAGATGTTTGTTTTCGTGTTTTGCAATAGTTTTTTTTTACAAACTAACCTACCTTTTCCCTCACATTTATTGTGTATAGTTTTATCTAAACACTGCGTTCTTGAAACGTAATTTTCAAATAAAAACGGCAGAAAAAACGGTTCATTTACGTCCCGTTTATAGAAAAGCTCAACCCTCTACTTTTCCTTATATAATCGAAATTACAGGCATGCCATTTTCAAATATAGATATACATCAAAATATCTGCTTCACCTCATATGTAAAACCAGTAGTTCATGATTTTATAAAAAGCATGCTCATCACTACCAATATGGCTGGCCATTTATCCTTAATTTACTTTTGGAGCCAGCCTCGGTGGCTCAGTTGGATGCGCGTCCGACTGGTTATCAGGAGGTTGCGGGTTCAACCCCCGCCGGGTCGGCAACATTCTTTTGTGGAGATTGATAATGAAATATTTTCTATGGTCATTCTCTCCCTTCCGCTGATTCAAGAAGTTTCTGGCGAAAGAATGTGCACAATACTGATCAACCGCTTAGAGGACTAAGCCTGTCCAGTAAAACTGACCATGTTCTACATGACCCCATTGGATTGACTGGGCCGTAAAAATTCAACACAAACAAAATCTACTTTTAGAGTTTCCACCCTTTGAACATAGTAAATACTGAAAAAGGCAATTTCCACCATGTACTCTGTGTCAGCTCTGTAAGTTGGAAACTGTTTGAGATATTTTCTTGAAACTTTATGCAAATGTATATCACCATGATATGATGTGCAAAACACAACCCAGATGGCATGCTAACGTTGGGCTAACGTTGAATAATGGTTGTTTATTTTATTGTCAGCGGTGAAATCAGTGTATATCTGATGAAAATAAAAGTGGTATCAATCACTAGTGAATTGATATCGTATCATTTCACTATAGTGAATGATACGATTTATATTTTTACTCCTCGCTTTGGACGACTTCGGTTTTCTTCGCTGTTTCAGAAGTGGATGTTACCTCCACTTCAGATTTTTGAACACCTCTAACTTCTTTGTTTCTGAACTAAACTATCAAGTGTTGGTATGCATTTTCTTAGTTAGAATGTAAGGAACATTATGGTATCAAAATTATTTTGATTCGCCGAAACTTTTTGTTTTTTTGTCTCTCCAGCGGTTCACATGTTAAACACTGAGTGTCGACGCCATGACGTTCATGTTTTGTTTGGTGACGTTACTTATGACGTCAGAAACGCGTATTGACGTGTGAACAATAACATAAAAAGAAAATTTACTCTTTTTCAGTGAATACCATAAAAATTTTCATCTCGTGTAATGAAAACATTCAAATTTTCACTCGTGCTTCGCACTCGTGAAAATACTGATGTTTTCATTTCACTCGATGACAATATTTATGGTATTCACAGCAAAAGAATAAATATCCTTTATCTATTTCGTTGGCCCAACGTAAGTCTGCTCGTTGGGCCATCGTTGGGCCAACGTGTAGGCATTACGTTGGGCCAACGTATGTCAATGTTAATTACAACGTTGGGCCAACGTTGGGACAGTGTCAGCTCTGCGCAATTTTATCGTTGGGCAAATGTAGAAATTATGTATGATGCCAACCGATTTTTGCCAGTGAAAAGGGGCTGTTACGTATGAAAGCGTCCTAGTGCCATGTGAAAAAAATATTTGTCCTACGTAGGAGATAGTAATTCCTTATTTAATAAGTTAATAAGTCCTACGTAGGAGATAATAAGTCCTACGTATGGGGATAAAAAGTCCTACGTACGAGTTAGTAACTCCTACATAGGAGATAATAAGTCCTACGTAGGAGATAGTAACTCCTACGTAGGAGATAATAAGTCCTACATAGGAGATAATTAGTCCTACTAGGAGTTAGTAACTCCTACGTAGGAGATAATGTCCTACGTAGGAGATACTAACTCCTACGTAGGAGATAATAAGTCCTATGTAGGAGATAATAAGTCCTACATAGGAGTACGTACGAGATAATGAGTCCTACGTAGGAGATAGTATTTAGTTATAGAGAATTCAATACGATTTTGAAATGAGATCAATAGTTTAACCCAAGAAAACAAAATTAATTGATTGATTAAAAAAGTAATATATTTAGTGAACGATAATTCAGGAAGATCAAAAGTTAATCTAAGAAAACAAGTTATTGGCTGCTAAATTAGCCCAGAGAGGGGTAAAGGTTAAGGGATCAAATATCACCGCCCCCACCCCCCTCACTCACAACAACACAAGAAAGTATTTGACATTTCATGCAAAGTGTCTCTGTTGGAAACAGTTTGCATGAAATGTCAAATCCTATTTTCTGGTTAAAATAAGACAAATATCACCAACTTATCGTCTGCTGAATTAGCCCAGAGAGTGGTAAAGGTTAAGGGTTAAACTGTTTTATCCCAAATATTGGTTTGACAGTTCTTGCAAACTGTCTCTATTGGAAACAATATGCATGATATATCAAAGCTTACTTTCTGGGAAAATTAAGCATATCATCAGTTTGACCTTGATGCATAAATGTTGCCTTACAATCATTTTTCAGTTAATCAATCAAGAAATTTTATTGATCTGGCAGATTAAAGAATTGCAGTGACCTGTTTCAGATAAAGGACAGATTTGTCAGATTATGAAAAAGGGAGATTGTGTATTATGCAAAAACGATAGATCCAGATCAGACAGCACATCTGCACATTCTGATCAGGATTTTCACTGTTTATCAATGTATTCTACAGTAACCAGCGTTTCTTTAGGTACACAATTAAAGATGCCGATTTGTCTGTCCGGATTCTTAGATCATTGTCGTAATGGTCCTTTTCAAATGTTGATGTTCGTTTGATGTTTTGACCACTTTGTTTTTATTGCCTGGGTTATAGATCAAGCTAAAACCTTGTCCAGTGGCCTGAGGCTTCCAGTTCTCAGCTGTATGATGTCAAGTAGGTACAGATCCCTGGAGAAGGTTGTATTTAACCGGTTTACACTTCATGGAAAGACACATTGATGTTATTAAACTTGTGTTTATATATATTTGAACAATGACGGCTGAGTCTTTTCAAATAAAATGTACTTTATGAATTATGCGACCACTGTAGACCCTGATTAGTCTGTACGTCCGCTTTATGACCAGAGTCTACACTGCACGTAAATAGAGCTTGCACATTCTATCAGCGAAAAAATGTATGCACATGCTGATCTGGAACTACAATTGTTGCACATTATAAAATCCTGTTTTTATTATTTGGAGAGACTCTTGTTATTTCTGTGTTGGGTAGTTAGCAAATATGGATAAAATGTCGTTTTCCTTGGATTATTACTGTTATTACCCTAGGTTTCTAGACAGAGATTCCTGTGCTTATAGTGTAGACCCAGATGAGATGTCACATAACACATTTTACACTTAGCCAGCAATGTTTAGACAAATCAGCGGGTACTATAATGGCCTTGTAAAAATATAGGGCAAGTTTGGTAAATAATCATCTGATGTCCCAGGTTTGTTTTTTGAAACGGTGTGAACAATTTATTGAATCTGACAGATGGTGGTTAGAGAAGAAAGTGGTTTACAGTATTTAACCTAAGTATTCTGATAGACACACGTTAACAAACAGCAATCGCGGCCCCTGATCAGACATTACAGAGCATCTTATTAAAGTCTACACACAGTTTGCTACACAAATAGTACGTATAAGCTATGTCAACAGGACGAGCGTAAAGTTAGCATCTGGTTCACGGTTCATTATTCACGGTTCAGGATTCAGCATATGGTTCAGTATTCAGGATATTATTCAAAATACGACCTGCAGCGTCTGGTTCATTATTCAGGATATTATTCAAAACACGACCTGCAGCGTCTGCTTCAGGATTCAGCGTATTATTCAAACTACGAGCTGCAGCATCTGGTTCATCATTCAGGGTATTATTCAAAAGAGGCCAGGCTATTATTCAGCGTATGGTTCAGGATTCAGGGTATTATTCAAAACATGACCTGCAGCGTCTGGTTCAGGATTCAGCGTATTATTCAAAATACGAGCTGCAGCGTCTGGTTCATCATTCAGGGTATTATTCAAAAAAGGCCAGGCTATTATTCAGCGTATGGTTCAGGATTCAGGGTATTATTCAAAACATGACCTGCAGCGTCTGGTTCAGGATTCAGCGTATTATTCAAAATACGAGCTGCAGCGTCTGGTTCATTATTCAGGGTATTATTCAAAAATGGTCAGGATATTATTCAGCGTATGGTTCAGGATTCAGGGTATTATTCAAAACACGACCTGCAGCGTCTGGTTCAGGATTCAGCGTATTATTCAAAATACGAGCTGCAGCGTCTGGTTCATTATTCAGGGTATTATTCAAAACACGACCTGCAGCGTCTGCTTCAGGATTCAGCGTATTATTCAAAATACGAGCTGCAGCATCTGGTTCATCATTCAGGGTATTATTCAAAAGAGGCCAGGGTATTATTCAGCGTATGGTTCAGGATTCAGGGTATTATTCAAAACATGACCTGCAGCGTCTGGTTCAGGATTCAGCGTATTATTCAAAATACGAGCTGCAGCGTCTGGTTCATTATTCAGGGTATTATTCAAAAATGGTCAGGATATTATTCAGCGTATGGTTCAGGATTCAGGGTATTATTCAAAACACGACCTGCAGCGTCTGGTTCAGGATTCAGCGTATTATTCAAAATACGAGCTGCAGCGTCTGGTTCATCATTCAGGGTATTATTCAAAACAGGCCAGGGTATAATTCAGCGTATGGTTCAGGATTCAGGGTATTATTCAAAACACGACCTGCAGCGTCTGGTTCAGGATTCAGCGTATTATTCAAAATACGAGCTGCAGCGTCTGGTTCATTATTCAGAGTATTATTCAAAACTGGTCAGGATATTATTCAGCGTATGGTTCAGTATTCAGGGTATTATTGAAAATACGACCTGCAGCGTCTGGTTCAGGATTCAGGGTATTATTCAAAATACGAACAGCAGCGTCTGGTTCATCATTCAGCGTATTATTCAAAAGAGGCCAGGGTATTATTCAGCGTATAGTTCAGGATTCTGGGTATTATTCAAAACACGACCTGCAGCGTCTTGATTAGGATTCAGCGTATTATTCAAAATACGAGCTGCAGCGTCTGGTTCATTATTCAGGTTATTATTCAAAAATGGGCTGGATATTATTCAGCGTATGGTTCAGCATTCAGGGTATTTTTGAAAATACGACCTGCAGCGTCTGGTTCAGGATTCAGGGTATAATTCAAAATACGAACTGCAGCGTCTGGTTCATCATTCAGGGTATTATTCAAAAGAGGCCAGGATATTATTCAGCGTATGGTTCAGGATTCTGGGTATTATTCAAAACACGAACTGCAGCGTCTGGTTCAGGATTCAGCGTATTATTCAAAATACGAGCTGCAGCGTCTGGTTCATTATGCAGGATATTATTCAAAAATGGTTAGGATATTATTCAGCGTATGGTTCAGTATTCAGGGTATTATTCAAAACATGACCTGCAGCGTCTGGTTCAGGATTCAGGGTATTATTCAAAATACGAACTGCAGCGTCTAGTTCATTATTCAGGGTATTGTTAAAGAATGGTCAGGATATTATTCAGCGTATGGTTCAGTATTCAGGGTATTATTGAAAATACGACCTGCAGCGTCTGGTTCAGGATTCAGGGTTTTATTCAAAATACGAACCGCAGCGTCTGGTTCATCATTCAGGGTATTATTCAAAAGAGGCCAGGGTATTACAGCGTATGGTTCAGGATTCAGGGTATTATTCAAAACACGACCTGCAGCGTCTGGTTCAGGATTCAGCGTATTATTCAAAATACGAGCTGCAGCGTCTGGTTCATTATTCAGGATATTATTCAAAAATGGTCAGGATATATATTCAGCGTATGGTTCAGTATTCGGGGTATTATTGAAAATACGACCTGCAGCGTCTGGTTCATAATTCAGGGTATTTTTCAAAATATGAACTGCAGCGTCTGGTTCATCATTCTGGGTATGATTCAAATGAGGCCGGGGTATTATTCAGCGTATGGTTCAGGATTCGGGATATTATTCAAAACACGACCTGCAGCGTCTGGTTCAGGATTCAGCGTATTATTCAAAATACGAGCTGCAGCGTCTGGTTCATTATTCAGGGAATTATTCAAAACACGAGCTTCAGCATCTGGTTCAGGATTCAGGGTATTATTCAAAATACGACTTGCAGCGTCTGGTTCATCATTCCGGATATTATTCAAAAGTGGCCGGGGTATTATTCAGCGTATGATTCAGTATTCAGGGTATTATTCAAAATACGACCTGCATCGTCTGGTTCAGGATTCAGCGTATTATTCAAAATACGAGCTGCAGCGTCTTGTTCATTATTTAGGGTATTATTTAAAAATGGCCATGATATTATTCAGCGTATGGTTCAGTATTCAGGGTATTATTCAAAATACGATCTGCATCGTCTGGTTCAGGATTCAGCGTATTATTCAAAACACGACCTGCAGCGTCTGGTTCATTATTCAGGGTATTATTCAAAATACGACCTATAGCGTCTGGTTCAGGATTCAGGGTATTATTCAAACCACGACCTGCAGCGTCTGGTTCATTATTGAGGGTATTATTCAAAGTACGACCTTCAGCTTCTGGTTTATTATTCAGGGTATTATTTAAAAATAGCCAGGATATTTTTCAGCGTATGGTTCAGTATTCAGGGTATCATTCAATATATGACCTTCAGCGTCTAGTTTAGGATTCCGCGTATTATTGAAAAAATATCCAGTGTATAATTCAGCGTCTGGTTCATTATATAGGGTATAATTCAAAATACGACCTGCAGCGTCTTGTTCAGGATTCAGGATATTATTCAAAATACGACCTGCAGCATATGGTTCATTATTCAGGGTATTTTTCAAAATACGACCTGCAGCGTCTGGTTCAGGATTCAGCGTATTATTCAAAATACTACCTGCAGCGTCTGTTTTATTATTCAGGGTATTATTCAAAAGAGGCCAGGGTGTTATTCAGCGTATGGTTCAGGATTCAGGGTATTATTCAAAACACGACCTGCAGCGTATGGTTCAGTATTCAGGGTATTATTGAAAATACGACCTGCAGCATCTGGTTCAGGATTCAGCGTATTATTCAAAATACGAACTGCAGCGTCTGGTTCATTATTCAGGGTATTATTCAAAAATGGTCAGGATATTATTCAGCGTCTGGTTCAGGATTCAGCGTATTATTCAAAATACGACCTGCAGCGTCTGGTTCATTATTCAGGGTATGATTCAAAATACAACCTGCAGCGTCTGATTCAGGATTCAGGGTATTATTCAAAAATGGCCAGGGTATTATTCAGCGTATGGTTCAATATTGAGCGTATTATTCAAACACGACCTGCAGCGTCTGGTTCAGGATTCAGCGTATTATTCAAAATACAAGCTGCAGCGTCTGGTTCATTATTCAGGGAATATTTCAAAATACGAGCTTCAGCATCCGGTTCAGGATTCAGGGTATTATTCAAAATACGACTTGCAGCGTCTGGTTCATCATTCAGGGTATTATTCAAAAGTGGCCAGGGTATTATTGAGTGTATGATTCAGTATTCAGGGTATTATTCAAAATACGACCTGCATCGTCTGGTTCAGGATTCAGCGTATTATTCAAAATACGAGCTGCAGCGGTCTGGTTCATTATTCAGGGTATTATTTAAAATGGCCACGATATTATTCAGTGTATGGGTCAGTATTCAGGGTATTATTCAAAACACGACCTGCATCGTCTGGTTCAGGATTCAGGGTATTATTCAAAATACGAACTGCAGCGTCTGGTTCATTATTCAGGGTATTATTCAAAATACGACCTATAGCGTCTGGTTCAGGATTCAGGGTATTATTCAAAACACGACCTGCAGCGTCTGGTTTATTATTCAGGGTATTATTCAAAGTACGACCTTCAGCTTCTGGTTCATTATTCAGGGTATTATTCAAAAATGGCCAGGATATTTTTCAACATATGGTTCATTATTCAGGGTATTATTCAAAATACGACCTTCAGCGTCTCGTTTAGGATTCAGCGTATTATTGAAAAAATATCCAGGGTATTATTCAGCGTCTGGTTCATTATATAGGGTATAATTCAAAATACGACCTGCAGCGTCTTGTTCAGGATTCAGGATATTATTCAAAATACGACCTGCAGCATCTGGTTCATTACTCAGGGTATTATTCATCATACGACCTGCAGCGTCTGGTTCAGGATTCAGCGTATTATTCAAAATACTACCTGCAGCGTCTGTGTCAGTATTTAGGGTATTATTCAAAATACGACCTGCAGCGTCTGGTTCAGGATTCAGGGTATTATTCAAAAATGGTCAGGGTATTATTCAGCGTATGATTATTATTCAACATACGACCTTCAGCGTCTGGTTCAGGATTCAGCGTATTATTCAAAATACTACCTGCAGCGTCTGTTTCAGTATTTAGGGTATTATTCAAAATACGACCTGCAGCGTCTGGTTCAGGATTCAGCGTATTATTCACCTTAATGATTAGAGATGTAGTGATCAACAAAGACGATTAATAGACTGTGTAGATATGCAGGCTGATATGTGCCTGTGTTTGTGGCTTAATTAAGGCATAAGTCAGACTTTCTTATGCTGCAGCTCATTTAGTTTCAGAACGTCATATGAGTAAGGTACGTTTTGTCCTACGTAAAGACAAGTTACCGAACGCGCATGCCCGGGCAGCCATCTAGTGAGGCTATATGTCTGATTTTTGGTCAAAACCATCGTCTAGTTCTATACTACAGTGAAGGCTCTGGCGAACAGTGAAGGCTCTGGCAAGACTGCGCGGATGCGCCGAAGGCTCGCTGTTCGCATATGCGAGAAGTACCATTATCTCATGTGCTGGCACATATATATATGGGATTCAGTGTATTCAAACCAGTTAGTGCCATGGTTCGAACCTCGCTCGGGTGGCCAAATTCTGCTTATGGATGGTCAGGTGTTTTTTTTTTTCTCCGGGTTCTCCGGTTTTCGTCCACCTTTGATGAACGATGGGCTCGATATAAGTGAAATATTCTTGGGCCGTAAAACCCGAATCAAAATAAATAAATAAATAAATATATAAATGTCAAACAAGTTACTATCTCAACCTAAAATCTTGAACAGATGACAATCCTGAGATGTTTACCCTACATGCTAAATGTTAATACCAAAAAAAAAAAAAAAATCTTTGACGCGTGTAATGACGCGTAAGCTCTTATTGTATTCGAATAGCGAAGGTCAAGATCAGCCTGTGCATCCGCACAGTCTCATCTGGATCTTTTCTCGATTGTTGCTGCCCATTCATATGTTCTATAGTATCCATTAATTTTGTAAGCGGACAAAAGACCCGATCAGACTGAATGATGTTAAAACGTTGAGATAACAATGTAATATCTTGTTGTTTATTGCCAAAATAAATAAATAAATAAATCAATCAATCAATCAATCAATCAATCAATAAAATAAAATAAAAAATAAGAAGAGAGAAAAAAATACCATAGTTACCCTAAACATTCTCAAACCTTACCTTACTTTCCCTAATATTTTAATAAGGCCAATATACTATCTTTTGATGTATTTAAAATATGTACGCGGTGAAAGTCTGTGAAAAATAAGTAATGCGTTAGACTGAATCGTGGCAAATCATTCAGCGGCCTCCGACCTGGCTCTACACTGTTTGTAAATGCCCCTATGTGTGTATTTAGACAGATCAATCCTAAATGTAAGAGGTGTTAGACTGTTTTCTTACATTTACAAAACATTAGGTACATTTTTAAGGCCTGAATTCAGGCAATATAACTAAAAGGTGTTAATTATGTAGTCTAATCAGATGAGTTTTTAAACACAAGGTGGTAGTCAACGAAAACGAAGCAACAATGACTGTTGTAACAAAACATTTCTTTAAAAAACAAAATTCTAGTCAAAATGTATAATTCTGTTTAAATGCCTAGTAGGGTCAAAGGCTGTGTTTCAGATTCTATGGCGAAAGTATAGAACTATGGTTAGTGAATCGCCAATGACCCCTTAATGCTCATTCCATGTCCATTGACATTATTTTTTGTGGATATAAGTGATTCACTGATCTTGTGTATATATAGACGGAAAAAAGTAAAACCGTTTTGCCTCGTAACAACGTTACATATATAATATTGCTTAAATTTGTACAGAATTTCATTGAAAATCCATACATGAAAGACCCCAGGTTTCTTCGTTTCCTTTGATAACCCTCTTGTGTTAAAACATTCGGCAGTCATTCTGTTTCGTTTGGTGGTGCTTCAATTCTCTAGCATTATCACTTCAGACCTCGCACACATATATGTCGCAATCACTATGTTCCACTGTAGGACGTGACACAAGCTTACCACATCCTTTGTACCTCGGATACTGTGTATTTGGGCCGTGTGTTCATCCACGATTTATGTCCCCTTCCTGTTAGACAGAGCACTGCTGTTTTCCGAACGTCTCTACAGGCCTCACTTTTGCATATACATTACCAAAACCTCATGCTTTATAAGAACGTTAATCACGTTAAAGTCGTTTTCTCAATATGTATGGAAGACTAATGGCTGAAACTTACAATGAGTGATTAAAGTTGTAAAACATTTTAGTTATAATCCAACTTTTGTCCCCTGGGGGTTCTCTGTCATTGTCCCTGGGCTATATAAATGTATAAAATTGTTTAATGCTTAAATGTCTTCTTCTCTGAAACCTGCTTGAGTAATTTTCATCAGATTTCACATGATTTTCACCAGATTTCACATGGGGCCTTCTATCAAAAGGATATTGCCAATCTGTTCAAATAGTTCCTCGAACAAGATGGCCGCAAGGTCCCATATATGGTAAAAACACCTAAAAATCTTCTCCTGAACCAAGAAAGCTTTGGGGCTGAATCTTGTTATATAGCATTGAGAACTGAAGGTCTACCAAGTTTGTAGGTTGAATGTTAACCTCTTTACAGCAAGATCAGATTTGCGTCCCTATACATTTATATGGGGAAACTATTGAAAAGTCATTTTCTCAAAATATATGTAAGACTAATGGCTGAAACTTACAATATATGATTAAAGTAGCAAAATATTTTCGTTGTAATCAAAAAATTTTCCCAGAGGGTTATCTGCCCTTGCCACTGGGCTATATACATGGATAAAATTGTGTAAAATTTTTAAATTTCTTCTCTGAAACCGCTTGAGCAATTTTTATCAGATTTCACATAGGGTCTACTGTCAAAAGGGTATTGCCAATTTGTCCAAATGGTTCCAGGAAATGGAACAAGATGGCCGCTATGCCCATATATGGTAGAAACGCGTAAAAATCTTATTCTCAAGAACCAAGAAATTTTGGGGCTGAACTTGGTTTATAGCATCGAGGACTCAAGGTCTACCAAGTTTATTCAAATGATGACCCTAAGTGGACCGTTGACCTTTTAATGGCAAGGTAAAATTTGCACCCCTATTCATTTGTATGGAGAAAATGTTGAACGTCATTTTCTTAGAATGTATTAAAGACTAATGACTGAAACATACAATGTGTGATTAAAATAGTAAAACGTTTTAGTTATAATCAAAATTTTGTCCCTTGAGGGTTATTTTCCCTTGCCACTGGGCTGTAACAAATTGTGTAATTTTTAAATATCTTCTTCTCTGAAACTGCTTGAGCAATTTTCACAAAATTTCACATGGGCCTACTCTCAAAAGGGTATTGCCATTTTTAAACGCTTCCCTGCAACTGAACAAGATGGTCCCATACATGGTAAAAACTCTTGAAAATTTGAAAATCATCTTCTCCAGAACCAAGAAACTTTTGCGGCTGAATCTTGGTATATACCATGGAGGACTCAAGCTCTTCCAAGTTTGTTCAAATGGTGAGCATAGGTTGACCTTTGACCTTTTTTAAGGCCAGTTCAAATTTCCTAGATTTGTATGGGGGAATGTTGAAAATCATTTTTTTCAATATGTATTTAAGATTAATGGCTGAAACTTACAACGTATTTTAAAGTTGTAAAACATTTTAGTTAGGATCAAAAGTTTGCGCCCCCACGGGGGTTATCTTTCCTTGCCCCTGTCCTGTATACAGGTATAAAACCATGGAATCTTTAAATCTCTTCTTCCCTAAAACCACTTGACCAATTTTCACCAGATTTCACATGGGGCCTTCTACGGAAAGCATGTTCACACTTTGTTCAAATGGCTTTGCATCATTGATCAAGATTGCTGCCATGCCCATATATGGCAAGAACACTTAAAAATCTTCTTCTCCAGTACTAAGAAAGTTTTCAGGCTGGATTTTGGTATACAGCATTGAAGACTCAAGGTCTACCATGTTTGTTAAAATGATGAGACTAGGATGACTTTTGACCTTTTTTATGGTATGGTCAAAATTTTGTGACAGTTGCTAGGGCAGTACTGGAAGACTATTGCATGGCATTTGCAAATATGCAGGTGACCGAATTGTGGCCAATGGGCCTCTTGTGTTTGTATTATCATGGGAATTGTTTCTTACTTTTCAAGGTTTTTTTTTTTTTTTTTGGCAGGGAGGGGGGTGGGGGGAGGGGTTCACAAATTTGCAGTACTTGAGGAGGCTGTCTTGCCCAATGCCTCTGATATGTTGCTGTCATGTAAATAAAAATATGTAATGGTTTGGTTTGTGTGCACATGCACATAGACACATAAAAAATGTTTAACCCTTAAAGCGCCAAGCATAATTTGCAGAAGAGGAAATATTTGTTTGTTTTGTTTTTTTTTTTTCAGAGAAAATAAGCCTTCTGGCATACAATTCACATGAAATATCAAGACTTATTTTTTATAAAAAAAAATATATATATATGTATTAATAATTAAAAGAACAAAAATAAAAATGTCGTCTGCTGCAAATGTGATTGGCGCTTTAAAATTTCGCTGGATGATATCTGTGAGATAACCATAAGGTCCACAAAATCTGAAGCCATGCAGTTAACCCTTAAAACACTAAGTAAAATTGAAGCAGATGACATTCTAATTATTTATATTATTTTTCAGAGACTTGGCATTTTCTAAGCTAATGATTCACTTGAAATGTCAAACTTGATTTACCCTGAAAAATACAAAAAAAATGTATTTTTTTGGTAAAGAAAAAGACTTGTCATTTGATTTGTATCATCTGCTAGGTAGGTGATTCGCCTGAAATGTTATTCCTTCTTTACTCTGAAAAATACCACCCCCCCCCCCCCCTCGCAAAAAAAAGAAAAAAAAATCATTTGCTGCAGATGTGATCAGCACTTTCAGGGTCAACTTGCATTCCCAAAACAATAAATATTATATGATATATGTCTGTACTGGAATATTATCCCATATAACAATCTCACACTATCATATGATAGTCTCAGTCGGCCTCGATGGCTCAGTTGGATGCACGTCTGACTGGTGATCAGAAGGTTGCGCGTTCGATCCCTCCGGGTCGGAAATATTCTTTCATGGAGATTGATCATGAGATAATTTCAATCTATGGTCATTCTTTCCCTTCTGCTGTTTCAAGAATGGCAGTTGTCAGTTTCTGGCGAAAGAATGTACATAATACTGGTTAACCGCTTAAAGGCCCAGTAAACACGTGGTTAGGTAGACTGACCAGGCTCAACATTGAGTTGGATGGGCTGTTAAACCTCAGCACAAACAAATGGTAGTCTTAAACTATCTTATATGATAATCTCAGACTATCTCAGACTGTTTATAGTTCTTTGACTGTTTAACCTATATTACTAACTACATTTATACAGACTCAGAACTGTATTTCAACCTTTACCACTTTCTGGGCTCCATGTAATTCAGCAGACAACAAATTGGTGATATTTTTCTTTATTTTCCAGAAAAAAGGACTTGACATCAAGTCCTGTTTTCTTGGGAAAATAAGAAAAACGTTTCAAAATGTAGTCTGTGAAAATTTTTACCCGGAGTGCTAAGAGTTAAATGTATTGATACAATATATGTGTGTGATGTTTTCTTTTATAATAATACCCTTAGTATTGTAATTATGTATCAAAGGCACTATCGCATTGCTTAAAAGGCACTGGGTGCACTTGGTAGATTTTTTGCCATTTTTAACAAGGTAGATTCTTTTTTTTACCATCTCTTAGGAATTTCTGCACACTAAGACACTTCTGAAAAAGGGTCTACTCTGGTTTTAGAGCAGACCCCTTTTTCAGAAATGGGGCAGAATAAGTTTTTATTCACCTCCTTTAAATTGTGTCCATTTGCCTTTAAGGGATTGGATATACCTCAAAGAAAGAACATGTGTAAAATTATTATCTCCCTTTATAAAGGAAATCCACTACAGCTGAAATAAAATTTGCTAAAGTGGAATATGAGTTGTATCTCAAAGAGCGTTACCTTTAAAGCAGAGAATTTGCTCACATGGGGAGCAAATTCTTTGTTTTAAGAGCAGACCTCTTTTAGAAAGGAGCAAATAGTTTCAGGAGAATGCTGTTAGTAGAAATTGTATCCACTCCCTTTGAAAGCTCAAGTTTTATATAGCTTACGATAAGTTGCTTTATTTGTCAACCAGAAAGTACTGATATTTTACTTATTTTTTCTATGAAAACGTATTAAGTTACCCATTAGAATCACCCACATTTTTTTTTTTTTTTTTTTTTTTTTTGCTTTAGATATTCTGGCACCTTAACTCCTTACCATTCTAGTTATAAAATTTGAAACTGTTCGTTTTACTGCTTATTGCGGGCCGCAGTAGCCTAGTTGATAGAAGAGTTGACTCTTAATCCATCAGGTTTCTCACTGCTGTGGTTCGAGCCTCGCTCGGGTCATAGGTGGAAAAGCCAAATTCTGCTTACGGATAGTCAGGTGTTCTTTTCCCCCTTTTCGCCCATCTTTGATGAACGATCGGCTCAACCGCGTTCCGCTCAATATAAGTGACATATTCTTAAAAATGCCCTAAAATCCAAATCCATATATATATATATATATATATATATATATATATATATATATATATATATATATATATATATATATATATATATATATATATATATATATATATATATATATATATATATATATATATATATATATATATATATATATATATATATATACTGCTTGTTCATGTACTGATGAGTAGCAAACAGTGCAGACCCTGATCAGACACACATGTTCTGCAGATGTTGATCTGGTTTACACGGTTTGCTTAGGCCAAGTCTCTCTGAATACTTAGGTAATGCATTACCCAGAGTGTATGTTTTCATGGAGAAGTAAACAGATACGCATCCAGATACCACTTTTTTAGAGCTATAAATGTTACGTTTATACACATTTTATATTAGTCTTTGTACCGTCATTATTTGGGCCGCGTCAAGCAAACGTGTGTCTTTGAACATGCACAAAACGCACAGATTCAGAGTCATCAAATCTGATACGGGCTCTCCATTGATACATTCTATAGTATCCAGTGATTCTGTTAGTGGACAGCGACGGCTCTATCTGCATATGCCCGAAGACACGTTTTTGCACGGCCCATTTCATTATTGTAATACCTTTTGTACATTTACTGAACAAACGCAAATATTGTCTAGTTGAAATATTGTCTAGTAGGTTACATTTCTTTGGCTTCTTACCTGTTACTATAAATAGAAATAACTGATTGTGAAAGATACAGTGTTATGAGCTCAGAAATTCTCCGTTGGTTTGTGGTATATTTTTATGTGGTTCACGGTCGATCAAAGTGTGAGTTAAATTGTCTGTTGTGTTTGATTGTTATAAACCATTTATCTAGTAACAGCAGGATAATGGGACCTGATTGGCTGGAAGTGCACCAGGATGGATTCTGATTGTCTAGAGGTAGTTAATATGGAGTCATTCTGGGATAAAACCAAACTATATCCCATATGGGAATTTGTAAGTTCCAGACCAGCCTGTGAATGGAAACAGTCTGATTACAGTATGAATTGTGCATTTGGTGACGACCAGCAAAGGCTCTGAATTCCTGCACACATATTCATTTTAGGCTTGGTCCTTGCTGTTTTTTTCTTTTCCGTGTAAACTACCTCGTCAAGTGGAAGAATCAATCCCATTTTACTCAACGTAACTGTGCTGCACAGTGGAAAGATCACTCATATACTGGAATAAATTCATATGCTTTTATCGTTAATTTTAACCTTTAGGGCTTAATGCAAAATCAGCAGACAAAATGTTGGTGATAATTTTTATTTTTTTGCCCAGAAAGTAAGATTTGACATTGACATTGACAATTTGTATGAAATGTAAAAAAAAATAAGATTTGACATTTTGTGCAAATGGTCTCTTTTTGAGATAATTTCCATAAAATGTCAACCTTATTTTCAGGGGGAAATAAAAAAAAAAAAACATTCCAAAATGTAATCTGCTTAAATGTTTACCCTGCAGAAAGCATCATTATCTTAACGAGCTCGTTAGTGGTCAAAATGTTAACTATTTCAGTAAGTACAATATCTAATTCACAGGTATTTTTGGTGAAAAAAAAAGTGTGGGTTGCTTTGGCAGTTGTTCAAAACTAACGACATCATTAATTAATGTATCGTTAAAACTTTGAGCATAAGCTACTCACATTTTTTCAGCAGGAATATTAGCGTATATGCCATATTTAATGATCAAAGTTTTAACGATACGTTAATTAACGATGTCGTTAGTTTTGAACAACTGGGCCCTGGCCTTTTTCTTGGCTGTTCGCAGTAAGGAATTATTCCCTATTGTGGATCTCGATGTCAGCGACCAGGCTCATTCAAGCTGATTCGATGCATCTCCACGTGAGCCTACTTTGTCGAGAAAGTAATTACCTCTCTTCTCATAAAGGACTACTCTAAATGGAAGGAACATATTTCTGATCAGAATAGCACCCTTTTAAAGAGGGGTTTATAAACCAAGAAAGGATCTGTTCCGCTGCAATGGTCTCCCTTTGAAAGGGAAGAGAGTTATTGAGAAGTATCTCTGTTCATCGTAAACTTTCCATCCCTTCAGATCAAAACAGATACTGTGCAAACTGGGCAGATCCAGATGAGACAGCTTCTGATTAACCATCTCATCAGGATCTGCACTATTTGCTGTTTTGTTTTTGATTTTAGACTAAAACCCTAATTTGTATCAATAGACATGTCCAAATTCAGTGATAGAAGGGCCCACTTCAGAAACTGGAGGATGAAAGGATTAATATTTAAGTTTCTGACATCATAACTGAAGTAATAGTATTTTTTTTCTTTTTTCATTCAAATATATTTTTTGTTTTTGCTTTTTGTTTTGGGCATTCATTACAGCAGTCATATCGGTCAGATTACTTATACTTTACTCGCTCTTTCCCAGAACATATGATTTGGAATCTCATCTAAATTGTCTTTTAAGGAGAAAATCAACATGAAATGTCAAGCCTCATTTTCTTAAATGTTTAAGTGCAAAAGGGTATAAGGTTAAACTATCATTTTAACCTTTCACTCTCTCTGGTCTAAATTAAGCAGATGATAAATTGAGGACATGTTTCTGATTTTTCATAGAAACAAGATTTGGCATTTCATGCAAATCGTCTTGACACAATTTGCATGAAATGCCAAAGCCTTTTTTCTGGTAAATATAAGTAAAATATTTCAAAACTTCATCTGAAGATTTAACTTAGCATGCTAAGCGTTGAAGCTAAACTACTCGACTGCAACTTATTTAGTAGACAATGGCAGCTATTTATTAAAATCCGTTTGAGTTGCAACTTTAGAACACTGACACAACCATGGAAACCAGGACAGAACAAGATCTATGAAATCTATAGCTGTGATATATTCATAAATTATCTAATATTTTGACAGAAAAAAAAAACACACAGCAGTTTGTTAATCTTTGAGGCACTATCTGAATTGTTCTTTATATTTCTTGATATTTCATGTAAATTGTCTGCTTAATAGAGGATTTACATGTAATGTTGGACCTTGTTTTCTCTGAAAAAAAAATCTTAGAATGTCATCTGTAGCCGTTGTGACAGGCTATACTAGTGTAAGGAAGTTACCAATTTTGCCAAGGGAGGCAATTATGATGAATTGTCCCCTTCACCGCCCCCCCCCCCCCCCCCCCCCACACACACACACACACTTCCGTTACAGTATTTATAACTTCCTGACATTCAAAATTTAAGTAAATCTTGTGTGTCCCATACTTTTTCAGTCCAAAATTATGATTAATGTAGCCTTTACCACTCTATAGGCAAATTCAGCAGATGACAATTTGATGATATTTTGATTTTTACCTGAAAACGAAATTTGACATTTTGTACAAACTCTCAGGCTGCAGTGAATCTCTGTGCTGGTTTGCTGTAGGTATGAGTTTAGAGTTTTAACCCTTGGCCTTCTGAATAAATTTAGATGCCATACCCTTTTCAAATTTTCAGCCAATCGGATTACTTCATCCAGATTGTTGCTATAAAGTCCATCCGTCTGTCTGTCTGTTTTACGTATGTCTGTTATCTACAATAGTTTGCGGTTTGTCAAAAGAAAGGTAAATAACCACCAATAGTTCTTATTTACTTTGATCCTTAGTATTTCCATGGCTGGCAGATTCCACTAGCTGTCAAACAAGAGCAATATAAGCGTAACTCTACAAAATTTAGTGACAAAGAGGCCCAAAAGTTTGTAACCGAATTGGCAGGACCCGGCAAGCGAAGCACATCCACCCTCCGAGCACACATCAATCGACGTATATTATGATAGTCCAACCGCAGACATCCGGTAAGAGACGCCTACCGATCGATTAAAAAGCGTCACCCACCGTGCCACAGCCAGCATTGCCAACGCACGACGGCAATCCCAGGCATCAGGAAGGAGATGTCCCAGGCAGCGAGACTTGCAATGGCGACCAAATCTGCTAAGAAACATGTTACTATGACAAGTCAAGCTTAGTTTTAGAAGAATTTAGAATTTGTACTACTGCAAATATTAAGGTATAATATAGTAATTTAATTCAGTACTTACGTACTGACGTTAACACAACAGTATCAACATCAGCACTTAGGAACTGATTCTGAGCAGATGATATCCTAGGGGACGAAGGAAATATCCACTGGCAGAGATACCGACACAGTGGTTTGCAATAAAAGCGTAACTATACCAAATTTAAGGCTTTCTTTTATTAAAACGTCATCAGTGTGTCTAAACCTCAAAAGCGTGAAACCGAAACAGTTGGTTGGCAAAACGCGGCAAGCGAAGCACATCCGTCTCCGAGCACACATCAACCGACGTAGATCAAGAGACAGGGAGCAAACAATTCGAGAAAATGAGGAACTTGGTCTACAATATTGAATCGTGAAAGGACGACTTCCATAAAACTATATTAACTGAATTATTATCTGGTTACGTTTGCAGCTTAAAGTGAAATTCTGAACTTTATCCCAAACCGCGAACCGAATCTTGAACTGATTAATCCTGCTCCGTAGACTAAATCAAGAACTACACTAAATTTAGAATCTTGTAGTGTTTCCTTAGTCATGGACTGAACTCTGATTTTGTTCAGTTTGAATCCTAATTTCAACTATGCATCGTGACCTGAAACTTGAACTGGCCTATATTGAAATCCGGAACTAAATTTTGAACCTTTGATTTAGTTCTGAGTCAATAAAAATTATCGGAAATCGTTACGTTTGATTTTTTTTCAAAGTTCATATATCGAGCACGGGTTTTCAAAACATTATCAAGCTATGCTTATAAAAACATAAACGTTGGCAAAAATGGCTTTTACGGATGCACCATTTACGGATGAATTATCACTATAAATTTTATAACAATACTTTTCGCTTATGCATATACCTGTAACTATACTTATACCTATATACGAAGGTAATTTAAGAATTATAGCAATTGCCAAAAAAGACAGAACATGTAGCATAAACACCAGTTTCAACTGCGTACGCTGAAAACCTTTAACATGCTGAATACTGAACCAGACGCCGAATAATACCCTAGCCATTTTAGAATAATACGCTGAATACTGACACAGACGTAGAATATTACCTTGGACATTTTTAAACAATGCGCTAAATCGTGAACCAGACTCCGAATAATACCCGGGACATTTTTATAATAATACGCTGAATACTGAATCATACGCTGAAAAATAGACTGGGCATTTTTTAATAGCACGCAGAATCCTGAAACAGACACTGAATAATACTCTGGACCTTTTTTTTATAATACGCTGAATACTAAACCAGACTATGAATAATACCCTGGCCATTTTTTAATAATACGCTGAATTCTGAATCATACGCTGAATAATACCCTGGCCATTTTTAAATAATACCCTGAATCCTGAACCAAACGCTACAGGCTGTATTATGAATAATACCCTGAATACTGAACCATACGCTGAATAATACCCTGGCCACTTTTGAATAATACCCTGAATGATGTACCAGACGCTGCAGGTCGTATTTTGAATAATACCCTGAATCCTGAACCAGACGCTGCAGCTCGTATTTTGAATAATACCCTGAATCCTGAACCAGACGCTGCAGGTCGTATTTTCAATAATACCCTGAATACTAAACCATACGCTGAATAATATCCTGACCATTTTTGAATAATACACTGAATAATGAACCAGACGCTGCAGCTCGTATTTTGAATAATACGCTGAATCCTGAACCAGACGCTGCAGGTCGTGTTTTGAATAATACCCTGAATCCTGAACCATACGCTGAATAATACCCTGGCCTCTTTTCAATAATACCCTAAATGATGAACCAGACGCTGCAGCTCGTATTTTGAATAATACGCTGAATCCTGAACCAGACGCTGCAGGTCGTGTTTTGAAAATTACCCTGAATAATGAACAAGACGCTGCAGCTCGTATTTTGAATAATACGCTGAATCCTGAACCAGACGCTGCAGGTCGTGTTTTGAATAATACCCTGAATCCTGAACCATACGCTGAATAATACCCTGGCCTCTTTTGAATAATACCCTGAATGATGAACCAGACGCTGCAGTTCGTATTTTGAATAATACCCTGAATCCTGAACCAGACGCTGCAGGTCGTATTTTCAATAATACCCTGCATACTGAACCATACGCTGAATAATACCCTGACCACTTTTGAATAATACCCTGAATAATGAACCAGATGCTGCAGCTCGTATTTTGAATAATACGCAGAATCCTGAATCAGAAGCTGCAGGTCGTCTTTTGAATAATACCCTGAATCCTGAACCATACGCTGAATATATAACCCTGGCCTCTTTTGAATAATAACCTGAATGATGAACCAGACGCTGCAGTTCGTATTTTGATAAATACCCTGAATCCTGAACCAGACGCTGCAGGTCGTATTTTCAATAATACCCTGCATACTGAACCATACGCTGAATAATATCCTGACCATTTTTTAATAATACCCTGAATAATGAACCAGACGCTGCAGCTCGTATTTTGAATAATACGCAGAATCCTGAATCAGAAGCTGCAGGTCGTCTTTTGAATAATACCCTAAATCCTGAACCATACGCTGAATATATAACCCTGGCCTCTTTTGAATAATAACCTGAATGATGAACCAGACGCTGCAGTTCGTATTTTGATAAATACCCTGAATCCTGAACCAGACGCTGCAGGTCGTATTTTCAATAATACCCTGCATACTGAACCATACGCTGAATAATATCCTGACCATTTTTTAATAATACCCTGAATAATGAACCAGACGCTGCAGCTCGTATTTTGAATAATACGCTGAATCCTGAACCAGACGCTGCAGGTCGTGCTTTGAATAATACCCTGAATCCTGAACCATACGCTGAATAATACCCTGGCCTCTTTTGAATAATACCCGGACTGATGAACCAGACGCTGAAGTTCGTATTTTGAATAATACCCTGAATCGTGAACCAGACGTTGCAGGTCGTATTTTCAATAATACCCTGAATACTGAACCATACGCTGAATAATATCCTGACCATTTTTTAAAAATACCCTGAATAATGAACCAGACGCTGCAGCTCGTATTTTGAATAATACGCTGAATCCTGAACCAGACGCTGCAGGTCGTGTTTTGAATAATACCCTGAATCCTGAACCATACGCTGAATAATACCCTGGCCTCTTTTGAATAATACCCTGAATGATGAACCAGACGCTGCAGTTCGTATTTTGAATAATACCCTGAATCGTGAATCAGACGCTGCAGGTCGTATTTTCAATAATACCCTGAATACTGAACCATACGCTGAATAATATCCTGACCATTTTTTAAATAATACCCTGAATAATGAACCAGACGCTACAGCTCGTGTTTTGAATACTACGCTGAATCCTGAACCAGACGCTGCAGGTCGTGTTTTGAATAATACCCTGAATAATGAACCAGACGCTGCAGGTCGTATTTTGAATAATATCCTGAATTCTGAACCATACGCTGAATCCTGAACAGTGAAAAATGAACCGTGAACCATTGCTAACTTTACGCTCGTGTCAAACGAGTAACACGGACTTAATCAAAATTCAGTATGATAGGGATCTCAGGTGTTTAATAATTAGCAATATTATACCCCTAAATAGATATGCAGTAAAACCTGTTAAAGCTCCAGGTAGCTATTTTAAAAACAAAACATTTTGAACATGACCAACATAATAATATTTATTCTTCGGCTTTGATTAACTCAAGAAATAAACACACCTGGTAATCTCGTAAGGGGTAGCCGGTGGTTATGCACCTCAAAATCTTTACGCGAACTTCCGGCCATGACTTACGAGACATCCAAATGTCAACAAACGGGTAAGTTCTCCTGATTTATTGAATTTTAGCCAATTTCATAGACATAGTTTGAAAAATCAGACAATACTATTCCCAACAACTGTCATTTCACGTCGGAAAAGATAGGTTTGGGCTTGAAAAAAAACAAAAAACAAGCGGCTATTGTTTTATTTAATTTCACCCGAAGAAGGGTAAGCTATGGAAGCATCCTAGTGCCAGGTGAAAAAAATAGTAAGTCCTACGTAGGTGATAGTAACTCCTACGTAGGAAATAATAAATTCTATGTAGGACATAGTAACTCCTACGTAGATAATGTTCTACGTAGGAGATAGTAACTCCTACGTAGGAGATAATAAGTCCTACGTAGGCGACAGTAGCACTTACGTAGGAGATAATAAGTCCTACGTAGGAGATAGTCACTACTTCGTAGGAGATGATAAGTCCTACATAGGAGATAGTAGCTCCTACACCCTAGTGCATATGGATTTCACTACGTTTAGACATGGTGTTCACTAATAGTGAAACTCAGAGTGGACTACAGTGCACTACAAAGTTTTAATTTGTTAACACGGTATGCACTCCATGTCTTCCTACAAATATATGGTCTGTCAAACTTCCAGTTCAGATAGATAAATAATTACAAAGTGTTGCATTTAGTTATAGATAATTTAATATGATTTTGAAATGAAGATCAATACTTTAACCTAAGAAAACAAAATTAATTGATTTATTAAGGAAGTAATATATTTAGTGAACGATAATTCAGTACGATTTTAAAATGAAGACCAACAGTTAATCTAAGAAAACAAATTATCGTCTGCGCAATAGCCAGAGTGGTAAAGGTTAAGGGATCAAATATCCGCCCCCGCCCCCTCCCCCCCCCCCCCCCCCACACACACACAAGAAAGGGTTTGACATTTCATGCAAAGTGTCTCTGTTGGAAACAATTTGTATGAAATGTCAAGTCCTATTTTCTGGGTAAAATAACACAAATATCACCAATTTATCGTCTGCTGAATTAGCCCACAGAGTGGTAAAGATTAAGGATTAAAATATTTTACCCCAAATATTGGTTTAACAGTTCATGCAAACTGTCTCTGTTGGAGATAATTTGCATGATATGTCAAAGCCTCATTTCTGGGAAAATTAAGAATATCATCAGTTTGTCCTTGATGCATGAGTATTGCCTTACAATCATTTTTCAGTTAATCAATCAAACTTAAGAAAAAGAAACTGAGACAAACTGTCAAAAAAATATTGATAACCTTACATAACAATGTATGCAGCATTTGCTATTTCTATTTTATCTTAGTCAAATAAGCAATTTTAATTGATCTCACAGATTAAAGAATTGCAGTGACCTGTCTCAGATAAAGGACACTTGTGTCAGATTATGGAAAAGGGAGATTGTGTATTATGCAAACACGAAATACCCAGATCAGACAGCACATCTGCACATTCTGATCAGGATTTTCACTGTTTATCAATGTATTCTACAGTAACCAGTTTCTTTAGATACACAATTAAGATGCCGATTTGTCTGCCCGGATTCTTAGATCATTTTCGTAATAGTCCTTTACAAATGTTGATGTTCATTTGATATTTTGACCACTTTGTTTTTATTGCATGGGTTATTGATTAAACCATAACCTTGTCCAGTGACCGGAGGCTTCTGGTTCCCAGCTGTATGATGTCAAGTAGATAAATGAAACCAGGAGGTACATGTCCCTGGAGAAGGTTGTATTCAACCGGTTTTCCCTTCATGGAAATACACAATGATGTTATTAAACTTGTGTTTGTAACACCTGCGTAGGGGTTAGTATATCTTACGTAGGAGTTATTATCTCCTACGTCGGTGTTTGTAAGTCCTACGTAGGACATTATCTCCTACGTAGGTGTTAGTAACTCCTACGTAGGTGTTAGTAAATCCTACGTAGGGGTTATTATCTCCTACCTAGGTGTAATTATCTCTAACGTAGGAGTTAGTAAGTCCCACGTAGGACTTATTATCTATGTAGGCGTTATTAAGTTCTACGGAGGAGTTATATTCTTCTACGTAGGTATTAGTAAGTCCTACGTAGGGGTTATTATCTCCTACGTAGGTGTTAGTAAGTCCTACGTAGGACTTATTATCTCCTACATAGGTGTTAGTAAGTCCTACGTAGGGGTTATTATCTCCTACGTAGGAGTTATTATCTCTTACGTAGGAGTAAGTAAGTCCTACGTAGGACTTATTATCTCCTACGTAGGTGTTAGTAAGTCCTACGTAGGAGTTATCACCTACGTAGGAGTTACTATCTCATACGTAGGACTTATCATCTCCTACGTAGTAGTTACTATCTCCTACGTAGGGCTTATTATCTCCTACGTAGGAGTTACTATCTCCTACGTAGGACATTATCTCCTACGTAGGAGTTACTATCTCCTACGTAGGACTTAAATATTTTTTTTCACCTGGCACCAGGACGCTTCCATATAATACTTGACTAGGGTGGAATGGCGATATCGGGTACCGAAAAAGACCTCTATCTTTTTATATGGACAAGAATAGGGATAGAGTAAATTCATATTAGTACTTTCACATTTGTTCAATATTTCCTTTTACTTCATATAAATGAAACAGTTTTCGTACTGGATAGCCCCTTTTCGGTGTTGAAATCTTCTTTTAAGTGTCAAAAATTATATGTAAATTGTAATATCATATTTATAAAGTCTTTTTTGGTACCGATAGCCCATTTTCGGTCCTTTTCGGGTGGAAAATGTCCTTTTTAGTGTTTAGTAGGGCCGTGACTCGGGTTACACTTTTTACCCGACGTTGTAGTAAACCTTTTTTTGTTGGAGTATTCATATTCGTCCGCAGATATTGTAAATATGATAAATATTATAAATATCATAAAAAGCTTATTTTTTCAAAAGCTTGAAGTTTCCTTTGGTTTTGGTTTGTTTATATAATCGGGAAGAAATTATACAAAATACAATTCGGTTATGATGTCATTCGGAATTTCTTTCTTGGCCATTTCAATTTAGCTCTTCTGGAAGCGGAATTTCAGAATCAGAAGTGTCTGTCGCCTGACAGAAGGTAAACAGAAGATAAAAGATTGGCTTGCATATCGAACATACTGTAGCCCAGATCCAAAGTAAATTTTGCTTTTGTCCCCATTATTGCACAAAAAATAAAAGAAAGTTGACTACAAATACATTTTATTCGATAAACTTAACCAATTTAAACAGCTTTGAACAATTCAAAATTAATCTGAAATTTCCACTCTGCACGACAGAATGTCAACGGTCATTTTAAAACAGCAAATTGATTTTTTTGCAATCAACTCCAATATGTCTTTCTCACAAACATCGTTAGTACAAATTTGCTAAATTCGATCTTGTTGATGCTGTATCCGATCATCTGACCTCTTCTCTTCCGAGTCTTCCACTGGATAATTTGAAGATTCATAAGAGCTTCCAAAACTGGCGACTGCGTGAATCAAACAGTCAGAAGACAAAAGACAGACCGAAGGCTTCCGATTTTAGAAGGTGTGAAACGAATAGTGAGTAGACTTTCCCGTCTTCCTTCTGAAACCAGAAGAGATAAATCGAACCGGCCCTGATGAAGAACTCGATCTTTCAAAATTGTACTGGATTCCTAAACTGCACAAGAATCCATACAAACAACGTTACATTGCGGGCTCAGCTAAGTGCTCAACTAAGCCCCTCTCACAGATTTTACGAGAATCCTTACAGCAGTGACAGAAGGGCTTCATACTAGATGTTATACTCAACATGCTCTTCGTCCTTACATTGATTCTGAAATTAACCACATTAGACACTTCATCAAAATTCCATTCATTAATATTGAATTCATAGATTTACCTAGCATATTTCGAGATAATAATGTTATATCAGCTATACCTTCATATTTCGAAAACACGGAATCTCCTATTATATAACAAACCTATCCGTAATACTATACTTAATTTCAATAAATTAGTTTCTGATCTTGATATTGAAACTAGTTCCCCTGATTCTTGAGATTGTAAAGATTCTAAATTTTGTTATCAACCAGCGGGTCATATTGTCACTGGTAACTTGAAGATTATAACTGATTCACGTCCTTACATTGATTCTGAAATTAACCACATTAGACACTTCATCAAAATTCCATTCATTAATATTGAATTCATAGATTTACCTAGCATATTTCGAGATAATAATGTTATATCAGCTATACCTTCATATTTCGAAAACACGGAATCTCCTATTATATAACAAACCTATCCGTAATACTATACTTAATTTCAATAAATTAGTTTCTGATCTTGATATTGAAACTAGTTCCCCTGATTCTTGAGATTGTAAAGATTCTAAATTTTGTTATCAACCAGCGGGTCATATTGTCACTGGTAACTTGAAGATTATAACTGATTCACGAATCCGTTCAGTTATTTCAAAAGGACCTAAATATAGATTCCCAGCCCACATTGATTTCAATAAATGTCGGGAAACAATTGCCAGTGCTTTAAATGATTATTGTACGCGTTGGTGTAAACGAGAGCATGTTGAGTCTAATGCTTTAAATAATTGGAAATTAAAGATTTTTAAGATCATTGATGAACGTGTGTTATTTTACTCTAATAACATTGATCTTCTTCCTCCTAAGCCTAAATTATCTTTTCGATATTTGAAACAAGGTATCCAAGAATTTCATAGGAAGTATGTTTTGGCTCCAGCTGATAAAGCTGCTAATAATGTTGTTGTTGTGTGACGACTTTATTATATCAATACTCTAAAACAAGAACTTGGTAGTACCAAAACACATGAACGGATTTCTACCGACGAGAGATCTATTGTCAATACCCATTCTATCGATGTTACTGCTAAGTTTGCATTGAGTATTAAAGAAAAGCAAGACAGACTTCTTACGTTATATTGGTTACCGAAACTTCATAAACGACCTTATAAAGCACGTTTCATTGCTAATTCTAGTTCTTGTACGACTACTGTTTTGTCCAAACTGCTAACTTCATGCCTTACTGCTGTTAAAAAACATTGGATTAGATACTATGATACTGTTTACGAAAGGGACGGAATTAACTATTTTTGGTCAATTAAAAATTCTAATGATGTTCTCAATAAATTTAAATCTAAAAACTTTCAGGCTTCTAAATTGTCTACATATGATTGATTTTTCTACACTGTATACTAAGTTACCTCATCATCTGATAAAAGATAAACTTATTGATTTAATTAACCGAACGTTTATTCGGGAGAATACCCAATATTTGGCTTGCAACAAAGAATGTGCTTTTTTCACTTCTGATGTATATAATAATCACAATTTATGGTCGTGTCAAAAAGTCTGTGATGCCCTTGTTTATCTTTTGGATAATATTTTTATTAGATTTGGAACTAAACTTTATAGACAAACTATTGTATTCCGATGGGAACTAATTGTGCTCCTCTTGTTGCAGATTTGTTTCTTTTTTGTTATGAGAGAGATTTCATGAAGTCTCTCACACGTAAAAATCAGGCTGACATTATTGAGGCTTTCAATTCAACTTCAAGATACCTTGACGATTTATTAAATATTGACAATATTTACTTTGACCAAATGGTGGACCGGATATACCCTACAGAACTCCAATTAAATAGAGCAAATTCTTCCGATACCGAGGCACCTTTTTTGGATTTGAATCTATGTACAGTTTCCACCCAAATTTATGATAAACGGGACGATTTTGATTTTGATATAGTCAATTTCCCTTTTCTGGATGGCGATGTCCCCCGGCGTACCTCATATGGGGTATACATATCTCAACTTATAAGATTCGCCAGAGCTTCTTCAAATCTTAATGACTTTAACTACCGTAATAAAGCCCTTACTACCAAACTTCTTAGGCAGGGCTATCGTTATTTTAAACTTTGTAAGGCGTTTTCGAAATTTTATCGCAGACACAGTGCCTTGTTAGAAAAATATAGCGTCAGTCTACACTTCTGCAACAAGGTATATCGGAACCCGAATTTTACGGTGACTTAGTGTACAGATTTAGAAAAATTGTAGGTAAATCTAATTTTTCGGAGCAATTCAGAAAACTTATTAACCGTTATAAAAGAATTGGCTATAGCCTGGATATTATGCGGCAGACTGCATGCCTAGTTGTCAACCCAATCATTGTTGATGGCTATGCTTCACTCTTTAATTGCACGACGGCGGTTCGGGTCTCAGACTCAATGACGGCCTCTTCGTAAAACTTTAACCAGTGGGTTGGTGCTTGACGATATGTCTTTGGCTTGGCCCGCCGTGGTTCAACTATTGGTTTTCATTTACTCTGGCATACAGTAGAATTAGCCATGAGTACTCGTCTTTGTTTATTATAGTGATTAATTTGATTTTTATGTTTTCGCTTTGATGCATTGACTGAGTTGGGAGCCTTTATGCGAACCGAATTTTTATGTATTTCTGTAGTAGGAGTAGCATCGGGACCCAGGGTGAAGTTAGCTAGCTGTAAAAGTGCTTTAAACCCCACGGTGGTTTATTCTACTGACTGTTCTAAGGCGGTGGTCCCGGTGTTAGTCTTATTCTTTGTTGCTTTGTGGTTTATTCTACGAGGCGATTTGTTGTATGTCTTTCCATGTGTCATTTTGTTCTTGTGTTTTTCAGTCCTTTTAGTATTGCGATAACCTCGCTTGGGGAAGAGAGAGCTAATCTTAGTGCTTTTCGTACGTTTGTTCGATTTGTGCTTGCTTGGATTTGTCGATTTCCTCTTCCTCTTGGGGTCTGGGAAGGGCTGCGGTTTGTGATTGTGGCACTCCCTGGACTTTTCTCTTAACTTTTTTTTTTCAGAAGTATTGCAACATGTGAATCCCGAACATTTCCAAAGAGCTCCTACAAAGTTTACAATCGCAGATATTCTGTTCTGCAAACAATATTAAATCTTTGAATTTCTCAACTCTTTATATCTCAATTCCTCATGACAAATTGAAATCCAAATTACGAGATATTATTAACCAGTGTTTCTTTCACAGGCATGGAAATCGTCGCTTCCAGTATGTTGTCCTTGGTTATGCAGACATATACGTTGTTCAGGATGCACCACAAAAATACACTGATGCAGATGTTGTAAAGATGCTGGAATATCTAATCGACAACATTTTTGTGGGCGGATATTTCAATAAACAATCGGCATTCCTATGGGAACTAATTGTGCTCCATTTCTTGCCGACTTGTTTTTTTACTCGCATGAGGCAGAGTTTATACAGGTTATCATGAAAGCAGGCAAAAAAAACCCGCCTTACCCAACAACTCATTTTTCACCTACAGATACATAGATGATACAGATACATAGATTTGAATCTCTAAATGATTCAAAGTTTTCAGAGAACCTCGAATTCATCCACCCACGTGAACTTAAAATTAAAGAAACATCTGAGACGATAACCTCTTTCTCATACTTGGATTTATACCTGGAAAGGTCGCTACTAGGCTTTACGATAAACAGGATGACTTCTTTCTCATAATTAATTTTCCGTTTCCTTCTGCACCAGTATACGGTGTTTACGTTTCACAGTTAATCCGTTATGCTAGACCCTGCTCTGGGTATCAGGATTTTATCGAACGAGGAACACTGCTCACTACGAGACTGTTGACTCAAGGATACCAGAGAACTAAACTACTTAAGAAGTTCTATGGGAGGCATTATGACTTTGTCAGTCCCTTCCATGTGGCTGATGTTTTTGGCACAGCCAGGCCATAAACTTTCTAAACCCCGAACATTAATTCCCGTATTTTCCTAAATCTCTGTATAGGCTGATAGGCATGGTGGGCATAGCGTGCTTTCCAAGTAATGCTTACTTTCCATTGACGCTTGATTACAACCCATTTATTTTGGGTGATTATCTGATCTGTCTGTCTGAACTTTCCCTATTTTGCCTTTATCTCTGTCGACTTTATGATTTTTCGGAATACGATTTTGTTATGTTGACCTCAGACTTATTATATATTCGATGGTCATAAACATTAGGGTGTATTCTGAATGCAGAATTTAGCGTTATCGGCGTCAGCAGGGAACTATTTGCTAGATAGTTATTGGGTTGGTAGAAACAGATAAAACAGATTGTCGTAATTTGCCATATTAAATATGGTGGCAGTATGGCAACCGCCCCTAAAATGAATCGTTAAGTAATTATAAAAGCGACTAGCTCAAAAAAGTAACGGTGACTCCTTATGAATTTGTTCATGGATTTTAAAGGCCTTTTGTCCTTCATTCAAAACGCTCTACGCTACCTACTGCGCAGTTGGAATACATACACATATACTGCGGTAAGCATTATACAAAAGATTATCCTCTGAGCATTATATACAGATAAGACGTATCCCTTCTTATTGATCGAATGTGAGATAAATATACTATAGTATACCTCGCCATTTCAAACTGTGTCATGCTATACAATGCCATATAATTTTTCAGAGGAAGGATATACTTCAAGCTTTCAAATCTCAACACGTGTTTACAATGTTGAAAACACGTGGTAATGCAATTGTTCAAAACAAAATCGTGCTTTAAAACTAGTTTTAAACAAAATGGCTACACCAAATGTTTTTTTTGTTTTTTGTTTTTTTAATTCACACTAGAGAATCAGTGTACGACAGAAGCTCAGTGAACGCGGAGTCACGAAGTGAACGCGCAGTTATTTTTTTATTTATTTATTTATTATTTTTTTTGTTTTATTTTTTTTTTTCAGGTGGCACTGGTTTTATCAAGGATAAGTTTTCTCGTAATATTAAATTTAGCCTTACCAAAACAATCAATCCGATTATCATTATATTAATCTAGCGGTACAAGGAAACTTAGTCTAATCTAACGATACTTGTTGTAGCTGCAGTAATTTATTTTCATTCATAGTGATTTTGAATCAATTATCGACTGAATTTTTTCTTCAAACAAATGTGCTTCCGGAAATTATCTAGCATCAGTTGCTGCGACTGACCATCATCTTGAACCTACGAAAGCAATATGCTAAAAGGTATCTGTATTTTTTGTCAGTGTCCGCTCTAAATCAGTGAATGATAGGTTTGAAGCAATGAACGCGGACAGAAGATAACAATTTGTACGAAGTGAACGCGCTTTAGTAAACGAAGTGATTGGAAAAAACTGTCCGAAGTGAATGATGGAAAAAGTTTGTAGTGAAAGTAATTATCGAAGTTACACTGGCACTTCGATCACAAATCACTTAGTTTGCGTTATCTTTTACCCAATCCATAAAGGAACGGTCCTTTAATTGTGACTCAGCGTATAGTGTTCGCTATCATGTCAAAGATGTCAGTGTATAGTGTTCACTATCATGTCAAAGATGACAGTGTATAGTGTTCACTATCATGTCAAAGATGTCAGTGTATAGTGTTCACTATCATGTCAAAGATGTCAGTGTATAGTGTTCACTATCATGTCAAAGATGTCAGTGTATAGTGTTCACTACCATGTCAAAGATGTCAGTATATAGTGTTCACTATCATGTCAACGTTATGTCAGTGCATACACATTTACAAATTCTATGCGATAAATGCATTTAACCTTGTATTATTTTGTATGAAAAAATGTGGGTACTTTCAATGCTTAAGTACTTAAACATCTAACAAGATTGATTATGACTTTGTAACAGGTTTCATATTTTTGGCCATTTTATTAGTACTAATTTTGATATTAGATGCTTGTGGAGCTATGCTTTCCGTCCAGTGTTTGATAAATGTATTGAACATCTTCGTTTGTGTTCTAATTCCTTTAGCCTGAGATGGCTATTTTTTCTTTTCTTTTTTTTTTTTTTTTTTTTTTTTTGGACTGTGGCCTTTCCTGAGTAACTTTATTTCACTACTTTGTTCATTGTTTTTGTTCGTTTAATATACCCTCATTGAAAGTATCAAGTTTTCAAATCAGAATGATTTAGCTATTTTTGATCTAAAAGACGCCGCAATACTTCCTACCAAGTTCCAAGTCAATTGGCCTGTCGGTACATGAGAAGAAGCTCAAAATAGATTTTCAAGATGGCCGACATGGCGGCAAATGTCGGCCATCTTAGATTTCTGATCGAAATGATTTTTGCTTATTTTTTTTTATCTCCAAGTCGCTATGATACTTCCTACCAAGTTTCTAGTCTTCAATTCAGGAGAACAAGTTCAAAATATATTTTTAAGATGGCCGCCATGCATCCATCTTGGATTTTTGATTGAAACGGATTTTAGCTATTTTTAATTTAGCAGTTGTCCCAATGCTTCCTACCAAGTTTCGAGTCTCTAGGCCTTTCGGTTCAGCAGAAGAAGTGCAAAATATATTTCAAGATAGCAGCCGTGGCGGCCATCTTAAATTTCCGATTAGTACGATTTTAGCTGTTTTTCATCTACGTCGTCCTTATACTTTCTGTAGTTTCGAGTCCATAGGCCTAGGGATGTAGGAGGAGTAGTGATTTAAAGCACATTGTTGACGCCGCACGACGGACGTTGACCGATCACAATAGTTCACCTTGAGCACTTCGATAATATGGGGAGTACTTTGCGATATTAATTTGGGATTGTTATTTCTCCATACAAAAAAAAAAACATGTTGTGGGTACCGATTAGTCTTGATGAACTGATTCTAGCAAGTACCCAAAACAGTACTTTAAAACAATGTTTTGAGTACTCGAGGAATGACCTTGTCGGGGTGATTGTAATAAGTAACCATTCAGCATGTTATTTATACGAATTTGTGGTACTCACAGAATAGCCTCGTCGAGCCGATTCTAAGAAGTATCCACGACATGTTTAGAAGTATTTCGTGTTTTAAAACGTGTGTTGTAAGTCAAATACTCCCCTTATCTGTTCGTTTAAAAACTTGTATGCAGAAAAATACTCATTCAGAAATTACTTCTAAATCAATTTGTCCTGTCACGTAGAGATATTTCAGACATGTCAAGCCACTGTACATTACTGATCACTTGGTTTTAAGTCTTCAGAGGACTGTTTTCATGATTAAGTTGGATAGCCTTTACCAATATATCTACTGAAAATTTGAAAATTCAAGTTTTTTGATTGGTTTTGTTATCTTGAGCAAACACTAAAGTTAGTTAACGTCATTTACAATTTAACCCATTGATACATCTTGATACATCAGGCGGCTTCGTACAAGGTCAACATATGCGCTGCGCGTTCACTTGGCGCATTTACTGGGTACAATGCACTACCTTCACTGGGTACACTGCATCTAGAGTAAAATAAATTCACTTCGTTCACACCGTCACATTCACTGCTACACTGTACTCTATCACTAAATTTCAGCATACACTAACAATATAATACAAACGAAGCATAACAAAATCACAAAAAAATGAATAAATATAGAGCAAGTAAGACAAGGCCACCTCCTGAAAAAGCAAACAAGGAAACAGAATTCTAGTGATAAGGTAATTAAGAAAAGAACTGTCATTTTTGGCATTGACATTAAAGAAAAGAACGGTTTCGTGTGCCACACTGCCAAAATCGCAAGGATTTATCACGATGCTTTGAAAGCATACCCACCCGCAAACAGTATATTGATTTATGAATTAAGAAGAATAGTTTAACGGATGTAACAAACACTATAACATGATCGATATTTTTGAACTTTTACTACGCGTTCACTTCGTGGCTGCGCGTTCACTGAACTTCTGTCGTACACTGATTCTCTAGTGTGATATTTATATAATTGTAAAAATGCTTTCTTTTTCAATACACCTTTTGCCCAAAATTAAATTTCAAAATAAAAAAGAATACGTAAAAGAAAAAAAGAAAATGCTGATAGGATTCAAACATCCAGGATAAAGATTTATAAAGAACTACCACTGAGCTAGAGAGGTTTGAAGACTTTCGATGATGACGAAGTATATCACCAAAAGCTGTTCAAATAGCATGAATAATTAGTTGTTTATTACAACGAAAATAATGCCTGATGTTAAAATTTAAACCAACTGTCGCACCCCTAAATCCGAAAACTGTTATAAATGTAATAATGCCCCGTCAATGTTATAACTTTTTACCGCATATGTAATAAGGCCCCGTAAACTTTTTTCCACAAATGTGTTAACAAATATAGGTAGTTACAAATATAGGTAGTATATGGCGACAGCCATCGAAACAGCAGTCGGGAAAATAAACCTTAACAACAGAACATATGTTAATCATTCTTTGATAACCAATATATATATAAATATATATCCAATCAGAAAGTAATTAAAAATAACATAATATTTACAAGCCAACTAATCAAGTACAATTAAACGTCATAAACGCGCCAAAGTTTTCACTGTATATATGCCTTATTATATTTGAATCGAGGATATTTACTCTTGTTGTGAATACCATAAATATTTTCATCGAGTGTAATGAAAACCAGTATTTTTGCACGAGTGAAAATTTGAATGTTTTCATTACTCAAGATGAAAAATGTTTTGGTATTCAATGAAAAAGGGTAAGTTTTCTTTTTATTAAATTGTTTACGCGCCAATGCGCGCTTGACGTCATAACTTACGCCGTCAAACAAAACATGAACGTTATGTCGTTGACGTTAGGAGTGCTAGAGCGACAAAAACAAACGTTCCGGCAAATCAAAATGATTTTGTGCCCAGAAACAGAGAATTTAGAGGACACCAAAAAAAAAAAAAAAAAAAAAAAGTGGGTTCGATATCTGTTAGGGTAGCAATGACGACAACCAACGTAATCCGAAACGAGGAGTGAAAATAATATAATTATATCATTTCACAATGTGAAAATATCATTTCTTTTGATTCCGGATATAGATTGATTTCACTGCTGACAATAAAATAAAACGTTATAACATTTAAGGCGCATTTTTTCCATTGGTGGTAAAATTATAACATTTATTGGGCCTTATTATATTTCGCTCACTGGTTAGCTTATAGTAACTAAAGGCAGGTCATCGTTGTCTGTCGCCTCTCAAATGTTATAGCTTTTTATATAATTACTAACTACACTTAGAGGCACATATAACGTCCCCGATAGACTTTTGGTGACAAGATATCACTATAAAATTTTCAGCAGAGCTATAACATGCGTTGGAAATTTTAACTAAATTTCGTGCGATCATATTTGCCTCCGCGTCATTCAGAATCCGAAAGAACCCCTATTTTCAAAAGTTTAAAAATTATTTTAAAATTTAAGAAATCTTTACAGCTTTTAAGGTCACTACCGGTACTAATAACCGCAACTCTTGAATGACAGGGAGATAATTAGGGTGGTTTTTTTATTAAAATAGAGGAACATTTTTTCTAGGCCGGAGTAGATAATTTCTAGTGTTAATAAAATCCGTTTTCGAGTAGTATGACCCCGTCAACTGTGCATATAATAGTGGAAAAAAACTGATAAAATATTTTTCATCTGATCCAAATAAAGGGAAAGAAAAAAAATACTAACGTTGAAATGATTCTAACAACGGACGCTCAGCTCCGAACATTCGGTGTAAACGAACACACAAAAAGTATTTACGTTTTGTTTTTTTCGCGGGAAGTGTCACACCACGAATCGATACTGTGAACACAGAAAACCAAGGATTGTTTTAGTGATATTTGAACGTGCTTCTCCCGATTTTTTTCTATTTATTTTAATAAAATTTATATTTTATGTCGTAATTTTAATTATTTTTCTACATAGTAACTGGATTACACTCAAAATATCCGAAAGAATGAGGCCAGGAGGCTGGTTCAAGAGAAAGGGGGCCTCATCAATTCATCTTGTATGAAAGTACGGAAATAAAATATTATACGAGCTGTCTGTCTCAGGCCGAGGGTTGAGATGCATTCTTTTTTGCGTAAAAGTGTTTATGATAAAAGAAAAATCTTCTTAAATGTAATTTAATGTAGGGTAATTTAATATTATACCCGGATAAAATGCAATGTGCTCTCGCTAACCTAAACCGTTCTAGATCTTTCTAAAGAGCTATATTCCCTGAAAATGTCGATTTATTGCAAAAAAAAAAATAATAATAATCAAAGTCTGAAACAATATAAAAGAGGACAGAAAAAAATCAGACAGGAAATAAAATGATTTACCTTCAGTTTTCCGGTCCCAAATTGAATAGGCTGATCAAGCACTCAAGTATAGTATATACTATGATATACATGGATAGGTCGTTAAATCCTTTGTTTGTCACTTTGCAAGAAATAGACAAATCTAAAGGTTGAAAATCTTCATTAAAATTCGTTGAAATCCAGCATGTTGACATTGTTATCTTTTTTTAACACTTCTCCGATGATGTCACAGTTACATGTAATGACGTAAGCACTCATTTTTTGATGAGGTCCTCAGCGGGATAATTTCGTTGAATAGGAAGCTTAAATCACCATAAAATAAACAGTTATGAATTTACAGTAAAGTTGAGACAAAAATACTTATTGACCATGTTCCTTTATTTTCCCAAATTATTATTACTCTTTTGGTTTTAATGACGACAATGAAATGGAAGGGTCTTTTTCACACAATCTTTATATTTTATCAAGAACTGGATCTTTATTATGATAATAAGCCATTATATTTAAGGCATGGTAACAAAAGTTTGAAACTGCCATGGTAACAGAAGTTTGAAATTAATTTTGTCAAAAAGTAAATTTTCATTTCTTACTGCGTATGGATATTGTACATGATTTTTTGTAAAATTTTGTTTCAAATTTTATAGTTATCTTTAGAAATTATATACTGTGTATGATGTAGCGGTTTGGCTAACTGCCTATTGTATTTTCAAAAAATAATCAGGTCACATGTGCCTAATTGTGTACAGGAGTAGTCAAGGTGCTAGCTATGATGTATTAATGTTCTAATGCGAATGTTAACCGCAGGGAAAAAAAATCCGAAAGTACAGAAAAGCCGTCGCTAAAAATGTTTGGTGATCCTGATTCTTTATTTCCAAATGATTACCCTTTTGGTTTCCATGACAATCAAATGGGCGGGTCTTTTGCACAAAATTCTTACATTTTATCGAGAACTACTCATGAAAAGTTTTTGGTTAAATTTTGTTGAAACTAGTATGACCAAAAAAACAAAAAGTCCTTTTTATGGTAATTTTCCATTATGTTTAAGGTTGTTGTTTTTTTGTTTTTTTTTTTTTGTTTTTTTTTTTTGGTTTTTTGGTTACAAAGGAAATTTAAAATTAATTTGGTCAACAAGAAATCTTTTGAGTCATACTGCGTATGGATGTTGTATGTGAAATTTTGTATCATATTTTCATAACTATCTTTAGAAATTACTGCGTATGATGAGGTGGGTGGGGTAACTTCGTATTGTATTATCAGAAATTTTTCAGGTTACATGTGCCTTACTGTGTACAGGAGTAACCAATATGCTTAATATTGTTAAAGCATCGCTTGTTCACAGAATATGCAAATTAAGGGTGTTGATATGAAATTCATATCCTTAATAATTATCATTTTCTTTATAAATGTATTTTCATGATTTTAGAGGGTAGGGGTAAATAAAGTGTAATACCACTCAAACGACATGGTGATTCACCTTCATACTCTGTCTGAATAACACTTATACATAGTTTGATCTGTTAAAAAAGTTTAGAGGAAATCTATTGTTAGGAAGTATGTTACATATTAATATCTTCAGTATATGCTTGTTAAAATTGATGTGATTTTGTCTGAATTTTCTTGTTTGAAAATGAGAAATAAAAAAATATTCACTTGTATTCAGTGAAACCTTTGTGTGTTTAGCTCTGGTTATTCCTTTGTGGTTAATCACTTACAGCAAAAAAGGATTTTCCCTGTATTAATGAACTAATAACGAAGTTTAGCATGTTAGTAAAATTTGACCAAAATGGCCATAGTAGTTAACATAGTAGGGTTCTTTAAAGAGCCATAACTGGTAAACCAGATGGTAACATGGCTATTTTATTGACGTAAAATAGTCAGAATATAACACAAAACGGAATTATAAAATATGAAAAAAATTTATTGTTGGGGAATAAGGGTCAAGTGTCAGTAGTGGCCTTAAGCGGTCTCGTTTACCTGCTATGTCTTGTTTGCATGTCATGTTTTATTTGATTTTTTTCAGCAATGCAAGATGGTTTGATAATTTAGTCTGTCTTCGGTAGGTAGAAGTGAGAGCAACGAACTAGAATCGAACTTATTCATATACCGTATTATTTCTCGAATTTTAAGTGTTTCGCAATGGACTCATTCATACTGTTCTTTATAAAAATGTAAGACCTATAAAAGTAAATGATTTACAACTTTTATTTCCGTAAACATGGTAATACGAGCAAAAGCATGCATGCAGCATGTGTTGTGTGTGATCAAAGATCAAGCGCATATGCTTAAAATAGCCTGTCCAACGGTTTTAGTTATTTTTATTGTTCGATATTTTGAAAAAGAACCTTGTTCGATCCATTTTTGTTCGACCATCAAAATGCCGAAAACAACGATTCACGAAAAGAAAAAGTCTTCCTCCCCCTTTTTTCTTGCAAGACTCGCCAAATATGATTTTCTCGGCGTGCTGTAAAAAATAAAGCCAACGTTTTGCCATTTTAGAAATTTAAAATAAGTAAGGAAAGTTTCAAAGGTTTTATCGATTTTAAGATCCAGTTTTGCAAATGGGGGTTCTGTCGGATTCTGATTGATGCTGAATCGCACTGTAGAGATTGTGGTCCAAAATTTGACGTTAAGTTGCCAAGTTTGATGTTTTAGATCTGCTGAAAATTTCATAGTGAGATTCTTAACTAGATCCAAAAGTCTATCGGGGACTTTATAAGTGCCTCTAAATGTATAACCTCATACCATCAATTTAATTAGGCTGCCTAGATGTTAAAATGTTTACCTTATGGTAAAAATTTTTAACATCTAGGCAGCCTAATTAAATTAATGTAACAAGGCCCTTTAAATGTTACAGCTTTTTACCATAATTGAAATAAGGCTCCTTATAAGTGTAATACATTTTTACTATAAATGCAATAAGGCCCCTTTAATGTTATAACTTCATACCATAAATGTAATAAGGGCCCTTAAATGTTATTATTTTTTACCATAAATGTAATAAAGGTCCCTTAAATGTTATAACTTCATACCATAAATGTAATAAGGCCCCTTAAATGTTATAACTTTTTACCGTAAATGTAATAAGGCTTCTTAAATAGACTTCATAAATGTAATAAGGCCCCTTAAAAGTTATAACTTTTTACCGTAAATGTAATAAGGCTTCTTAAATAGACTTCATAAATGTAATAAGGCTCCTTAATTGTTATAACTTCATACCATAAATATAATAAGGTGCCTTAAATGTTATAACTTTTTACCATACATGTAATAAGACACGTTAAATAGACTAAGAAACATGACGGCTGTCGAGGACTACATATGTTCATCGTTGACACCACTGCTTTTAAGTTCGACTGCATCAACTTGCCCCCTACTTGATCCTACCTATACTTGTAACGTTGTACTATCCCCGATCCCGCAGGTATAGACGTGGTCGGCGATTCAAATCACAGACGATTTGTTAGTTTACATTATGCATAATTGTTGTTGTTCTCAAATCAAGGGGTCCGACAACAACAATAATAATCACAGGCCCGTACTCAGACTTTTTAAACTTGGTTGGAAGTGACTTATTAGCTTTTTCAAAAAAGGTCCCAGAGTGCGAATGCTAAGAAACTCTGTTTTTGGGGTAAAACTTAAGTGAGTTGTAGGTGAAAAACGGTATGATTTTTCACAATAATTTGCCCAATTAAGGAGAAGCGTATTTGCATCCCCGACCCGCACCTCACTGCGTACGGGCTTAAATCTCATGATCAACGGTGTACAATCTATAGTCATATGCGAACAGAAGTGTCTTTTCCGATATGGACTTAAATAGAGAAAATGAAAGGCGCTTTCCATCATTCATCACCATTTTGTGAATTAATAAATTAATCCTAGACTATAAATGAAATTCACATATATGAACGTCTAATCTCTATATAATAATAAAAGGCATTCGATACCCCATTCTGCTTCTCTCCACTCAAGCGGAAAATATTAAAAGGCAGGAAATCACGAGGTCAACACAAAGGGAGAGACAACGGCCACACCGAAAATGCTATTAATTAGTCTATTCAAGCTTATTAATTATACATATCCATAAATCCAATAGCGATATGGAGTGCCGATTTACTAGCCTATTTATTCCCAATTTATAGATATCAATCATTCAAATATGTGACATCCATATTTCGAATTAGTGATATCAATAATTAATTCACCCAATTTATTGTATTGATAATATCACTAGAGCACTTGAATGATTGATAACCATAATTCGTACAAGTGATTTAACATATGATTTATGAAATTCAATAATTCAGTCTGATTTATGGATATCGTTATTTATTATCATTGATATCAATAATTCGAAATGTCAGTGATATCCATAGTTTACCGGAGAGGCTGTAGAATTTTAATCTTATATATTATTTGCAAAGACGAATTATTGATACTATAATTCGAATTAGTGATAAATGCGTCGAATTATTGATATCCATAATTCGAATTATCGATATCACTATTTCGAATTATAGATATCAAATACTGTAATTGACTTATGGCTATGTCTAATTCGAGTTATTGGTATCAATGATTTGAACTATTGATTTCCATAATTCTTATTATGGATATTAATTAATTTTGCATAATTGATATGTTTTTAATTCGAAATACCGATATCCCAAATCATTTAGAATATTCAATATGTATAATTCAAATTAGTAATATCAATTATTAAAATTATGGTTATCGATAAATAAATAAGTATGGATAACCATTAATAAATTTGGATCATAGCAACATCGGTAAAATTGATATCACTAATTCGAATTATAGATATCAATAATTAACTAGCTTTAACTAGGGAATAAACGGTAAAACGGCACCCCGTATAGTGATATGGATAAATGGGTCGTATTATTTACAACCATGATTTAAGTTATTGATATCACTAAATCGTCTACCACAAATGCAGAGTATGATAATCACTCATCATATGACGGGAAAACTAATTAAACCTAGGGAATATCAAACTCTCAGAGAAGTAACCCGAAGTCTCATCTTACAATTTTGTCCCGGGGCATATTTTACTAAATACGTAAGCGAAAAAGATATCACGATAAATAACGTCAAAAACTTTAAAAGAAAATAAAACAAAAAAAAAAAAAAAAAAAAACACACACACACACACACATTTACCGTCGCAACTACCTATATTTGTTTTGTTTTCACTTTTGTGGAAAAAGTTATATAACATTTATGGGGCCTTATTACATATGCGGTAAAAAGTTACAACATTTACGGGGCCTTATTACATTTATAACAGTTATCACATTTAGGGGTGCGACACCAAGCACTGTCGTAATTATGGTTAACAAGATGTTCGGACGTACTTTGACACATTATGCTCATGATTTCGGAGGAGCGGTTGCACGGTGTCAGAGGTTTTGAAAATTCAATCATTGTCGTGCTGACCTCATTGCTTTACAGTTAAATAGCCTGCGGAAATGTGGAGGAATCGTCGCATGCAGCATAAGGAGCAGTTGCACGATGTCGGAGGTTTCGAAAATTTACGGTTCACAGTGTCGTGTGATGTTAACATGGATACAGATGAAAGAAATATTGATTTCAAGTAAGAGAGATTACAGTAAGAGAGAATACGCGGATTTTTAACAAATGGCAATAAAACTAGTAAGAATCAATGAAGCGTAACCGCGCTTCAATATGTTCAGCTATTAAATATCCATTGATGGTATTTGAACATAGGTACTTTAGAAATGTATTAGGGGTTGCAAATACAATACCTGTGTCAAACGTACGTACGGACGGAAGCCAATTTCTATAGCCGTCGTCGAGTACATCGGTGTACCAAAATTAGGCGTTATATCTTAAGGGATGTAAAAACATTATACTGGCTTATGTCATCACAATGATAAACAAAGCTTTGTCTTATAGACATTGATGTTTATAATTCTACAACTTGATAAAGAGCACTTTCATGCTCACTTATGCTTTTTCCGGAGCGGTATGTCGACGACATCTCTTTTTCGTTGCATATAATTTCCCTTCAAACATGTCCCAACTTTATACATAAGATGTCATAGGTTATACGCATAAACACAACTACTGCTTCTACAGTCTCTTATGGGACCTGATTGTTCGAAACTAGCTAGTTCAATCGATCTGAGTGTTAGCCCTGAAATCTTGGACATTTCGGCTGTTGTTTTCATTTCCGTTAGTGTGTTTATTGCTCTCAAAGGGAATTTCTAATAAAATATGTTTACTCTAGCACCGGCTTAAGCGGTATTCGATTTTCAAAGTATGGGCTCATTGATCCCAAAGGAAGCAAGAGCCCACCACCACCCCCCACCCCCACCCCCCCCCCCCCACCGGGCCACGGTTCGCTCACCAGATAAAAACAGCTTTTGCATATCTGCAAATGCCATGCAACTTCTTCCAGTATTGCCACAGCAACTAGGATACAAAATTTATACCATATAAAGGTCAAAGTATCATCACTTCAACAAACTTAGTAGACTTTCAGTCCCTGATGTTGTATACCAAGTTTCAGCCTCAGGGCTTTCTTAGTTCTGAAGAAGAAGAATTTTAAGTGTTTTACCATATATGGGCATGGCAGCCATCTTGTTGAACGGGGCAGAACCATTTGAACAAATTGTCAATTTCCTTCCGACAGAAGGCTCTATGTGAACCTTGTGAAATCTAGTAAAAACTGCTCAAGCTATTTCAGAGAAGAAGACATTTAAAGATTTCACAATGTTAGCCCATGGGCGAGGGCAGAAAGCCCCCAAAATTTTGACAGTAGCTAACAGTTTAACTAATTTAATCAGACGTTGTAAGCTTCAGCCATTATTCTTTATTATCCATTGGGAAAATGATTTTTCAACATTTTTCCAAAACAAATGTATGGGGGGGGGGGGGGGGGGCGCAATTTTGACCTTGCCGTAAAAAGGTCAACGGTCAACCTACGATCATCATTTGGAAAACTTAGTACACCTTGAGTTCCCGATGCTATATACCAAGATTCAGCCAAAGCTGTCTTGGTATTGACGAAGAAGATTTTAAGTCTTTTTACCATTTATGGGCATGGCAGCCATCTTGTTCAATTCGAACAAATTGTCAGTACCCTTTCGACAGAAAGCCCCATGAGAAATCTGGTGAAAATTCCTCAATCGGTTTCAGAGAAGACATTAAAACAAGATGGCGGCTGTGGTGGCCATCTTGGATTTTCGATCGGCACAAACTTGGCTATTTTCAATCTAGAGATCTTCAGTTTAAGTTTCAACTCAAATCACCCAATGGTTCAGGAGATGTCAAAAAATTGTTTTCAAGATGGCATCTGTGGCGGCCATCTTAGATTTCTGATCAGCAAATTTTATATACTTTTGATCTACAAGTCATTCTGTTGCTACAATGTAATTTTTAACTCAAATCACCCAATGGTTCAGGAGCAGACGTTAAAAATCAATTTTTAAAATGGTGGCTGTGGTGGTCATTTTGGATTTCCATTTTAACATGATTTTAGCTACTTTTATATCTATTGGTCGGCCTGGTGCTCCATCATAAGTTTAAACTTAATTTGCAGAGTTGTTTGCGAGGAGATGTTGAAAATAAATTTTCCGATCGGCACAATTTTAGCTATTTTCGATTTTGAGGTCATCCTGTTCTACAGTGTGTTTCAACTCAAATCGCCCTATGGTTTGGGAGGAGAAGTCAAAAACTGGTTTTCAAGATGGCTACAATGGCGGTCATTTTGGATTTCCAATCGGCATGATTTTTGCTATTTTTCATCTACAAACTGTTGCTATATTGTTCGCCTTGTGGTTTGCGAAAAGATATCAAAAGATATCAAAAAAAAAAATTCCAAGATGGCGGCCATCTTGGATTTTTCGATCGACAAGATTTTAGCTCATTACGATCCAGAAGACATCATGTTGTTATAGAGCAAGTTTCGGCTCAAATAAACCAAAGGCTTGGGAAGAGATTTTGAAAATTGATTTTGAAGAGGGCGGCTGTAGCGACCGTCTTGGATTTTCGATCGACTCAGTTTTAACTATTTTGTGTCTATTAGGTGCCCCGATGCTCCTCATCAAGTTTCAACTCAATTGGATCATGTATTTAGAGGAGATGTATGAATTCTCAAAATTTTTCCCATATAGGGCACATACAAATTTGACCTTGCCATAAAAAGGTCAAACGTCAACGTAAGACCATCATTTTAGCAATTTCGGTAGACCTCCCGCTCCCAATGATTTGTGCAAAGATTTGGCCTCAGGGCTTATTTGGTTCTGGAGGAGAAGGTTTTTAAAGGTTTTACCATATGCATGGCGGCCATCTTGGTCTGTGGACTGCAACCATTTTAACAATCTTTCTTTCTTCTGTCCCAAGGAGATTCCACTTGAAATTTGAGCAACATTGGCCCGGCGGCTTCAGAGGAGGTCGTTTGAAGTTTTCAACAATTTCCCATACAAATGTGTGGGGCCCATACAAATGCATAGGGAAACAAACTTGACCTCGCCGTAAAAATGTCAAACGGCAATGTAGGACCCTCATTTTAGCAACTTTGGTAGACCTACCATCCCCAATGATTTATGCAAAGATTCAGCCACAAGGCGTCCTCGGTTCTGGATAAGAAGATTTTTAAAGGTTTTTACCATATATGGGCATGATGGCCATCTTGGTCAATGGGCCGCAATCATTTTAGCAATCTTTCACCCTGCTCCAATTTGAGCAACATTTGCCTGGCGGCTTCAGAGGAGAAGCCGTTTGAAGTTCTCAACATTTTCCTCATACAAATGTATGGGGCCAATATGGAAACAAACTAGACCTCTCTGCAAAAAAAAAAGTCGTCAATGTACGACCTTCATTTTAGCAATTTTGGTAGATCTCCCGTGCCCGATGATTTGTGCAAAGATTCACTCCAAGGCATCCTGGGTTCTGGAAAAGTAGATTTGTAAAAGTTTTTAACATATATGGGCATGGTGGCTAACTTGGTCAATTGAATGCGACCATTTTAGCAATCTTTCTTTCCTCTGTCCCAAGGAGGCTCAACATGAAATTTGAGCAACATTGGCCCGGCGGCTTACGAGGAGGGTCGTTTGAAGTTCTCAACATTTTTCCCATACAAATGCATGAGACCAATACAATTGCATAGGGAAGCAAACTTGACCTCTCCGTAAAATGTCAAACGTCAATGTACGAGTCTTATTTTAGCAACTTTTGTAAAGCTTCCGTCCCAAATGCTTTGTGCAAAGAATTAGCCCCGAGGCATCCTCGGTTCTGGAGGAGAAGATTTTTACGAAGATTTTTACCATATGGCCATCTTGGTCAACTGACCGCAACCATTTTAGCAATCTTTCTTTTCCCTGCCCCAAGGAGGCTCCACATAAATTTGAGCATCATTGGCCTGGTGGCTTTAGGGGAGAATGAAGCTCTCAACATTTTCCCTATATAAATGTATGAGGCCCATACATATGCATAGGGAAGCAAATCTGACCTCTCTGTAAAAAAGTCAAACGTCAAAGTACGACCTTCATTCTAACAACTTTAATAGACCTTCCGCCCCGATAATTTGTGCAAAGATTCAGCCCCAAGCATCCTGGGTTCTGGAGAAGCAGATTTTTAAAGGTTTTACCTTAAACTAGATATTCAAGAATTTCATAAGTATGTTTTGGCTCCGGCAGACAAGGCCGCTAACAATGTTGTCGTTGTTTGACAGCTCCACTATGTTAACACTCTTCAGCAAGAGCTTCGTGGTACTATGAACTACAACCTTTGGCTGAAGAGAGGTCTGTAGTTAATGACCATATCTGTCATTCAGCCACCAAGTTTGCTTATGTGTTACTGAAGGCCAAGACAAGCTTCCTACGTTATATTGGTTACCTAAACTTCATAACAGACCTTACAAAGCACGGTTTATTGCAAATTCAAGCTCTACTGAACTTTCTAAATTATTAACTTCATGTCTTACTGCCATCAAAAAACATGCAATCAAATATTGTGACAAAGTTTTCGAAAGATCAGGGAGAAATCTGTTTTGGTCTATAAAAAATTCGAATGAGGTTTTAAATAAATTGAAATCCAGACAATTTCGTGCTTCTAGTTTGTCTACTTATGATTCTTCCACGCTTTACACTACACTCCCTCATAATCTTATAAAAGAAAAACTAAATGATTTAATTGAATGGACATTTCATAGAGAAGATTCCCACTACCTTGCATGTAATGTAAGAAATGCTTTTTTCACTTCTAAAGTGCATTAAAATTACACATTATGGACATGTCAGAAAGTGAGTGAAGCTCTTACCTTTCTACTTGACAATATTTATATAAGATTTGGTACTAAGTTATTTAGACAAATTGTGGTTATTCCGATGGGTACGAATTGCGCACCCCTTGTGGCTGATTTGTTCGTGTTTTGTTATGAAAGAGACCATGATGTCCCTTTCCGTTGAAAACCAATCTGAAATCATTGAAGCTTTTAGCTCGACTTCAAGATATTTGGATGATTTATTGAATATTGAATATTGACAATACCTACTTCGATGGTTCAGTCAACCCCCCCCCCCCCCCACACACACACACACAGAACTTCAGTTAAATAAAGCTAATTCTTCTGATACCGAAGCCGCGTCTTTGGATTTACATTTGTCTGTTGTAGATGGGTTTGTTTCCTGCAAAATTTATGGTAAACGCGATGATTTTGATTTTGACATTGCAAATTTTCCTTTCTTGGATGGTGATGTTCCTCGTGCGGCATTCTACGGTGTTTATATTGCACAATTAATTCGATTTGTCTAGTCATGTAACTGACTTCAACACTCGTAATAAATTGCTGCTAAACTTCTTAATCAGGGTTATCGGTATCATAAACTACGTAAAGCCTTTTCTAAGTTTTATAGACATTCCGATTTAGTTCAAAATTCAGTGTAGGACTAAACTCTCTTCTGCAACAAGGCCTATCGGAACCCGAATTTTATGGTGACTTAGTGTATAAATTCAGAAAAATATATTCTTGCAATGAATTTCGTAAAATCATTCTTCGATATAAAAAGATTGAGTACAACATAAATGTTATACGACAGACTGCATGCATGGTTGTTAACCCAATCAAGGTTAACTTTGCATCCCTCTTTAATTGCACGCCGGCGGGTTAGGCCTCAGATTCTATGATGGTTCCAGCGTAAAGGCTTACTTGAAATTTAATTTTGGGTAATGTTGGTTACTCTATCTTTAGTCGGGTCCACCGGAGTCTAACTGTTGGTTTTCTTTTGCTCCAGCATTTCAGTTGTTTCGTGCTGTCGAGTCCTCATCATTGTTTCATATCTGTAATTAGTTGATTTTTTGTGTTCTCGGAGATGTAGCACTGATGAATTAGGAAGCCTTCATGCGGACTGAACAAATTATGTGTCTAAACCGCCGCGGTAGAAGTAAGGGCGAGGATTGTGGCCACGTAAAATCGAGATTCCCTGAAAGTAAAATACGGATGTATTGCGGGCAGATAACTCTGTCAAAAATAGACGAAATTTGCCGATCAGCAATCCCAAAGCAGATCTCATCAATATCAATGCACCAAGTTTGGTGGAAATCCATTGATATTTACTAAATTTATCGTCCGGAAATGAAAATACGAAAATGTCGCGGGTAGATGTCAAAAATTGACGAAATTTGCCAATCAGCAATCCCAAACCAGGTCTCTACAATATCAATGCACATACCAAGTTGGGTGAAAATCCATTGATATTTACCATAGTTATTATTTGGAAATGAAAATACAGACGTATCGCACACGGACAGACACACGGACAGCCAACGTGATACCATAATACCCGCCACTATCTTATGGCGGGCTATAAAAAAAAATAATTATAACTCAAATTGCACCATCACTTATATTTGGCTCGAATATCTATAAATGTTACAAAGTCAAGAAATGGCGTAACTTTTTTTACACTAACCAGCTTTATATATTATAAGGTTTAAAACATTTACTAATTATAACTTGATACGATAATGTATATTCGCTGATTAACCATTGGTTTATTTGAACACATAGCATAGTAAACAAAATTGAATTTCAAATGACATAAATAATTTTGATGTTCTGTCTTTCTATAGTAAAATGTCACAAAACTGGCAAAATGCGTTTTCCACGGTTATATACGGAACTCGTGAAGGGACATGCAAGCTATTTTTCAAGTTGTCCGAACAAAATAATATTTTGTCCGAACAAAATAATATTTTGTTCGAGCAACTTAATATCTTGCCTGCACAAGATAATATCTTGTTCGGACATCTTAATTTGTTGCTTGGACAACTAAATATCTTGTTCGCACAACTTATTCTCTTGTTCGGTTGTTAATCGAATATGAGTAGAATACATGATACATGTGTATATTACAGAGAAATAGTTATTATTTTAACTTCATCTAAGTCGCTGTATATACTAGTATAATACATTTAAAATTTGACGGATCCCAAGAAGTACATGTAATCTCCACGTGTCTAAAGCATGACTGTATTTGATTTCAGACATGGATTTACGGTTTCGGCTAAGACATGAAATAGTATGCATATTAAATCACGTGATCATATAGTGTTGAACTTTTAAAAATAGACTCTTATTCTCATTAATTGATGCATTTTTTTTTTTCTCCAAACAGTAGCTATGAGTTTGAAGAATATTTGATAGATAAATATTTCTAAGATCGGTACATCTGGAATAGTTTAATACGTAAAAGAGATCAAACTCCAAGTATTTTTTTTAATTTCAAATTTAATTCCCGAATAGTTTCGTTTAATACAACCTTTTCCAAGGGACATTATTGTTAACAATGAAACATGGTTACATCAACGTCACATGACGTCACTGGCAACGACGTCAAAAATAGCAATGACTGGTGTAAAAACTTGATCCCAGCAAACACACAATTCGCGTTGTTGCGACGTTATGTGTTTGCTTGGATGATTCAAAGAGTTAAGCTCATTTCATAATAGCAGGATCTTTGAAGATGCAAAAGTGCAAAATCACAGGAAAAATGCATTTTTTAACGTAATATTAAGACGCTTGTAATAACTGTCATATTAAATAAAAAACTGAGCCACAGGACAACAATGCCTACAAAACCACATAAACAGCCAGCGAAAATCCAGATATGCCCGCGCAACCATGCAGTCTGACTGGACCTACAGTAGGTGGCATGAAGAGTTAAGGTTTCCAGTAACCTCAGTAGTCAAATTAGACATTTCAGATTCGCAGGCTGATCAGAGTAATAACTAGGCACACAGGCAAAGGTTATAGAAAACCCGGGGACAATCCCCGGGTATTAAAGGCGTTGTTATTAAAATCCAATACTTTGGAATTCATGCTTTTTGGAGCAATCATTCCAAGAAAGTGCATCCAAAATGTTTCCTTTAAAAGTCATTTCCAATTATTTGAACTTTTCTCAATAGGCATGAATGAAAAATCTTGAAGAATTGAAATGTTCTGAAACATTGGTAAACATATCAGGAAAATGCACAGTCAAATTTATGATATATGCGATTAGCACATTTCTGGGTAGTCTGTCCATAAAGAAGTCGTGGTCATCCACTGCATCCGGGCTTAGCTCCAGATTTCTGTCTTGCCTCTGGATCCAGCTAGGTCAGGATGAGAGAGTGCGCGCCTCTCCCTCACTATAATCCAATTCACAGCGCATGTCATCTTAATCAGCAACACATTCACAGCAAGTACATATATGCAAATCATACAAAAGCCCTGTGGCGATGGGCGAGCGGCGAAGCAGCAGGTGAGGAAACACTGGAAGCTGTAGTTGCGGACCTGCACACAGGCGGCTTGGTTCTATATGGTCGCTTTCCTTAAGAGCGAAGCAGTATGGGGAATTCGGCAGCCGAACAGCGACTGAGCAGACCTTTTTAGGATCGCACTGCTCACCCACGTAGCATGGGGAAGGGGCTAGAAAAGGTGCCCTAAACAATTGCCTGCTTCAAAACTCCTGGCTGGTTAACCGCGATTAGCGGGAATCCCACTTAGCGGTCGAACAAGAAAAAAGAAGATGAAGGTGATACCTCTAACCATCGGCGCTTGGAATGTTCGCATCCTAATGGACAGTTCTGGTTCTGACAGACCTGAGCGAAGAACAGCTCTAGTTGGTAGAGAACTTGACCGATACAAAGTCGAGATTGCAGCTCTGAATGAGACTCGCCATGCAGAAGAAGGACTTTTAAAAGAAGGTGCTGGCTACACTTTCTTCTGGAGTGAACGCAAAAAAGAAGAGCGGCGTGAAGCAGGAGTAGGATTCGCCATCAAGTCACACCTCGTCAGCAAGCTCTCAGGACTTCCCAAAGGCATAAATGACCGCCTGATGACGCTGAGACTTCCCTTATCTGGCAAGAGGCATGCAACCATTGTAAGTGCCTATGCACCCACAATGACCAACCCAGATGAGGTTAAAGACAAGTTCTATGATGATTTGGATTCTGTGATTTCTGCAGCACCCCGGACAGACAAACTCATCCTCCTTGGGGACTTCAATGCCAGAGTGGGCACAGACCACCAGACCTGGGAAGGAGTGATTGGATCTGAAGGTGTAGGGAAGTGCAATGGATGCACCCTCGCTCCAAACACTGGCATTGATTATGTCATAGTGCGATGGAAGGACAGACAGGATGTCAGAGTGACTAAAACTATGTGTGGTGCAGACTGTTGCACAGATCACAGGCTTATTGTCAGCAAACTCAACCTGCGCATTCAGCCTGTACGACGACCACAAGGCAAGAAGGTGCCAAAAAAATTAGATGTCTCCAAGCTGAAACAAGACAGCAAGAGGCAAGCAGTCGTCAACGATCTCTGCAGCCGTTTAGATGCACTGGAATACAGTTCAGAAGATGTAGATGAGAGCTGGACAGTCTTCAGAGACACCGTTCACTCTTCAGCAATGGATTCCTTAGGACCAGTATCTCGCAAACACCAAGATTGGTTTGATGAGAATGACAAAGAAATTCAGGGACTCCTTGAAGAGAAACACCAAAAACACAAGGCTTACCTCAGAAATACCAGCTCAGTATCTAGCAAGACTGTCTATTCAAACATATGCAAGACGAGGCTCAGAGACATGCAAGACTCCTGGCTGAGAAAAAAGGCTGATGAAATCCAGTCCTTTGCAGACAGAAAGGACATGAAAAAGTTCTTTGATGCACTCAAGACAGTATATGGTCCTCAGAGCTCAGGAACCATCCCACTCCTTAGTGCAGATGGAACTAGTCTTCTGACTAACAAAGAAGCTATCTTGAAATGATGGGCTGAACACTTTGATGGTGTCCTTAATCGGCCATCATCTATCAATGATGAAGCTATCAACAGACTACCACAGGTGGAATGTAATCCGCTGCTTGATGAGCTCCCAACCGTCTCTGAAACAGTGAAAGCAATAAAACTCCTGTCATCTGGCAAGGCTCCAGGATCAGATGCAATACCTGCAGAGATCTACAAAGCAGGAGGTCCTCCAGTTGCAGAGAAACTGACAGTGTATTTTCACATTATGTGGAGAAAAGAAGCCATCCCTCAAGAATTAAACAATTATTGGAATTCAACAATTATCCTATTCAAAAGGAAAGGGAATCCTCGTCTGTGACAATCATCGAGGCATCTCTTTATTGTCAATTGCTGGGAAGATCCTTGCTAGGGTCCTACTGAACCGATTGAATGAACACCTGGAACGGTCAGGGCTTCTACCAGAAAGCCAGTGTGGATTCAGGAAAAACAGAGGAACAATAGACATGATCTTTACAGCACGACAGCTTCAAGAAAAATGCCAGGAACAGAATGTGGACCTCTACATGACCTTTGTCGACCTTAACAAAGCATTTGACACAGTCAGTCGTGAGGGACTTTGGAAATTTATGGCAAAGTTTGGCTGTCCTGCCAAATTCATAGCAATGGTGCGGCAGTTCCATGATGGTATGCTTGCAAGGGTCCAAAATGATGGCGAGTTTTCTGATCCATTTCCTGTGACAAATGGAGTTAAGCAAGGCTGTGTACTAGCTTCGACACTGTTCAGCATGATGTTTTCTGCTATGCTTACAGATGCTTTCCAGGATGGTGACAATGGTATACCTATTAGGTATCGCTTTGATGGGAAACTTTTCAATCTAAGAAGGTTGCAAGTTAAATTAAGGTGCAGACAGAGGTGCTAGACGAGTTCCTCTTTGCTGATGACATGGCAAAGAGTGCTCCAACAGAAGAGAAAATGCAAAAAGGTGTGGATCAAGTATCTGATTCATGTGACAGCTATGATCTCACAATCAGCATCAAAAAGACTGAGGTAGTATATCAGCCAGCACCTGGAAAGCCTTACAAGGAGCCTACCATCACAGTGAAAGGTCAACGACTGCAAGTGGTAGACAAGTTCACCTACCTTCGAAGCACATTGTCTAGAGTTGTGTACATTGATGATGAAGTCAATGCTAGAATTGCCAAAGCTAGTGCAGCATTTGGCCGGCTACGTAGAAGAATTTGGAACCGAAGTGGAATCGGTAGTGTTGCCGCATGCGAAACTTGGACAGTTTACCAACGGCATGCCAAAAGATTGAACCACTTCCATACAAGCTGTCTTAGAAAACTTCTAAAGATCAAGTGGCAAGACAGGATTCCAGACACAGAAGTCCTGAAAAGGGCAGGGATGCAGAGTGTACATACTCTTCTGAAATTGGCACAGTTAAGATGGACAGGCCATGTTACCAGAATGCCTGATGAAAGTTTGCCAAAGAAAATCCTCTATGGAGAACTTCAAGTAGGAAAACGCTCCCATGGTGGTCAGAAGAAGCGATACAAGGACACCCTCAAAGCCTCCCTTAAAGACCAACATACCAACAGTCATGGGAACAGATTGCACAGGATCGTACAAAGTGGCGGGCCTCATAAAAAGGGGAGCTGGTGAATACGAAGCAAAAAGAATCAGCGAAGCCGAGCATAAACGTGCACCGCGGAAAGCCAGAGCTAAGGCATCACCAACAGAGCTTTCTTCCTCAGACCTCTCTTGTTCTATCCGCAACTGGCAGTTTAGAGCTAAGACTGGTCTCATCAGCCATCTTAGAACACACAAATAATAACACATCACACAGTTGGATAGGATTGGTCATTGTCAGTAATGACGAACGAACTGGGTAGTCTGTCCAACATACTGAGCTTTACATTTCTTACATGAAATCAAATATATAAGATCAGTAGAAGTGCATGAAAGATTCTGCTTTAGTTTGTGCACACATGATATAGTAGTTCTCTTAAAACAGTCAGACTCGTGAACAATGAGAACAACGGCGTCTGTCACAGTTAGTTACATTGTACAGATTTACTCAATTTTGAGTGAACTAGCTGTATGTAGTCGCCTTTTGTAAGCAACAAATGGCTCAGATTCATACAACTGACGCACACTTTCACTTGCTGACATTCTTAAGTAAACCCCAATACTGATTAATGAATTTGCCTGTGTTAGGAAGAGATTGGTTGTATGTACAGACAAAGGGATATTATCCTGACTTTCAGAAGAAGAAGAAAAAATATGGCACAAAAAAAAGGAGATAAAGACGCTCAAATCCGCCACAAACACATGTTGGCTAGCAACTTTTTTTTTTTTTTTTTTTTGAAAAAGATGCGAATCAAGAGAGCTGCGTTCCATGAGTATACTAGCGTGTAATATCTATCCTCTTCTTGTGCCGGCATTACGAGTATAATGATTAGGTAATGATCATTTGTTTCTATTAAGCCGAGACCGTGTTTACTTCTTTTATTTCCACTGAAAGTTTGTTCCGGTCATGTATAGTAGAAGGTGAGAACGAGTTAAAAGTAAGTTAGTTGGTATTGACATGCATAGGGTGCAGAGCGGTTTGCATTTTGAAGATTGTAGGGATTGTTTTCTTGAACAAGAGGCGGAAGTACCTTTCTAAAGGTGGCAACTTTTATAGACTTTGATTGTGGTGCCGTTGCTTTAAGTGCGTCTGTCTTTCCCTTTGATGTCTTAGACGGAAGGTGTAAGGTATCGATTCCTGATCATTGCTTTTCATTCTATTTATTTTACTTCACTGCAGCTAGCACTGATTGCTGCATACGGCCGTAAAAAGTCTCCACGTACTTTATCGTAGTGCAGTTTTGTTTTTATTTTTGCTTGAAATCATAGAACCCATTCTAGTATCTTTTAAAATCGAATTCCGCCTAAGCCGATGCTAAAGAACGACGGCAGCCATATGAAGAGTCTCAGTAATATTGGGACTCCGATTCTCATTCTTTTATGCGTTCTTTGTTTCCAAGGGGAAATGTATAGATTTTATTCACACATCATCAATGGATTTTAATAGAAGATGTTCAGATTGGACCTTGACTGATTCATGCTGGATTTATGACTCAGGAAACTTCGACACTTCAGCTATTCTTACTGTGTTTATAGCTGAGAAAACTGCGACACTTGAGCTATACTTACTGGATTTATAGTCGAGAAAAGTGCGACACTAGTTATTTTTACTGAATTTATAGCTCAGAATGCTGGGCTATAAAACCAGTAAGAATAGCTAAAGTGTTGCCGTTTTCTATGTTATTACACCAGTACGAATAGCTGAAGTGTCGAAGCTTTCTGAGCTATAAATTCAGTATAAACAGCTGGCGTGTAAACTTTTCTCGACTATAAATCCAGACATACTTCAGCTAATATTACTGTTTTTTTTTTATTTCAGATAACTTGGACAATTCAGCGATTCTTACTGAGCTCAGAAAGCTTAGGCACTTTAGATATTCTTACTGGTTCTACAGCCCGCAAAACAGCGACACTTCAGCTGTTCTTACTAGTTTTATAGGTCAGAAAGCTGCGACACTTCAGCTATTCTTACTTGTTTTATAGTCTAGAAAAGTTCGACACCCCAGCTATTTTTACTGAAATTACACTGAGCTCAGTTAGTCTTACTGATTTCACAGTCCCGAAAACAGCGACACGACACTTCAGATGTTTTTACTGGTTTTATAGCTATATCTTAATTACATTGAGCTCAGAAAGCTTCGACACTTGAGCTATTCTTACTTCTTTCATAGTCGAGAAAAATTCACAAACAATTTTTACTATTTATAGCTGCTCGGAAATCTTCGGCACTTTAGTTATTTTTACTGGTTTTATAGCCCAGAAAACTGCGACACTTAAGCTAATATTACTGGTGTTTATAGCTCAGAAAGCTTTGACACTTCGACTATTCTTACGGGTTTTATAGTCGAGAAAAGTTCGACACTCCAGCTATCCTTACTGAATTTATAGCTCAGAAAGCTTCGGCACTTCAGCTTTTCTTACTAGTTTTATAGCCCAGAAAACTGCGACACTTGAGATAGTCGAGAAAAGTTCACATGCTAGTAAATTGGTGCGGTACTCCTTATGGTATGATCCTGACACTTTCAGGCCGGGAAAAACAAACAAGGTAGAAAAAAAAATAAAACAGCTTCAATCAGTTTTTTCAGACGTGAAAATACAAAAATCAAATAATAATGATAACAACAACAACCATAAGAGGATTTGTGTCAGCGTTTGTGACATGTCGTCTTTGTTTATTTTATACAGATTTAACGTCGCTTTCAACAATCATATCACGACAATGTCTGTATATATGCATGCTTTACAAACTGCTTCACCTAGAGATACGGGAGCATTTATTTCTGAGAATGTTTGCATTTAGTGCTATTTTGAATAACAATTACCAGCCTTGAGTCTACACACCTTATAAAACGAATGCGACTAGTAGAGCTATTAGAGAAATTTGTGAGTTAAATACTATATTTAACATCAATATATCTATTAACTTCACGACGCACGTCTGCTTTATCTAGTGCGGCGCGTTGAAGAGATCTTTCATTGCATATAGTTCCCTTGATGAACAATCTCACTTCATACCTAATTATACTTCATAGGCTATTAAAGAGACTGGAAACACATTGTAGATTTTCCACAATTTTTAAAAGAGAAAGACCATTTGTAACTTCTTATTTGTTGTCTTTCAATAATTAAGCCCATTCTAAAAAGGGTATTAAATTCTTTCCTTTTAGGCTGGACCCTTTTTCAGGAAGGAGACAAACCATTCTGACAGAGTTGTTCCCTTGAAAGTGTGTCCCTTAAGCAGTCACAAGCTGAAATACTGTTTCTTAGGTGGACATACCCAGCAACCAATAATCCGCATACAACTTCAGACTATTTACCCTAAATATTCAGGCACCTTACCTCCTTCTTTTGTCATACTTTTCATAAACTTTGAACAAGTTGATATTTCTACCTAATAATGTGTATAAACACAATGAGTGGCCAGTTGTTTAAAACCTAATCAGACACCACGTTCTGCGGTATCTGGTCTAGGTCTACGGTGACTGTCCGAGTACTTAGACATTTTTGGATTGAAACATTTCACAAGTAAATGCCCTTGGAAATAAAGAACTTAAAAGATTGAAAATCAGTGTCTCGAGTTCATTGAGACTCTTCATATTATACAATTTGCAAGACTGCATATGTCACCTAACACTGATTTAGGCGAAACACAGTTTTAGATACCATAATTGGCCCATCGATTCTAAGGAAATGGAAACATAGTCACCCTTGAGAACAATGAACACACTCAGAAAACTGAAAAAAAAAAAAAAAAAAAACCTGCGGTGTGAAGTGGTCTTAGCCAGACCAGCTAGTTTCGGCCTCATCAATGACCATCATATATATTTTCAAACATTTTGGAATGGGCTCAATCATTACAGGACCAAAAAATAAACTACACTATATGTAGTGAAGTACGGGGAGACGTTTTACGGCCACCCACAAGCTGAATATGGCAGACTGGCACTGGTTTCAGCGGAAATCGATTTTCCATAAACCCAGAGTGGGCCCAATTACACCGAAGAATATTAAAAAATAAAAACTGCACTATGGCAGACATTTTACGGTCGCCACTCAACACTCAGCACAAGCTGCAGTGAAGTCAAATAAAATCTAAAACGATTGCTTTTGGAAACACATAAAAGAAGAAAAATCGGAGTCTCGGTTTAATTGAGACTGATAAAACCGAGATTTTGATTTTCGTACCGCTTAAGCCGATGCTTGGGCGAGTATGCAGTCTCGCAAACTTAAATGCTGTATAATAAAACCGATACTTCGATTTTTGTTCTTTTGTATTTTCTTTGATTCCAAAGACAACTTTTTAGATTTTCTTATTTTCATATGGCAGTATTATGGTTTGCAGGGCTGGATACACACACTGATATCCCTAAATACAAAATCCAAGACTGTTGAAAAACGTCAAACTGACGTCAGTTGTGCATGTAGGACATTAATGTACCCACAGAATATTTGCGCCATGTGGTTCATGAGTTTATTGATTTGATAATTTTATGCAGAATAATATTCACAAGGAACTGTTTAATGTTTTCATGCACTGCAATATCTGTAATTCATTTTTCATGCACTGCAATATCTGTAATTCATATAAGAAATATTAACGCCTAAAATGCGGAAAGTTTCTACAACAAACAAATAGGGTTTGTTTTTGAATGTGTGACATTTTATGTAGTCTCAGACAAAAGAGCTTATAAAAGATAACCGATGCATTCAGCATAAAAATCAGCATTCTTCATACGGCAATATTGAGAAATAAAACAATATGTGTGCTAACATAGATATGTATTATGAAATTTATGCATAGTCTGAACAAGAATTATATTGTTCGGACAACTTATTATCTTGTCCAAACAAGATGTTAAGTTGTCCGAAAAAGATATTAAGTTGTCCGAACCAGATATTAAATAGAAAGGAAGGCAATGATCAGGAATCGATACAATTACCTAATTACTTCCGTCGAAGACATCAAAGGGAAAGAAGGACGCACTTAAAGCATTGGCATCATAATCAAAACATTACAAGCAGAAAGCTAAAAGGATAGTATCTTTCCCAAAACTTCGCCAAACGGCTATCTAAAAGAAACAAAATTCTCCACGACATACATGCAAAGACATACAATGACAGGAACAGTAAACCACAGCAGAAGCACCGCCTTGGAATGGTCAGTAAAATATCGATTTTACGTGGCCACAACTCTCGCCCTAGGTTCTGCCGTGGTATACACAAGACATTTGTTCAGTCCGCGTGAAGGGTTTCTTACTCATCAGTGCAACCTCTCCGAGAACATAAAATTCAAACGAATACAGAGATAAAACACCGATGAGGACTCGATAGCAAGAAATAACTGAAATGCTGAAGCAAAAGGAAACCAACAGTTGGACTCCATAGGGCCTGACCAGAGCCAAAGCATCAGGCACCAGCCGACTTACTTAAAAGAACTTTGACACATTACGCTCATGATTTCGAAGGAGCGGTTGCACGATATCGGAGGTTTCGAAAATACACTCGAAGTCGTGCTGACCTCTTGAATAGACTGCAGAAATGTGGAGGAATCGTCGCATGCAGCATAGGGAGCAGCATACACGAATTTATGGCTTAATCTAGAGCATGATCAATATTTTAGCACACGTACTGGGCGATAACCCAGGAGCGTCATATACAGATTGTCGCAAAATTAGATGTTAAACACTGACTGATGCATAGAAATGTGTAATGTTATAAAATAAAACAAATATAAGCGAAGATATCCAGGCAATGCCACTGTCACGAAGCATAGCCCTTCCGAGGCACCAAAGAAGGAGAGATGAGGAACAAATAAAGACAAAACAAACGTCAACTACAGACGCACAAACAAAGAAGAACTGCACCAGATATATCGACTTGGAACAGTCAGTAGGAAAACTACTGGACGATAAGACATGTTGTGCATGTTCCCTGATACCATGATGTATTTTCAATTATTTTGTTCATGGTGTCAGCATTTGGTTTTATGGCCCTTAGGTCGGGTCATTCTATCAATCCACACTGTTTTCTCGGCGGTTAATCAACAATGAGAAGCTATGCTTTCGCCAGTAACTGCAAAAACTTCGTAAATAAAAAATCTACGAAAGTATGTAGCCGGCCCGGGTACTTGAACTCAGCCCCTCCCGCTCCCGTTTATCAGATTGTAAATACTGCACACAGACCACTGCGCTAGTGTGGCGGCAATTCTGCCTATGAAAGGTGTCTTGGTGCCTACACCGAAAGAAACAACTAAACATTGTGTCATCTCAGTGAGCACGTGGTAAAGCGTCTATATCGAAAAGCGGAATTCCATCACTAAATAAATAAATAAATAAATAAATAAGTAAAAATAATTAAAAAAAACAAGAAAACAATAATAATAATATAATAATAGTAAAAACTTTTAAATTATAACCCTCCATTTTCTAAATTTATCTTGGTAAATTAAATAATGAAAAAAAAAAACTCATATGGTGCGATGTCAATTTTATGCTCGTTTTCGCTTCATTCAATACAAAAAAAAAAAAGCAAATGAAATTTAACATTGCACCTTATGGAATTTTTATTACTGTTATCCTTTGAAGAGACGTTTTGTATTCGGCGTTTTGTTCTAAATGGAAAAAAAAGATTTGTGACTGACAATATCTTATCAGAAACCATTTGTCGTTTCTGTTCTTGTGCTTTGTTTTCAAATATTTACAGCAACATTAATTTTATGGTCAAAATGGGTCTTACCCATGCAATTTCTATAGTAAACTGGATTTTTGGTTTTTGTTTTATTAAAAAATATTTTTTGCTTTTCTTCACTGAGTTATTGATGTTCCAAAACAATATTGTGATAATTTCAGAAATTTTGAACAAGTGGAACTTGTTGAAAACCTGCATCCAAACTACCTATCTTTTCGATTTTGGCATATTTTGCAGACATTTTTGCTATGGGAAAATGACACTATTTTAATTTTTAGAATATAACATTTTGTGCATAGGTAGTTACGACAAATAGTTTTGCATTAAATCGTGCATTAAGTTTGCAAATTTACTTCTTCTGTGTAGTGTCAAAGAAACAACGACTTTCCGAAAGATGTCGAAAGGAGAGTAGTTAACGTATTAGGATAAAATGTCAAACCCGGATGATTACATTTTTGAGAACTTTTTACTACTTAAAACGTTTTGGAAGAACTTCAGGTTTTTGCGCAACAGATTATTAACCACGTGCGCACAGAGATGAAGCAGTTGTTAATCGACTAGTGACACTAGTTTACTTTACTGTCCAAAAGAAGACGACAACTAGCAAGTAAGTAAGTAAATTGTTTGAGTAGGTAACCTAATTGGCTGGTAGCCAATCTTCCTTGGGGCCCTCTTTAGCAACAAATACACAAACAGTACAAGCGTACACAAACATGCATGTGCGTAATATATAAAAATACATTAAATTGAGGTGTGATGAATAACATACATATATTATATTTACAATGAAACATATTAGAGAAATGAATCAATAATCATTAAAATGAATTCATGACAACAAAACAGCAATACGAGAGAGAGAGAGACAGACAGACAGACAGACAGAGACTAGTCAGTATGATTAGGCAATTAGTAAGTATGATTGGGAAAACTAGTCAGTATGACTGGGCAAATGAAGTTTGGCTAGTAGAATATACGGTAGTCTACTACGACCTAAAACCTTGAAATGCATCACTTCCACGCTTTATGCGCTTTTCACGCTTTATGCGTTCAGCAACCAGTTCAGCCTTATTAAAGTTATTAACAAACAAGACGTGATACAGATGAAATAGTACCAACCATATAAAAACTAGAATGTGGTCAGCTTGCGCCGCGGTCTGCTGTGAGTCGTAACACTGCATGCATGTCTGTTAACTCAATTATGATTGATAGCTTTGCTTCTCTCTTTAATTGCACGGCGGTGTCGGTCCTCAGACTAAATCGCAGCTCTCTCTTTAGTTTGGCGCCTGACTATTAATATATGTGGTCAGGCCCATCATGTGTGTGTGTGTGTGTGTGTGTGTGTTTGTGTGTGTGTGTGTGTGTGTTTGTGTGTGTGTGTGTGTGTGTGTGTGTGTGTGTGTGTGTGTGTGTGTGTGTGTGTGTGTGTGTGTGTGTGTGTGTGTGTGTGTGTGTGTGTGTGTGTGTGTGTGTGTGTGTGTGTGTGTGTGTGTGTGTGTGTGTGTGTGTGTGTGTGTGTGTGTGTGTGTGTGTGTGTGTGTGTGTGTGTGTGTGTGTGTGTGTGTGTGTGTGTGTGTGTGTGTGTGTGTGTGTGTGTGTGTGTGTGTGTGTGTGTGTGTGTGTGTGTGTGTGTGTGTGTGTGTGTGTGTGTGTGTGTGTGTGTGTTTTGTATTCTGGCTTCAGGTCGTCATTGAACTCTACTTTGTTTCAATGTAGTGTTTGCTACTAGGCGTGTTTCACTGGTGAGTTAGAGAACCCCTGTGCGGGCTGAGCATATGTTTGTAATTTGGAGTTGCATCGGAATTTGGGACAAGGTTTCGCGCCAGTAAAACTGGTTTAAGCACCCACTCCACCCCCGTAGTTTCTCTACTAACCTTTCCAAAGCAGTTGCAGTTCTTCCTTGTTCGTGCGTCGATGATTTCTTACGTGGCGTTTTTTTTTTTTTTTTTTTTTGTCATTGTTCTTTCTCAGGAAGGCTATGTTTAGTGATTGTAGCATTTCCTGGATATGTTCACATATATGTTTTTATATTTCAGATATAACGGTATGGACAGTTGCAATTATCTTGATCTGTGGTCGAGTCTCCTACCAGAAACCGACATTTCAAAGGGCGGCAACTAAAGACTATCAGAGCTGTTTGCTTGAGTGTTTGGCATGTGTAGAATTGTGGGGTACCATCTATGATGGTAACGCATGTGCAAATGGTTGTGCAATAACAGGTGGTAAAAGTATAGATTCTAATTGTGAACATGGTATAAATATTCGAAAAAGATTTGAATCTTTGAAAGCACAAGATAACTGCAAGAAACAATGCAGCATTTGTGTTAATAAGTTGTCCAACGTTCATTACAACATGTCTAAATGTCAGCAGGCGTGTGCACAATCAGCAGAAGCGGATCTTGAATGTATGCGACATTTAAATTGGTATGATATGATTTTACAAAAATCTGATAAAACATGGTTATGAAGACCAGAAAAAGCAAAACTAAGTTGAGAAAAATGAACATTTCTCCTGCTGCTGAGGCTAAATATTTGTTTTCATATTGTTTTATACTTCAGCGTACAAGTGGAGGTCGAGTGAGAGTGAAGACACTAGATTAAACAAGGTACATAAATACTAGACTAGACTAAACAACATATACATAAATATTGTACCAAAGGATAGTCCATGCGGTCTGGAAATTGAACAGGAGTACATGTTGTAATTCCATTCTATGTTTAAATCGACACCCACTGCCGATCACCTAGAACCGAGTCACACATAGAAGAATAAATATGTTTTAGCTTATCGGTTGAAGGGAAAGAAACGCTTGGTGTATTTTTCACCTTTTCAACAAGGAACACAAGTTTTATCACTTCCTGTTTGTTTTCTGCGCACCAAGTCCTTTCTATAAAGAGTTTTATACTAAAAGAAACCAATCTTCTCCTGATGGGAGTAAATTCTTTCCTTTAAGAGTAGATTCATTTTCAGAAGGGAGGCAAAACAGTTTGACAGAGTTGCCTCCTTTGAAAGTGTATAGATTCTCTTACGATTATAAACTAGTATCGCAACAAAAGCATTTCTCCATTTTCCTCAGCGACTGTCTGTACCATTCCATGCAGTTGCAAAATCTCGTATTTTCTTCTCTTGTTTATTTGTATTTTTGATCGAGTAGCATGATTTTTACGAGAACATTAGCCTCCTGACGACATCTTACCCTCTGCGATGGTACTTTGTCACAGTTACTCTGGTCGTGGCGATATACCCTTCTGTTTTTTTTACTACTTTTTTTTTTACTTTTTGTTCATGTTGTTGTGTGTTTTATCGGTACGATTTCCAAAGAGACTAGTCTCCTTTTAACACCTTTCGGAAAGTCGTTTCTTTGCCTGGGCGTTTTATTCAGAAGAAGTAAATTTGTAAACTTTTGCCATTATTTATTGCAAAAATATTTGTCGTAACTACCTGTACACAAACCCTATACTTTAGTCATTGGTTTGAAAAACAAATCAAATATTTTCATTTTTCCCGTAGTAAAAATGGCTGCAAATTATGCATAAATCGGTAGGGTGTGTAAAAAAAGGGTAAGAGAAAAGTCCAGGGAATGCCACAATCACAAACCGCAGCCCTTCCCAGACACCAAGAGGAAGAGGAAACCGACAAAACCAAACAAGCACAAATCGAACAAACGTACGAAAAGCGCTAAGATTAGCTCTCTCTTCCCCAAGCGAGGTAATCGCAATGCTAAAAGGATTGAAAAACACAAGAACAAAATAACACAAGGCATAAATAAATCGCCTCGTAGAATAAATCACAAAGCAACAAAGAGTAAGTAACACCGGGACCACCGCCTTAGAATGGTCAGTAGAGTAAACCACAGCGTGGGGGTGGGGGGGGGGGGAGGTTAAACTTTACAGCTAGCCAACTTACCCTGGGTCCCGATACAACTCTTAATACAGAAATACATTTAAAAAAATCGGTTCGCATAAAGGCTCCCAATCTTTTCAGCAAGTTATACGTATTCAAATTTCCTGAAAATTTTCACAATATTGTCATGGAACATCATTAATTAAAAATCAGCAAAGAAAAGTAAAAAAAATATGTTCTTAAAGCAAAATTCCACAAAATCACTTTACAATAGAAATTGCATAGGTCGGGTCTATTTATTTGGCTGTATATTTAATTTTAGAGTAAATATTTGATAACAAAACACAGAAACATAAAATACAAATGTTTTTTTGATTAGAAAAGGTCAATCCGAACAAAATGACTTCATTTAAAATAAAACGCCAAGCAAAAAGCGTCTTTCCGAGTGGCCGAAAGGACAGTAGGTTGTAACTTACATGTCCAAGGTTGAGGTAAACTTTTGTCCAAATACATATTCAAATCAAAGTATCAAAGAAATAACATCGAAACGCACGGGGTTTCGATGAAGCCATGCGAACAAGTGAGAAATATTCTATCGTTTTTTTTTTTTTTTGTTTTTTTTTTTGGTTTATACACAAAACAATCATAGAAAAACTAAGTATGGAGATACCCAGGAAAGGCCACAACCATAGAAGTGCAGCCTTTCCAGTGCACTGGATAAGAGTTGAATGCCATGCAATGATACTACACAATATTACTTCATCGAAAACATAACCTACAAACGAAAAGTAACTGCAACAATAATATCGCTTTGGAACGGCCAACAGTTTTTAGGTGGATGGTGCCCGGTCTTAAAAGTGGATCTATAGACGCCAAAGCACGCCTTTAATCATATGGCAGTTCCATCAGATTAAGCTTATTTTTCAGGAAAATGAGTTAGATTAATGATTAATGATTTCTCGGTACACTCTTGCATCTAGAGGACAGTTTCAACAAAATGGCTTTAAATCCTCATTTGGTATGATTACTGATATAAACATGTTAGTGAATGAAAATTTCCGAAAGAAGTCATAGCGCTAAAAACAACACAAAAGTAGAAGAAAAAAGTTTTGAAACATATACACCGAACAAAATTCTTTTTCTAATGAACGCCGAAGTCTAGTGGAAAATATATTGGTCTAACAGGGTTGCTGGTCAGGTAATCTGGGCACTTTTGTATCAAAAAATTCAGATGTATGATATCTAATGATTAACAATGCTTAAAATCAACAAAAACTGAGCGCTTTCAGCCGCTATTGGCAAAACATTAGTATATACAATATCACAAATCATTTTAGATCCAGTGTTACGGAAATGACTTTTATTTGATGTATTGTTCCACATACCAGTTAAATCATGGTAAGCTCGACCGCTGAGTCCAACCGGCGTGGATCTATAGACGCCAAAGCACGCCTTTAATCATATGGCAGTTCCATCAGATTAAGCTTATTTTTCAGGAAAATGAGTTAGATTAATGATTAATGATTTCTTGGTACACTCTTGCATCTAGAGGACAGTTCCAACAAAATGACTTTAAATCCTCATTTGGTATGATTACTGATATAAACATGTTAGTGAATGAAAATTTCCGAAACAAATCATTTTAGATCCATTTTAGAACCGAAATGATTTTTATTTGATGTATTGTTCCACATACCAGTTAAATCATGGTAAGCTCGACCGCTGAGTCCAACCGGTGTGGCCATATATGTTTGCCTAAAAAGCCATTGACTTTCATCATGTAGTTTCCCACCTGGTGTAATCTGAAACCTGGTTTTATGATTAAGGGTCGCATAGTCCCGCCTTTGTTTCTTGAATTTATAGGACTATCCTGCCTTTGTTTCTTACATCTATAGAACTACCTTGCCTTTGCTCCTTAGATTTATAGGACTACCCTGCCTTTGTTTCTTATATTTATAGGACTGTAGAACTATCCTGCCTTTGTTTCTTAGATTTATAGGACTGTAGAACTATCCTGCCTTTGTTTCTTAGATTTATAGAACTATCTTGCCTTTGTTTTTTAGATTTATAGAACTATCCTGCCTTTGTTTCTTAGATTTATAGAATTATCTTGCCCTTGTTTTTTTTAGATTTATAAAACTATCCTGTCTTTGTTTTTTAGATTTATAGGACTATCCTGTCTTTGTTTATATAGGAGTATCCTTCCGTTATTTCTTAGATTTATAGGACTCTTTGTTTCATAGATTTATCGAAAAAAAAAAAGGGCAAGCGATGGTTAAGTACTCGCCCCTTGTCATTTGTTCGTTCTGTTTTCGAGGAAGTTTTGGTTTAGATATCAAGATAAAGATATCAAGACGAAGATACGAAAGAGCCTCACAAAACTTTCCGGCAAGACCACAAAGTATAATATTTATTATCCCCGGAAGTGAACGAAGCATGTTAATTATTACTAGCAAGGTAAAGAGAATCTTCTCTTAATGCGGTTCTTTCAATTAAATCAAGAAGTTTACCTTTAATCAGTTAAATCAGTTTAAAGTTCAGTGGCAATGGTGTATAAAGCGTAGGAAATCACATATAGACAAATCTAGATTTCATTTTATTTAAAACGACACCAGAATTTTATAGACAAAAAGATATATGTCTCGCCGTGCCAATACAACGTTGGCATCTTATCCTGGTTCTTATCAATATTAACGACAAAACTAACTGACTGAATACTGCGATTGTCAATAATTGACCTCTCAGCTTTGTGAGTCTGCCTGTATGTTTTTATAATGCAAAGTTCCTTTTTTAAGGTTTTGACATAGTGCAAATGTCACACAATGGCAACATTGTTTGCAAGGCTGAAACTATCATATAACTCCTGTGGAAGTCTTAGGTACCTTGTTTCAGATGTCGAACAGCTAATTTAGGTTATTATTATTATTATTATTATTGCTAAAATAAATACAATAAACGAATTCGTCTTTTCTTTTTCTTTTCAAAAAGTGATCGCTAAAAAGTCCGTTGTCTGTCTGTCCATCCGTCCGTCCGTTAACACTTTAAAACCACAACTCTTCCAAGGCCTTCGAAGCAATTTATCCCTAATTAGGTAGGAATGTTGCTTGGGTAAGGGATTTAAAAATAATTAAAATTATGGTGATCTACATTTTTGTTTGGTTGCTATGGCAACTGAAAGACATAATAGAATTATAATTGGAAAAAGGTTAAATTGTTTTTTTTATATAACCAGTTTAGTGATGTGAACCATATTGGCAGTTATGATCATTTTATGATTGTCTACACAATTTGTGTGTTTTATGACCAATTGACATTTGGTTTGGTTACCGTGGAAACAATAATTGTTTACTTTTTAAACGACAATTCCTCTAAAACAACTGTAGCAGTATGCCCCTAATTTAGTAGAAATATTGTTTAAGGGTCTGGTTGTCATTGCAACAGGAAGCTCCCATGGACATAATGGGAAATTGTATTTTCTCCATAATCAGTGAAGCGATATTTTTAAACTTTATGTCAAAGGATAATTGAAAATTTGTACAAATGGTCAGGGTTTGATCATTAACATGGCCGCCGTGCCCATATGGCGTAAACATTTAAAAATCTTCTCCTGCAGATCCCAGACAGCTTAAATCTTTGTATATAGCATAAAGAACTCAAGGCCTATCAAGTTTGTTCAAATGATGATTTTAGTTTGACCTTTGTTTTTTCACGGCAAGGCCAAATTTGCGTCCCTATACATTTGTATGGGAAAATGTTGGAAAACCATTTTCTCAAAATGTATTTAAGACTAACATTTGAAACCTACAATGTATCACCAAAGAAGCAAAAGCTTTTTGTCACAATCAAACTTTTGTAGCCCGGGGTTATTTGACCTTGCCTTTGGCCTATATACATGAATAAAATCATGTAATTATTATAAGTCCTGTCCTCTGGAAGCGCTTGACCAATTTTCACCAAATTACACATGGGGCCGTCTGTCGAAGGAGTATTTATGGCCGCCTTGCCATATATGGCATTGCAAAAACATAAATGCAGACTTAACTGACTTAAACATCTACTCCAAAACCATAAGGCTGAATCTTGGTACTCGTATATAAGGTCAATTACTCAAGATGTATCAATATTGTTCATATAAAGATCCTAGGTTGACATTTGACCTTTTTTACGGCAGGGTCAAATTTGCGTCTCTATATATTTATAAGGGGAAATTTTCTCATATCGTATTAGACTTATGGTTGAAACTTACTATGTATGATCATAGTAGCAAAACGTTTTAGTTACAATCAAAATTTTGACTCCCATGGGTTATCTGCCCTTACACCTGGGCTATTTACATGTCTAAAGGTGTGTTATCTTTGAACAACGTCCTCTGAAACCGCTTGACTAAGTTTCACCAAATTTCACATTTGACATTCTGTCGAAGCAATGTTGACTTCGCATCATTGCACAATATATCAACCATGCCCATATATGGTAAGAACACTTAAAATAGTTTCTCCTAAACCAAGAAAACTTTGAGGCTTAATCTTGGTATATGGCATCGGGTGTTTAAGGTCTACATAAATGATTCAAATGATGGTCTCCGGTTGTCCTTTGACCTTTTTACGGCAGGTCAAATTTGCTTGAAAAATCATTTTCTCAAAATGTCTTAAAGAGAAATGGTTGAAACTTACAATACATTTATCATGTAATAGCGAAACCTTTTAATTACAAACTAAATCAAAATTCTATCCTTTTGGGGTTATCTGCTCTTGGCCTCTGGTCTATATACATGTATAAAACCATGGAAGCTTTAAATGACTTAACCCTAAAACTACTTGGCTTGTCTCATCAAATTTCATATGGTGCTTTTTGTCAATTGAAGATTTATATTTTATTCAAATGGTCACGTTCTGTTGACCAAGTCTTACTAGAAAAGGACCCGCGCAAGCGCGGGTATTATATTATATTTTGATTCGTCGAACAGATTGAAAACTGAAAAAAAGTTCGAAGGTTATTTTTTATTATTATTTGTGTTCAACGTCGCGATCTTTTAGTCATATCGCGACGATGTCTTTATATGACAGGGAGCTCAATATTCACCTTTTGAATGCTGCCTCACTAAAATATCCCGCGCCAGACACATGAGGTAACATTCCACCCAGTCACGTTATACCAGGCCGACCATTTCCGTTTGCTCAATGCTGATCGCCAAGCGAAAGAGCAGCTGCAGTAATATCATGTTTAAATTCTTTGGTATGCCTTAACAGCTGATCGAGCACATAACCTCCGGAAAGCAAGGCGGAAGTTCTAGCAACTTAGCCACTGCGCCGGTAAATTCGTAGGTAATCTGCCTGCTGATTTCGGACGGTTTAACCATATGAGCCAGCGCATGACAAACCCAACAAAATGACTGGGGAGTGAGGTAAACATGGATACTCACCGTTTCATCAGTCTAGCTGCGCATTCGATGGGTTGCTAAGGGTCCAGGGTGTCTACGTGCAGACAGTGAAGACGGATCGTCTGGGCAGATGCACAGGTCACTGCGCGTGGTACACAGGTCATTTTGTTGATTTTGTCATGCGACGGCTCATATATGCAGTTGCCTCTAGGTCCAATTACAGTCGCACCTCAATAGCTCGAACCCGATGGTGATCAATTTTGGTTCGGACTGACCCAGCGGTGTTTGAGACGGTTCGAACAGTGAGTACGACGTAGCCTGCTTATACAACAATTCACCTATATTGATCAGAGAGGACAGTAATAACTGACCAAAATTAAAATATTTATTGGGTAGATTTTTCTGTGCAGTTTGAAATAAAATTTAATGAATTTTCCCGAAAAAAAAAAATTCTTAATTACGCATGCCATTACGTTCTCGGACTTTGTTTTCATTCGGTTCAGACCTTTGTCGTTTACAGAAGCATCGCTGCAATGTATAAATTGACTATTACGCCACACGGGGAATACCGAACATTCAGTCATATAAATACGCACCCGTCACTTAGATGACGTCCGATTTATTTACAATGTGCACGTATGTCAAGCGACTAAATAGGAAATCCGCTTAAGTAGGACTGAGTGCTACACAAAACAGAGCTTATCTTGGAAAACTGATTTTTGCGCTTACATTGGAAAAGAGCTATCTACAATCCGCCAAGCTTTTCACAAACTTTTTTTTTTTTTTTTTTTTCAAACAGCGCGTACACATACATGTTGTATGCAGGTCTATTCTTTCTTCTGTCTTAACATGAAAGCCTAAGATTTCTTTCTTTCTTCATTTATTTTAGAACAATAATACAACGCGCTAATAATGTTCAATATTATCAGCATATAAAGTAGCATCTCAACAACATCCACCTCCCTAAAATAATAACCACTTTTCTGATAGTACAAAGTACATTTTTCTATATATAAAGCATCTCTACAATAGCCACCTCCCTACAACAGCTACTTATTACAAAGGTTATTTTGCTGAAGCATGAGAATCGGCCTTTCATCCGCATATCTACATTACGAGGAACTTGCTGAGTAAAATAAAAATATTCGGACGCTCTAACTTTTACCGTACCTATCCTAAAATTTTCACTTGCACATTTGGCTAACTAGTATCTAAAAGTTCCCAATGCAGATCCTGATCAAATTCTTTCGATTTTGATCTGGGTCTACACTGTTTGCTCAGGCTGTATTATATATGTCGAAATATTTAGGGTAAATATGGTGGTGTGCGATCAAACGAGTATTTCAAGGAACTTGTCATGGTGTGGACATCTGACCTAGTTATTCTGTATGACAATCAGACATCTTTGGCTCAGTCAAAATGATGTACAAACTGATTAAAAGCAGACATGCTTATCAGTTTAATGTCACATAGATTACCACCAGAGTAGGATGTTATGGAACGCCATACGGCGCAAACACCTTGCGTTTTGTGACTTGTTACGTTTTGTGGTTTGTAATTACTTTATACCAGTTTGATGTTACTTTATGTGGGTTAAGTATATCATTGTCTGACTTTATTGTTACGCTATGTGAATTGGCCGTAACGTTTTGTGCATTTGTCAATACGCTTTGTGGGTTTGTTATTTACTTATGCTGATTTAATATTACGTTATTTAATTTGTTCATTACGTTTTGTACATTTCTTAATACCTTCAGTGAACATTTCATTTTTTTATGTCACTATGACTGGTTGATGCCGTATATGCAGGGAAGGCATGTTTACATCATCTGACAACTCTTTACGTTATGTGTTTGTCATTACGGCAAGTGAGTTAGTCATTCTGTTAATGTGAGTAACTGCGTTATGTGAGTTTGACATTACGTTATGTAAGTTTTTCATTACGATGTGAGTTTGTCAGTGTGACTTTGTTATAACGTTATGTCATAAACCGTAAGTGGCGGAAACTAACGAGACATATAAAGGTGCTTGACAATTGTCGGTATTTAATAACGATTATTACCGTTTGTGTTGCCGAACATGAGTCATCTATCTATCTATCTATCTATCTATCTATCTATCTATCTATCTATCTATCTATCTATCTATCTATCTATCTATCTATCTATCTATCTATCTATCTATCTATCTATCTATCTATCTATCTGTCTGTCTGTCTGTCTGTCTGTATGTCTGTCTATCCGTCCGTCCGTCCACCCATCCACCCATCCATCCATCCATCTATCTATCATAAGATTTTCTAGTGGCCATTAGTGCCAGTCCGATCGATACGATACATACCACTACTGTCCAAGTATCAGTCCAACTGATACGACAGTCAACTTCTGTCTCAGAATCATTCCTACTGATATGATACAGCCCCAGTACCAGTCCTACGGATATGATACATTCCACTATTGCCCCAGTACCAGTCCAGTTGATACGACAAAACACGTCCTAGTGATATTCAACAGTCCACTACTGCCCGAGTACCAGTCTTATTACTACGACGCAGTACACTACTGCACAAGTACCAGTCCTACTTATACATAACAGTACGCTACTTGCCCAGTACTAGTCTTGTTGATACGACGCAGTCCAATACCGACCCAGTACCAGACATCTTGATATCCTTCAGTCCAATTCTGTCCCAGTATTAGTCCTATGGACACAACACAGTCCACTATTGCCCCAGTACCAGTCCTGCTGATACCCATCTTCGCCCTTGTATCAAGCCAGTGTTGTTGATACCCTCAGTCCACTATTGCCCGAGCATCAATCCTACTTATACCCTACAGTCCACTTATGACCCAATACCAGACCTATTGACATAACACATTCCACTATTGCCCCAGTACGAATTTAACTGATACTCTACAGTCCACTATTGTCCAGTTTCAAGTCTATCCGATATGACTACTGTCCCAGTACCAGTCCTTTTGATATGCTCAGATACTGCCCTAGTACAAGTACTACTGATACTACACAAACCGCTGTTGTCCCAGTACCAGCCCTATTGATACATCACAGTCCACTTCTGCTCCAGTGCGAGTTCTACTAATACCCTATAGTCCACTACTACTACCGCAGTACCAGTCCTACTGATATGGCATAGTCCACTATTGCGCCAGTACCAGTCGTACTGATACCCTAAAGTCTACCCCTGTCCTAGTACCTACTGATACCCTACAGTCCACAACTGCCCCAGTACCAGTCCTTTTGATACAACACAGTACACTACTGTCCCAGTACCAGTTCTTCACATACGATACAGTATAGTATTGACCCAATACCAGTCCTATTAAAACGACACAGTATATTACTGTCCCATTACCATTCCTCCTGATACTACACAGTCCATAACTGTCCTAGTACCAGTCTTATTGATATGATACAGTCCACCAATGGTCCAGTACCAGTTCTACTGATACAGTCCACTACAGCCCCTGTATCTACTACTGATCAGATACAGTCCGCATCTGCCCTAATACTAGTTTTACTGATACAATCGAAGAAGGAATATTACTGTGTCTGTAATTGACTGAATAGTAAAAGGAGGACTGGTACGGTGTCTAAAGCGATCTGTAGAGTATAATGAGGACTTGTACTGAGTCTGTACTGGAAAGCATACAGTGGACTGGTACTTGGTCTGTATTGGACTGTATATTATTGGGAGGACTGGTACTGTTTCTGTAGTGGAATGTGGATAATAACGAGGACTGGCACTTGGTCTGTAGTGGTCTGTAGATTATAGAGAGGACAGTATCTGGGTCTGTAGGGGGCTCTAGAGTATTGTGTCTGTGGTGGACTGCACGATATACAGAGGTCTGTACTGGGTCTGTAAGGAAACTGGGGATTACACGGAGAACTGGCACTCGGTCCGTAGTCGACTGCAGAATACACGGAGGACTGGTATTGGGTCTGTAGTGGACTGTATATTATAGGGAGGATTATATCTGCACCTGTAGGGGGCTGAAGAGTATATGGAGGACTGGTACTGTGTCTGTGGTGGACTGCAGAGTATACGGTAGACTGATACTGGGTCTGTAGTGGACTGTAAATTATAGGGAGGACTGTGTAGTGGACTACAGAGGACTGGAACTGGTTCTGTAGTGGTCTTAAGAGTATACGGAGGACTAGAACATGGTGTGTAGTGGACTATAGAGAATACGGAGGACTGGTGTTGGGTTCCCAGTTGATTGTGGAGTATACGGAAAACTAGTACTGTGCCAGTTAAGACTAAAGAGTGTATGGAGGACTGGTACTGGATCTGTAGTGGACATATATGGAAAACTGCTACTGGGTCTATAGTGGACTGTAGAGCATATCAAGGACTGGTACTGAGTCTTAGTGAACTGTTAAGAATAAGGAGGTACTGGATCTGTGCTGGGCTACAGAGTATAGGGAGGACGTGTACTGGGTCTAGACTGCATGTTACACGGAGGACTGGTACTGTGATGGACTGTACAGTATACGGAGAAGTGGTACTGGGTCTGTAGAATGTAGAGTATACGACGAACGTACTTATTCTGTAGTGGGCTGTAAAGTTTATGGAGATCTGATACTGTGTCTCTAGTGGATTACATAGTATACAGAGGACTGGAACTTGGTCTGTTGTGGACTGTACAGTATACGGAGGACTAGAACTTGGCCTATAAAAGACTGTAGAGTATAAAGAGGACCGGTGCTGAGTCTGTAAAGGACTGTATATACGGAGGACTAGAACTAGGACTGTAGTGTACTGTAAAGTATACGGAGGACTAAGATTTGCTCTATACCGGTCTCTAGAAAATTGTAAAGTATACAGAGGACGTACTGGGTCTTTAATGGACCGTACAGTATACGGAAGACTTGTACTGTGTCTGTGGTGGACTGTGGAGTAGACGGCGGACTGGTACTGGGTCCAGTGGACTGTAGAGAATACGGAGGATTGGTACGGGTCTTTAGTGAATTGTAGAGTAAACAGAGGACTAAAACTGTATCTGTAGTTTACTGTTGAATATACGGAGGGCTGGGACTTGGTCTGTTATGGACTGTAGAGTATACGGAGGACTTATACTGTGTCTGTGTTGGATTGTAGAGTAAACGAAGGACTACAACATGGTCTGTAGTGGAATGTAGAAAATACGGAGGACTGGTACTGGGTTTCTAGTTGGCTTTAAAGTATACGGAGGACTGGTACTGTGCCTATCGTGGACTGGAGAGTGTATGGAGGACTTGTTCTTATTAAGAGGACTGGTACTAGGTCTTTAGGGAATACTATAGTATACGTAGGACTGGCACTGGGTCTGTAGGGGACTGTAGATTTCACATAAGGCAGAGTATACTTAGAGTATACGGGGGACTGTTACTTGGTCTGTAGCGGACAGCACTGTTTATGCATGACTGGTACTGGGTCTGTACTGGACTGGTGAGCATACGTAGGTCTGGTGCTGTGTATTTAGATAATTGTAGTGTATACGGAGGACTGGTATCTTGGATAGAGAGAGAGAGAGAGAGAGAGAGAGAGAGAGAGAGAGAGAGAGAGAGATGTTTGGTAATAGTGGTTGTAACTACCCAGCTCTTTAGGGAGAGGTGTGCGATCTAAAAAAAAAAAAAAAGGTAAGAGAAAAGTCCAGGGAGTGCCACAATCACAAACCGCAGCCCTTCCCAGACCCCAAGAGGAAGAGGAAACCGACAAATCCAAACAAGCACAAATCGAACAAACGTACGAAAAGCACTAAGATTAGCTCTCTCTTCCCCAAGCGAGGTAATCGCAATACTAAAAGGACCGAAAAACACAAGAACAAGACATACAACAAATCGCCTCGTAGAATAAACCACAAAGCAACAAGGGACCACCGCCTTAGAACGGTCAGTAGAGTAACCGGGGGGGTTTAAAGCACTTTTACAGCTAGCTAACTTCACCCTGGGTCCCGTTGCTACTACTCTTAATACAAAAACACATAAAAATTCGGTTCGCATAAAGGCTCCCAACTCAGTCAATGCATCAAAGCGAAAACACAAAATTAATCACTATAATAAACAAAGACGAGTACTCATGGCTAATTCTACTGTATGCCAGAGTAAATGAAAACAATAGTTGAACCACGGCGGGCCAAGCCAAAGACATATCGTCAAGCCCCAACCCACGTTAAAGTTTTACGAAGAGGCCGTCATTGGGTCTGACGCCCGAACCGCCGTCGTGCAATCAACAATGATTGGGTTGACAACTAGGCATGCAGTCTGCCGCATAATATCCAGGCTATAGCCAATTCTTTTATAACAGTTAATAAGTTTTCTGAATTGCTCCGAAAAGTGATTTACCTACAATTTTTCTAAATCTGTACACTAAGTCACCGTAAAATTCTGGTTCCGATATACCTTGTTGCAGAAGTGTTTTCAGACTGACACTATATTTTTCTAACAAGGCACTGTGTCTGCGATAAAATTTCGAAAACGCCTTACGAAGTTTAAAATAACGATAGCCCTGCCTGAAGTTTGGCAAGTAAGTTACGGTAGTTAAAGTCATTAAGATTTGAAGAAGCTCTGGCGAATCTAATAACTTGAGATATGTATACCCCATATGAGGTACGCCGGGGGACATCGCCATCCAGAAAAGGGAAATTGACTATATCAAAATCAAAATCGTCTCGTTTATCATCAATTTTGGTGGAAACCGTACCATTAGAAATACATAGATTCAAATCCAAAAAAGGTGCCTCGGTATCGGAAGAATTTGCTCTATTTAATTGGAGTTCCGTAGGGTATATCCGGTCTACCATTTGGTAAAAGTAAATATTGTCAATATTTAATAAATCATCAAGGAATCTTGAAGTTGAATTGAAAGCCTCAATAATGTCAGCCTGATTTTCACGTGAGAGAGACTTCATGAAATCTCTCTCATAACAAAAAAGAAACAAATCTGCAACAAGAGGAGCACAATTAGTTCCCACCGGAATACCAATAGTTTGCCTATAAAGTTTAGTTCCAAATCTAACAAAAATATTATCCAAAAGATAGACAAGGGCATCACAGACACAGACACGACCATAAATTATGAAGTGAAAAAAGCACATTCTTCGTTGCAGGCCAAATATTGGGTATTCTCCCAAGTCTCAAAAACATGACCAGTTTTTATCTAGAATCTTATTCGATTCTTTTCGTTTTTCTCTATTTACAATTCATTGTTTTAACCCATAGCAGTAGCATCGACATGTTTCAATTCTGCATATATAGCTGGATAGGGCCGGCCTCGGTGGCTCAGTTGGATGCGCCGTCCGACTGGAGACCAGGGGGTCGCGGGTTCAACCCCCGCCGAGGTCGGCAACATTCTTTCGTGGAGGTTGATCATGAAATATTTTCTACGGTTATTCTCTCCCTTCCGCTGGTCCAAGACGGGCAGTTGTCAGTTTCTGGCGAAAGAATGTGCACAATACTGGTTAACCGCTTAGAGGACTAAGCCTGCCCAGTAAACGTGTGGTTAGGTAAACTGACCGCGCTCGACATGACCCCATTGGGTTGACTGGGCCGTAAAATCTCAACACAAATAGCTGGATATCTTGCGCCAAGACAAAACAAAATCGCTTCAAAGAGACCAGTATAATAGGATTTGCTTCTATGTGTGTTCATGTGTGCATTTCTATACATCCAGTAGTTTCCGTTTCGAAGTGAAGTAGTAAATGTATATTGATCAGATAAATAGCTGAAGCTATCCAAATTAGCCGTACAAACATATTCCCTTCTAAATTCAAGTTCTTAAAGAACATTTCCTCTTGAAGATAAGGAGCTCAGAAACAGTAAGACTTGAGACAACCAGACAAGTTCGCGAACCTATTCAAATAGAACGTTTTACAGACAACAGGGATACAATGCTAAGCAGTTTAGCTCATGCTATAAAACTATATTTTCCGAGTTTACCGAAAAATGGTATCAGGGTTAACAGACACGATTTACGGTTTGAAATCGATTTTCTGGGACAACAGTAATGTTCTATTTGCGTCATATAGAACAGTCATGGCGTTCCATAGGCTGTTTCGTTGAAGCGGTGCTGTATTTCGACGGATAACATTCTCATAGTCGTGATGCCTGTAACTATAATGTAACTGATAAAGCATGGAGTTATTGCGACCGATGACATAAAATCTATATTATATATGCAAAGTGAAATTCACACGCACACGCACACACACCCACAACCACAGCCCCCCACCCCCCCCCCCACACCTCACATACACATACACACTGAGAGAGACAGAGAGAGAGAGAGAGAGAGAGAGAGAGAGAGAGAGAGAGAGAGAGAGAGAGAGAGAGAGAGAGAGAGAGTATGTTATAATTAAAGACAGCTGGCATGTTAATACTGATTAACTTAGGCCTACAAATATATCAATACCAAGACCTCATTTTCAAAGCGCAAGCTAGACATGCTAACTCTACACCAGGCGGAAAACGCCGTTGCATTTTGTCAACGACCACACATACTTAAAAGGATGAATTTTGGTATATAAAACAATGATGCCCACTGCAGATATTGATTTTTCCAACTCAGTCGTTTTTCCCATATAGTCGTTTTTTCAAACTTAAGCGCTTGACATACGTTTTCCAAGATAGTCGTTATTTTTTCCCACTTAAGCGTATTTCCAACTTAGTCTCTTAACACACGTAATCTATTTACTTTGAGAGAATTTGAATAAAGTATTGTCTGTTTCCCCACAAAAAAACTGGAAAACATTAAAATTCCGGAAATTAAATATAAAATTTATCAATAAGAACAATATCGTTATTAATTTAAACCAACCAACCGCAGCAGGTTTTTACCGTTTTCTAGTTTTTGAGGCTAATTCGTTCTTTGAATTCCTTTTCCTATGCATTTGAATATGGGAAAAGGTTGAAAAGTTATTTTCTCAAAATGTATTACAGACTAATGGTTGAACCTTACAATATATGATCAGGGTAGCAAAACCTTACACTTATAATTAATACAGTTTATCCCCCGGGGGTTATGTATATACATGTATTAAATCATGAAACATTTAAACACATTTTCCTCTGAAATCACTACAAGGACTGATTTGCACCAAATTTCATGTGGAGCCTTCTATCAAAGGAGAATTATATTTTTGTTTTAATGGTCATTCTTGAATGGCCAAGATGAAAACCATTAAAGTATCTTTATAACGAAGGATGTTTTAAAACTGTGTCTTAGTACAGAGGATAGTGGATGGGAAATTTACCAGCTTTGTTAATCCTAGGTTGACCGTTGACGTTTTTATCGTATAGGTAAATTTGATTTCTATATATATGTATGGAAAACTGCCTGATGCAAATTTTGTTTTTATAGACCATCCACTATTTTGGTCAGTTGCTATGGCAATACTGGAAGAGTGTTGCGTATCATCTGCAGATATGCAATAGCTATTTTACTCAATTGAGCGAGATGTGGCCTATGTGCCTCTTGTTTTACTGCATTTGCAATAATTATCAGACACATAAAACATAGTTGCAAGGTAACGGAAATTCTTCTTATCAACTCTCCTAAGTTCCGCCACTTATACTGTCCAGTATCTGATTTAATCTGGTAAACATGCTGGTCGGGTGGCTGGCAAGATCTGCCTTTAAGCAAAATGAGGTCTGTGACTTCATTAATCCCAAATGGACCAGAGCATTTAATTATAACATCCCTTATTCGAAGTACGGCGCAATTAAAACATACAAAGTAAAAGTCAATTAGAGCAAGTTGATGTCGCGCCATCGCATATCCCCGCGCCAGCGCGATTTTGGACCCTTCGGGGCTACACCCCCTGGCCCTGCCCCCAGGGGCTACATCAAAAGTATGTGTTCCTCCTGTCCTCATCTATAGGGCTATTACCTATGACAGTTTCGTTCTAGCTCAAAAAGCCTAAGAGGAGTTGTGTGACAATCAAAAATAAGGACCAGAAATCCTACCTTTTGACCTCTAGTGACCCCCATAAATGCCCCCGGGGCAAAATGTTTGCACCACTGTATTCTACTCTTCATTACCTTTAATTTGATATGCAACATGACTATGTTTGCACAAAATAGATTTTGGACCCTTCGGGGCCACACCCCCAGGTCCTGCCCAAAGGGGTTACATAAAAATGTGTTCCTCCAGTCCTCATCCATAGAGCTATCGCCTGTGAAAGTTTCAAGATTCTAGCTTAAATAGTCTAGGAGCAATGATGTGACATTACAAACGGACGGACGGACGGCCGGACGGTCGAGGGGTATCACAATATCACCGCTTTTTCTTCAAAAAGCGCGGGGATAAAAAGATTGCCTTTGGAAACACAGAACACACTACGGATTAGAAAATGGGAGTCTCGGTTTTATTGAGACTCTTCATAAGCAGTAATGAAGTTTGCATACATGAGCAGAACTCCATTTTCACATATACCACAATGAGCCACAATGGGCCCAATGATCCCAATGGAATTTGTGGTTTACTTTTTCAGATATTTGTTCTTTGTTAATTTTCTTTCTAACAGTTGGGGTTAAGTGCTACCGAAGAATTTAACTATAGAAACATGCAAGCCTTCAGCACGCAAAATAATGAACGGTTATGTTTATATATTCCCGAGCTGCATCTTACAACCTCTCTAGCCCTACTGATCCAAATGTTTAAAAATGTGAATAGTGGAGGAAATATGCTCGAAACTAATACCTTATACAGTCAGCCAACTCAACAAGGCATTCAAAAGTTGAAATAGTAGTCGGACGAAAGCGCTAAACATATACCCTAACTACTTGGAATAGGGACGTTACTTTTTGCATATCAACAACTTGAAGTTTTTTATCAGTAAACTTTATGTTGCAAATAGGACAGTGACCCAAATCTCGCTAAGTTTATTTGTACAGTTATCACAAAAACAAACATGATTTCGATGTCCTTTCAACAGAGCTATTAGTATTTTGTGTTTCAACCAGAGCAAATATGTATTATCATATATATTCTTGGGCTAAGACTCATATACTTAAACATCATATAATTTATCATCTATTTCTATAAGAAAACAACTTTCGGGAAAGTTAAAATAAATAAGAGAACTCAGGTCTGTTTAATCAAAAGTCGAATTAACATTGAGTCATTCAAGATTGGGTCGTTCAGAACAGCTATCAAAGTCGCTATCATTTGGAATATATAATGACAAGTTGATCATAAGTTCTTTATTAAGATAAAAAAGAAGATTAGCAGGAAAAGCCTCAAACAATGCCGAAACCTAACACCAAAAGACGAGACACGACAATGCGCACTATTACACATTTCATACATATCACAACGCGCCTGATAATGCACTTATTACAATAACCAAAACCACATTAAAATTGTCAGGGCGATCAGCTCCGTAGCGAATGTTTACGGACATGGCAAACTTTCCTTTCAGTTGTAACCATTTTGGAGGACGGTAGCGACGTCTCGTGAATCAAACATCGAACTTCTTTTGGCGAAACTGAAATGAATGCTAATGCAAAACAGTTATTATTTCTTATAAGAATCTTAAGATTTTACTGAATAGATATTTTTATTCGATTCTATAAACTGATTATACATATTGCTATCATTTATTTCATCTAATATTAAAAAAATAGAAGGGAAGGCAATGATCAGGAATCGATACAATTATCTCACACCTCCGATCAGTGACATCAAAGGGAAAGAAACACAAACACGAAATAACTAGACCCTAATGGAAACATCACTAGCAGAAAGCCAATTGGACAGTTACTTTCCCACAAAGTGGCCAAATGGCTATACAAAACAAAAAGATGAAAGCGACACACACATTCAAAGACGAACTATAACAAAAATAAACGATGACAGAAGAACCGCCTTGGAACAGTCAGTGAAAAGGTATTTGCCTGGGGGGCTTAAATCGATTTTACGTGGCCACAATCCTCGCCCTTACTTCTGCCGCGGTTTCAGTCCGCATGAAGGCTTCCTAACTCATCAGTGGTACATCTCCGAGAACACAAAAAATCAACTAATTACAGAGATGAAACAACGATGAGGACTCGACAGCACGAAACAACTGAAATGCTGGAGCAAAAGAAAACCAACAGTTAAGTCTCATCAAAAATTGCAACTACAACTACAGCAGGTTACAGAAGATTGATTAACAATAATATTATTTGCAATAATATTTCTTCTATACCTTTAAACATTAGCCTCATTCTGTTGACCTTATATTATTTGAACAATAATCTCTTTTCTGTCAGATATAAGCTGTATTCATTTCTTTTTCCGAATATTCTTTTCTGTCAAAAATAAGCTTTATTTATTTCTTTTCCCGAATAACTATTTCTATCTCAGAAATAGTTATCTTTTGAACTAAATGGGTTATCAAAAATGGCAATTACTTTCATTGAAGTTTAAAAATCTTTCCATCTGGATTATTTTATTTTTATTCCGTCGATTTTGTGATCACATTTAACCAGTATTGACACTTTGATACCGTTATGTTTTGGCTTTCTATTGATTTGCCTTTGCGTAGCATATTCTAGTCTGAATGTTCGAACAGTAAATATTTAACCCACGATCACAAGCCGCAGACAAGACAGTAGAATAGTGAAAAAGATGCTCAGGAAGAGGAAGAGCACGGTCATATAATAGCCTGCCACTGATTCCAAGAGGAAGAGTAGACAAACTACACACATTACAAACCATCAAAAGGCAAAGCTTCCTCGTGCTCAACGTCTGTTTGCCAAGGACATTACCGATTTAACTCCTCTTTCTTGGCCCAGCGTCGTGCATACTCTTCAACAGAATTTAAAATTAATTTGGAATTCTGTTTCCAAGTAAAAGACCTGTGTTCCCTGTAGGCCTTTGGAAAGAACGTCCCGGAGTTTGCTATTCCTGACTATATTGAGGTCTCCAGTTATGATGTGACCGGCTGGATTGTAGCAGAACTCCGAGGCTTTACAGGAACATGCTGAGGGGTTTCGAGTAATATTCTCAGTATTTAGACCTTGCAGACTTTTTGTAATTGAAAATTCTAAGTGTAATGGGAGACAAATAACTGTTGTAAGCTGGTATGACTGAGGTCACTCTCTTATGTTTCAGAATATTGCTAATGTTAACGGCGTCAAGACCTTTGTTTTTGAAGTCAAGTTTTAGAAAATCACGAGTGGGAGTCTCTTCTGGAGAAACTGTTCAGGCTTGTACAACCTAAACTTAGCATCATCCAAAATGATAGCAACCAGCTTATATTCAGGAGAATTTGAAACGTATTTTTTTTGTATCCACAGCTTCCTTCTGCAAAGAGCGAAGTTGTAGTTACCGGCAGCTGATACAGTTTGGTACGAATATGATAAAGTCCTAATGGCGGCTGTACATGTGGAAGAGAGTGTCAGAAGCGACATCAGCATGAAAATTAGGATGATTGTAGTGCCGATGTCCATGACTTCTCTTACGTCTTTGAGAGCTGCAAAAGAGCCTCATCATACTGACCGAGCTGCATCTTTGGCTGGTAAGATTCCCTACAGAATCTATTTTGTCATTGCAACCGAAGGGTGCTGCAGTGCCTAATTCCCTGATCAAGAATTCCTCACGCTGTCTACAAAGTGGCGTGCTCAGACTGGGATTATTAGTAGGTTGGTATATTGTTTTTCTAGTATTCTTACTTTGAAGGACAAAAATAGAATGATCTGGTAGATTGCAGTGTTGATAAAGTAACTGATTGCTCCCATGACTTATCTCATATCTATGACCAGACATTCTATTACGCAGTTGTCCTTTCGTCTCACCTACGTCCACAGAGCGAACACTCCACACCATAGACACCATTAGAGGATTTACAATTGAGATCGTCCCAGCTCCGTGTATGGTATGTTTTATTAGTTAGTCCACTCGTAAACTGAGTTTCTTTGATCAAAATTTTGCAGGTTTTACAATTGTTTTTAATGGCATGATGTTATATTGCAATGTGACTCACTGTCATCAAATTTCAAAATATTACATAATTTAACACTACACTTTTTAATTTGATTATTAACATCACCGTTCCGGTACCATAGGGATTTGTCATCAGATTGCAAGTATGTCATTTCATGTAAATCTTTCAAAAGTATTCAAGGGGCACCTGTTTGGGTGCAGATCCCGTGCCTTGTTTTTATACCCCTGTAAACCCTAGTTTTACTATATAAAAGTGGGGCTCAAGGGGTTCAATATTATATATATTTTTTCTTCTATTTATAAGTTGTAAATTTAGTGAGAACCGCATACCATTACGAAAACACACCCACTCAAACACACAGAAAACTCCACCTCCAAAAACCGAAAATTCTCAGACAAAAAAAAAAACAAAACGTATTTTTCATACTTCCCCCAAAAGACCGACGGCGGGTACTCATCAGAATCGCCTCGACGATATATGCATCCCAGCAAAATATGAAAAATAATGTATACCCCTTTAAACTCCAGTTTTACTATATAAAAGTGGGGTTCAATGAGGGGTCGAAATTATTATTTTATTATTTATTTATTTATTTTTTTTTTTTTATTTTTTCAATTTGTCGTCCTTTTTTTTTTCTTTTTTTTTTTTTCTTGAGATAACGTTTATCCTCACGGGCAATATTTTCAGCAGAAGACATTTCGAGACATACAACTTGTCTCTTCCATGACACCGGAATTGACTTTTCATGCTAAAAATCTCAAATGGAGAACTAGCACGAAACCCCAAATCCAGCTCTTCCGATAAACCAAGTATAGATCTTAAAATTGTCGTCTGCTGAATTCGCCCAGATGGTGATGAAGGTTAGTACTTGTAAGCTAATATATTATTACCATACACCACACGCTTACTATGCATGCTATGGTCTCTCTCTCTCTCTCTCTCTCTCTCTCTCTCTCTCTCTCTCTCTCTCTCTCTCTCTCTCTCTCTCTCTCTCTCTCTCTCTCTCTCTCTCTCTCTCTCTCTCTCTCTCTCTCTCTCTCTCTCTCCCTCTCTCTCTCTCTCTCTCTCTCTCTCTCTCTCTCTCTCTCTCTCTCTCTCTCTCTCTCTCTCTCTCTCTCTCTCTCTCTCTTCAGTGTTCAAACGTATATGCACAAGAGGGACTTTTCGTCTCTATAGGTAATCAAAATTTGTTGACATATCAGTCGGTATTAGAAAATAATCGATTCTTCTAGCTTCATTTAACACCTGTCGTTTCCAAGTAAATTGCATTTTACGTATATGTTTTACCTTCCAGATATCCTACTGTTTGAAGAACAACTGTGCCTTTAAACTGTTGGTCAAATTTATCAAATAAATCAGTTTTTAAATGTGTTTCCTGTAAAAATAAAACGTTTGCTTTTTGTTGTTTTGCCTATTCAAAAACTCTCCTTTGTTTATTCCTGTCTATCACACCTTGCACATTTAGTCAGTATATGAATATTTGAGTTTTCAGTCTTCCGCATATATTAAGAACTTGGAGAATATGATAAAACATCTGTTTTCTATATAATCTGTTTGTATTTTTCACTTATTATACTGTACTTTTACCACGATAACGGTTTATAAACCAGTGACCTACAGTAGGTAAGCCACTTCCGGTCAGTTTATATAAATCAGTCATCTTGGGACTCGGAGTTGCTGCCATCGTCATCACCGCGCATTTTAGACTTTTTCTGAGATTTAAGTTCCTCTGTGGGTGTAGGGGGTGAGTGAACGACTGAAAGTTTTTGTTTGTCACCCTGTTTTAAAGGAGTTTTATCGCATGATATGAAATAGTCTTGTATTGTCTTTCCATTCATGCTTTTCGCAGGTCCTTTGTCATGTTTCAGTTTTCTGTCAGCTTTCCTGTGGTTTTTGGGTGACCCAGGCGGCATCGGTGTTAAAGTCACGCCTTGTGTCAGCTGCCCTTTCGCACGAAATATTCCCATTTTAATAACTTTCGGAAGGGGTTCTTTAGGGGGTTTAATGTACACTATTCTATCATCTGATTCACAGTTTGTTAGTTTGCCGTCTACACGCAGCTTCTCGCGAGAAGGAGTCTCTGCTAATTCACAACCAGAATCTTTCAAGGTTTTCACTATAATGCTGTCATCCGCTGATAGAGGGATATTCTTAATGCGGACTCGTACCTGCTCCGTTCTATCAGGCACATATGGATTTCTCTCATACAACTGAATCGTCTTCCCCTCAAGGAGACCCCTTTTGTGAGAAGTAGTCTATTGACAATGTTTTCTATATAGAGGCGCCATAGGGAACCCACTCGTTGTATTCCTAATATTGCTTCCATCGGGATAGTTGCGCCCAGAGTCTTATATATCTCAATGTTCGTTAATCATTGTTCCTTAGTCGGCTTTATGTTCCCAAACAGATCAGCTTCCTTAAGGAAAATCGGTTTCGAGTCAACTTTTACAGTACCTTGTAAAACGTCAGATTATGACACTCCGCTGTCTGTTCCCTCTACGGTACCTCCGCCATTTTGAACATGCGAACTTGCCATTATTTTCACTAAATTCCACTAAATTCCACAAACCTATACAGAGAATCTGCTTGCTGTTGCTAATTTTGGTGACTAAGGCACCCTCTGGTACAGTTTATAATTAACTTCGATTTTTTATTTTACTTTTATTTTACCCACACATCGAAAAATGCCTTGGCCTATTTCGCGCATGCATCCTGGGAATGCAAAACATTTTGGAATACAGCAGTAAAATAGGGAACATTATATTACTGACCACCAAATAATACTTTTTTCTTTCACCAAAACTTACTTATTGAAGCAAATTGCCTCTGAAGCTTTCTCAAAAAAATATTTTTTTGATAATGCAGATTAACGCTAAGCACCTGTTTAAATGTTCAGCAGACGGCATTTTGAAATATTTTTATTTTTCCTAGAATACAAGATTTAATATCTTATGCAGATTGTCTCCAGTGGAGACAATTTGCATGAAATGTCAAATCCAGATAAATATCATCAATTTGTCGTCCGCTAAATATTCTCAGAGTGGTAAAGGTTAAAGAAACAACGCTGCTATAGATAGGCTTTTAAATAAAAAAAAAACTATCATTTGCCCCTTCTTCCTATAACACATATAAACGCAAGGTGGGGAAAATATTTACCCCTATGATCCCGTGCCCTTTGAACCTGCAAGATTGAATGCACGAGTTGACTTGTCGCGGAAGAAACCTGTGTTAATTGGGACCTATTTATTGTGAACTATAGAAAAACTATCTTCTGAGTTACTGACATTCCTACAGCTGAAGAATATGGTGATTACCCCCGTTATGACTATAATGATAAATGAAGTATGCTGTGTTAAATGTTACAGGACTGGAAACAAAAAACACATAGAAGAACAAACATCTGAGTATTTTTACAAAATTAGAGCATAGGGTGAAAATTTGGTACCGGTAAATTCGATTTAAATCCCCGGTAGTTTTTACTATGTGCCATTCTAAAGCAGTGGTTCTTGTGTTGCTTATTCTTGGTGTTGCCTTATGGTTGCTCGCTCCGGAACTTATAATGTTTTGTGGCTTACTGGTGAGCTTGTCGTCCTCTGCCGCCTGTCTTCTGTAATCTGTCGTCTGTAGTCTGTCAACATTTTCAAACATCTTCTTCTCTGAAACCACTGGGCCGATTGAAGTCAAATTTCATGTGGAGCATCCATGGGATGGGGGAACGAACGTTTGTTCGCGGGGTCCAGGACCAAGATGGCACAAGGTAAAAACCCTTCATAAATCTTCTACTCCGGAACCAGTAAGGCGATTGTCATGAAACTTGGTATGTAGCATTGGGGACAAGCCAATCACAGTTTATTCAAATGATGACACTTGGATGACCTTGACCTATTTTAGGCCTAGGTAAAATTTGTCCGCATAGACATTTGTATGGGAAAAAGTCAAAACCTTGTATTTTCATAAACTAATGCAGCATGTGGTCTGAAAATTAGTAGATGCAGCGAGCTAAATAAGTAAATAAAACTACAAGAGTATTCAAGGTCAAGGTCTTTGAGATATGAAAATTAAAACTTGTTTTTCTCAAAAGCTACTGGGCCATTTGTAACCAAATTTTATATGATTCTTTTTAGGAACAAGTAAATGAAAATTAATTAATATGAGTTTAGTCACATGAGTTTGGCCATGCCATATAAGGTAAAACCCTTTAAAATCTTCTTCTCCCGAACCAGTAGGTCGATTGTCTTGAAACTTGGTACATGTGTATGTAACATTTGGGACTCGAGCCGATCATTCCTTGACCTTGGTCCAAGGTCATTCAGATATGAAAATTAAAACTTGTTTTTTCTCAGAAACTACTGGGCCATTTGTAACCTAATTTCATATGCAATTTTTAGGAAAAAGAAAATGAAAATTAATTAATATGACTGGTCACTTGACCAATATGGCCGCCATGACCATATAAGTTCAAACCCCTTTAAAAATCTTCTTCTCAGGAACCAGTTGGCCGATTATCGTGAAACTTGTTATGTAGCATTGGGGTCTCAAGTCAATCATGGTTTATTCAAATGATGACCCCTGGATGGCTTTGACCTATTTAGGCCAAGGTCAACTTTGGTCAACTTTGGCTTTTGTATGGGAAAAAGTCAAAACTGTATATTTTTCAGAAACTATTCCAGCCTGTGAGATGCAGGTAAATGGTAAGGAAATATGTCCATCTTAGCCGAAGCATAGGTATAGCTGATTACGGTAACTAGGTTATGTCCCTTGAAAAAGAGCTCTTCAATATATGTAATGCGCATGCGCTGAGTCGGCGTTTTACTTCCGGGGACTATCAAACATTACGCCATAACAACAACCATGCCACCTAAAAGCAAGAAATATTGTGCTATGTGTAGTAACTTATCGCGGAAAAAATATCACTTCATCGGTTTCCCGCAAATGACAGAATTAGAAAAGTATGGCTTCAAAGATGCAAATTAGTGATGAAAACATTTAAATTCAGTGACAACAGTAAACTGTGTTCGGAACATTTTGTTGGAAGAAATGGGCCAAGTATTATTCATACGATACCCTCCATATTCGGGAAGAAAGAGTTCCGGACTTCGGTAGGTGTTTCTTTTATTATCGTTAGTTCATTGCCACATCCAGACACCGTCGCGATGTAACCCGAAATATTGCTGAAAGCGACGTTAAGCCGGAATCAACCAAATAAAAACAAATAACTCCTGACAGGCATATACAGTGATTGCACTAACTGTCAAATTCAGGAAGTCCCAGGACTTCCTAATTCTAATATCAGGTAATCAATTTCTTTCTCTCACTTCCAGACATTTAACCTCCCTATTCTTATAATCTCATTTATGGAGTAAAACTACCATTTTTAAGCTAAACAACTTACAAATTCCTTCTAAATTCTTTTTATAAATGGTCAGATATCTGTAAAATTTGGGAGTCCCAGACTTCCTGGACCTGATTTTTGGAAGTCTCAGGGCAATTTTTGGGAGTCTCTCACTCCCAGACTTCCCTTAATGCAAGCACTGAATATATGCATGTTCATGAGTTACCTTGACAGATGAACACACCACGTAAAAATAATGTTGCTCTGGCACACCCTTACCAAGTCAGGTAGCATGTTTGGTTACATTTCGCCGGTTTACGAGACGATAGTCAAATAGGGAGCTGGAAGAAATCATTCACAAATAAGTACGTGAAGTATATTGGCTTGTCTAGAACCAAGTAAATGGTGAAAATCTACCGGTACTTACTTGTCCAACCATAATTTACTTGTCTGGAAATCAGCATTATTTCTTATTTCTTGAAGAAAACCTGTCAAATTACTCAACATATGTTTTCTCATATTTATTATTTCAAGCATACCTCTTGATAAGATGTTTTTTCCAATCCAAAAGTATTGATATTTTTCTTATTTCTCCATAATAGCATATGCTGTGGGTATTCATTAGAAGCACCTTAACAGGGCACTTCTATATTTTTGTGGAGCAAAAGAATTTTTTTACCTGATACCCGCTCTTATCTGGATAATAAGTAAACATATTGTGGTACTTGTTAGAAGCACCTCAGTGAGGTGCATCTAAATGTCAGTACCCATGAGGGGGGTGAGGGGGTACAGCTCTGTCAGAATGTAGACCGAATAAGATGCCATAGACTGCACCATTTGCCACTCATGCAGCAATACATGTATTTAAGAGTACTCAACACATAGCTCTTGATAATGCACAAGTATCTATATTTTTCTTATTTCTCGACGAGAACAGATGTTGTGGGTACTCATTAGACGCATCTCAGCTAGGTGCTTATAGTGAGAACCCACAACATGTTTTCGTCGAGAAATAAGAGAACTATTTACCTGATACCCACCAGTTTTTGAATATCATAGATGCCAATCATTTTCAGTAAAAGAAGCTAAAAATAGCCTATACCCATTTCTGAAAACACCAGATCTGATCAGATACATGTAAGATACAAAGCTGCATTATTTTAAAACTTGAAAATTGATGAAAAAAAAATTGCGTGACGCATTGCGTTATGTTTCGCGTCATGTAAAGGAGATATCTTCGTTTGGTGGTAGAAGCTTCTTGGATTGTAAGTTGGTAACTATCCAAGGACCTCTGACTGTAATATATGCATTCTGCCTAGTTTCAGCCGTTCTTTCAGCTTCCGTGTTTTCCCAAAAGCTATCAAAGGTAGGTGCACTACAAAAAGCAGTGAATATTCATTTTGTGAATATTTGTCTTATAGAGGAAACTCTGAAAGAGGGGTCCGTTGAGCGATAATAGCAATATTCTATTTTGAAATAATCAAACTGTATTTAATGATCCTAAAGGAGCAGAAATATGTTTTAAAGCGGGATACGGACAGACGTTTAACAACCGCCACTCAGCATAACACTAGGTAGTTTTTTATCATTTGCCGTATAGATAAACTACCACTAATTTCTGCCATTTTACACAAAATAATTGGAATCTCTTCATGTCTACATGCTAATTCTAATTAGATCCGAGATACTTTTGTTATCACAATGAATTATGAATAAAATATACAAATTAAATACCACATTGAACACTTTTGACGCATTAAATGAAGTCCCAAGGCTTGTGTAATTTATTTCCTTTGGGATCATTGAGCCCAGCCTTGTTATTTTGAAACTCGAATACCGCTTAAGCCGGCGCTAGGTGGGGGGGCGGGGGGGGGGGGGGGGGGGGGAGGGTGAGGCGTATGCAGCCTCGCAAACTACAGTGTTGCATATGAAGAGACTCAATCAAACTGAGTCTCCGATTATCGTGATTTTGTGTGTTCTTTGTTTACTTTACTCTACTGTAGCCGTGTGGCTGCCGTAAAAAGTCTCCCCGTACATCATCATCATAGTGCGGGTTATATTTTATTTCATTTGGGATCATTGAGCCCATCCTAGTTATTTTGAAAATCGAATACCGCTTAAGCCGGCGCTAGAGTGCGCATGCAGCCTCGCAAACTACAGTGTTGCATATGAAGAGACTCAATCAAACTGAGTCTCCGATTATCGTGATTTTGTGTGTTCTTTGTTTCCAAAGGCAATCCTTTTTGACTATTATTGTCAAGTGCACAACAAGACGTGCGTTTAATTTTGATTGAGATAAAATCCACAGTAACCGTACAGTGATTCAAATCGGAAGCGACATGGTCTGTTCACCCAAAACTTATTAGCGTACGATAAATCAACTGGGAAAGTGGAACATAATTGTCAGGTAAGAAAACAACAAAATATCCGTTTACAACGCGGTTTTCGGCATCGGAGAGAGAATATTTAACTGCGTCATTCTCATTTTCCAATAAAGCGTTACAGTTTTTGTGGAGACATTGTTTTGTGCTGCTCAATCAGTGATTTTGCTTCTTCTGTCGCCCGTCAACACGGCGAATCGAGTTGATAACTGCAAAAATATTCCATTATTTCTGCTAGCATCAGCATCCAATCTTTAAAACACCTTTATTTTTTCATATCTAATAGTTGTTAGCATCCAAATGTTTCAATTCTACATACCATAGCCAATCGTGTTGAATCCAGTTAAAAAAACGATATTAAATATTGTTGTTCTTTTTTTTCGACTGAGAGGGAGAATCGCCTACCTCCAGTATAAGTTTTACTAATGGTACACAATGGTAAGAAAACGGTATTTTCCCGTTACGCAAACGCAAACGCAAAGCTTGTCCCTCCCTCTCAGTCGAGCAAGTATAAATGAAGTGAAATTGACGAACTTTTACTGGCGGGGACATCGGTTTGTTATTTAAGGCTTGAGCCACACATTCAGAGTTTAAATTAGTAGTCACTTTTAAAAGGGCGACTATTTAATGAACGTTCAGCCTATCCCTACCCCGTCCTACAAGATACTACCTGCTAAAATTCTATGGACGCCCGTTAAAGTGGCGTTAAAGGTATAGGAAGCTAACTGCAAGTTATTCTACCGTAAAATCTACGGATTTTTTTAACAGTGTATTGTCATCGCGGGACGCCCAGTGCATCTTATCAAAACTTCCTTTTGTAAGCTTAGACCTTCTAGACCTTCTAAGTGGATATCCAGTACTCGCTGCCCACCTTTCGCCAGTCACTGGAAACTGCCCGGCATGCAATACCGGTAGGGGACAATGGCCGTAGATTATTGCGAATGACACTGTTTGTATAACGAGTAAAACCTACGGAAATTTTTACAGTTAACGTATACGCAATACGTTAACTGTAAAAATTTCCGTAGGTTTTACAGTAAAATAGCTGTCAATCAGCTGCCCGTAACCATACCGTTAAATTTAATGGGCACCAGTATAGCTTTTGCAGGAATTATCTCTTAGGGTAGCTTTACTAGACCCTTTCGTAGCCCATTACCCTACCCTGGTATGCTTACTAGACACTTTGGTAGCCCATTACCCTAGCCTGGTATGCTTTACTAGACACTTTGGTAGCCCATTACCCTAGCCTGGTATGCTTTACTAGACTTTGGTAGCCTAGCCTGGTATGAATTACCATACTTTGCTCCAACCTGACAATCACTGGGAAACGATTCCGTAAAATAATCCACGAGCGCCCGTAGAAAATAATGGCACATGCGCTGGCAGCTGTTAACTTACCGTAGAACCAACGGAATTATTTTACAGTATATTAATTTAATCCTACACAGGATGTTGATGTGTCTCAAAAGGCAGGTTACTTTTTATCAGCGTTAAGTAAATATATTGCTTCTTGCCTACATTCAACTATGTAAAAATTACAGAAAATATCATAGCATACATAATGTTCAACATTGATTTTCATCATATAACGCTACCATACATAGTTGGTGGGATCCGGGGCTGGCACTGTCCGGGCCAAAGGCGAATAGTCAAGGAAAACGTGCAGGCGCCTGTGGTTCAAGGGCCAAATTTCGGGAGATGGTGCAATTTTGATTCGACTGAGAGTCTGCCATTTGAAGTCTTTATAAATAGATAAATAACAACATAAAATGTTCTATTCTACTCTGATTCTCATTTTTCTCATTCTCGTACACATCTTATACATCTAAGGTCATTAAACAACGCTCTTAACTACCATTCTGCTTTATGACCGAAAGTTGAAATCTATACTTGTCGTACAGCAGAATGTTTTAAAGTTAGCGCTATTCGGGCAGTCAGTCGGAACTACCGGATGTAATTCAAGTGGCCATGATTTGTAGAATCGAAACATTTAGTTGCTAGCTTCTAGGTGTTTTAAAGATTGGTTGCTGATGCTATCAGAGATAATGGTATAATTTAAGTGTTATCGACCTGGATTCGTCGTGTTGACGGGAGACAGAAGACGCAAAATCACTGATTGAGCAGCACAAAACAATGTCACAAAAACTGCATCGCTTTATGGGAAAATTAGATCAAATAGGTAAAATACATTGATTTATCTCCCCGATGTCGAAAACCGCGTTGTAAATGGATATTTGGTTGTTTTCTTACCTGTTAATAATGTTCCCCGTACGCTAGTTTCGGGGTGTACAGAACATGTCGCTTCCGATTTGAATCACTGTACGGTTATACACTGTGACATCGTGTTAACACGTTTATCATTTTATAGATAAGAGTGTGTTCAGCGCAAGGTTGTAGTTTAGTAGGTAAGACTATTTAGTCATTTGTTTCAAATTTGTTTCATTTGCTCTATTAAGAAAACAAAAATCAACAAAACTTTCATAAATACCAGGAAAAGTACAGCATTTGTTATGACAGCATTTTGAAGAACGTTACAATAGTTGCAATGACGTGCGTTTAATCGCCATTTTGTAATTACCGTAATAGATAGTGAAACAAATTTGAAACAAATACACCCAAGTTATGACGTATTAACTATCTATTACGGTAATTACAAAATGGCGATTAAACGCACGTCATTGCAACTATTGTAACGTTCTTCAAAATGCTGTCATAACAGACGAGATCGATCGTTTTACATTAGGGGCAGTGTAAGAGATATTATAATATCAGTTTGCGCTTTAATTCGCATTCAACTTGATACTGCCTTGTATTTTAGTTTAAAATTTGTGCCTCGGCCCATTGCTTGTCTTTGGTTTGCATATGGATTTTCATTATTGTACCCCAGCAGACAAAAACTGAAACATATAGGAGTTGTCACGTCGGTCGGTCGCTCGGTCGATTTGTCTGTCCGGATTTGTAGAGCAAACTTATACAGTTTTCATCCAGCCCATTTTAGCAGGGTTATCTGTCCTCATCCAAGAGTCATCCACATTAAACATATATTATTATGACAGTTTGCAGCAATTGTAGGGATTGAGGCATACCACTACATACACATATTCGTACATACACTTCCATACATATAATGTATATATACACGTATACATATATATTTATACATGTCCATATATATACATAAATATATAAACATGTATACCAGCATACATATATTTAACGTATGTAATATGTAGTTTTGCTGTATTCAGTATTGAATGGTATATACGTGACTGTAAAATCTTTAATATTCGTGGCAAAAAAAAGTTAGGGATATTTGTATGTATGGTGAATTAAAAGGAAACTAAGACATATCTGAAATCTGAAGTTGATATATTTGATTACATCATTTCATTTACAGACAAAAATCCATCCGTTGGAGTCTGTAGCACTAGAAGTGAATGAGAAAATTTGTATGGAAGATCACTAGGGTCACCAATAAAACCTCACAAATCTGTCAATATCGCGTATGTCCACCTGTTGCATCTATGCAGGCCACACAACGACGACGCATACTTCTGATGTCTGGCAATCTGTAGCTGGGGTATCCTCCTCCACTCCTCCTGCAAGGCTGCGCCCAAAGCTTGGAGCGTTCTTGGTCGTGGAACTCTCTGTCGTACACGCTGGCCGAGAATGGGACATGCTCGATTGGCGACAAGTCAGGGGATCGAGTAGGCTAATCGAGATGATCCACATTGTTCTGCTGCAGGAACTGCTGTACTATCCTCGCCCGATGAGGTCTTGCGTTGTCATCCTGAAAACAAAAGGCCTAAATGCCATACGCTATCAAAGGCTTTACTAATATCACAGAAAACTGCTCTTACCTCCTTACCCTCGTCCAGTGCTTTACAAAACGTATTATAAATGTCTACAAGCTGATTAATCGTTGAATCACCCGAAACAAAACCAGACTGTAAGCATGAAATTATATTATTTTCATTGAAAAAATTAAAAAATATGCTTGTGCATTATTTTTTTCCATCACCTTGCCTATCGTATCATACGTCGGGACATTGTAGATTAATTAAAGAGCAGTTAGTGTTCAGATAATGGTTTCGAAAGAGGAATTGCTAGTTCTTGAAGAATCCTATTATTGATATTGTCAGGTCCCGATAACTTTCCTAGTTTTAGAGTTTGCAGAACAGACTTTACTTCTTCTGGTGTAACAGAAACAGTATTAAGACAAGCGTCTTCAGGAAACATAGGAGCTGGAAGTGATGCATTATTTTATCTTTTACTGTTTGTTCAACAAAAAAGTCGTTTAAAAAATTAGCTTTTGCAGCATTGTCTGAACAAGAAGTATCGTCGTGTAAAAGAGGGGGAATGGCAGTACTATTTGACGAGTTTATAAAAGATTTAAGCGTTTTTTAAGCGTAATCACTGGATGAATTAAATAAATTTGGGCGTTTTAGTTTTTTTGCCAGTGAGTCAATATAGTCCTGTTTTGATTTGCGTAAGAGGTTTATGACTTCATTCCTAACCTTTTTATAAGCCTCAAAACGTTCTCTAGTTTTGTTTGTTTTATATTTTTTATACAACCTACTTCTTTTCCTCATTAATTTTCTTATATTTCCATTCATCCAGGGAAGATCATGTGGTCTAACAGTAACGGTCCTATTAGGAACACATTCTTTTGTCATTTCTAAAAGTTTATCAGAAAATGTTTTAGCATAAATATTGACGTCATCATTATGTATAGAATTCCAATCAAATTCTGATACCCTTTTACTTAGAGATTCATAATCGCCTTGATCGTAAGTCCAAATATCCCTTTTAAATGTGTTTTGCACTGCTTTCTTCAAACGAAAGATACTGAAAACGGGACAATGGTGTCTTATATCTTGAGAGAGAAATGGCTCCCCAACACCGGAGAGTTCAACAGACTGCAAATTGCTCACCAAAATTAAATCAATAAGGGATGAAGAATATTCTGTAAAAATGTGTCGGTTCTTTGATCAGTTGATGCAAATTATACTGTTTACATATATCCAGTATATTTTTGCTGATGATGGATTAATAACGTTAAAATTGAAATCACCAGTTATTACGATATCTGCTATGCCTGAGTCTACTGCTAGTCCTATAGAATTTTCGATATTTGAGAGAATAACTGGCGAAGAATTTGGAGGTCTATAAAATGTACCAACGAGCAATTTTCTGTTTCTAATATTCAATTCGAGCCAAAGGCATTCAGATCTAGCCTACGTTTACAAGGAATATCTTCTTTAACATATACAGGTATACCTCCATGACTATCTCCTATTCGGTCCCGTCTGAAGGGCATTTGAAAATTGTTAAAAGAAAGCTCCGTATTTAAAATAGAATCATTTAGCCACGTTTCTGTGAGAGAAATGAGATCAAAACTCGATAGTTCAGGTTGTAAAATATCAACTTTATTATAAAGACTTTGGACATTATAATGCACCAAAGAAAAGTTACCGTGTAGTGGAGGAAATCCAAATAATGCCGATGTTTCTTCGGTACTGTCTGATTGCGGTCCAGGATTTTTTTCTGTATCACCTGACTGATATAATAAGAATCCTAAAAATACAAGTAAATCAAACATATTTAACTTCCCGAGTCCCTTAACACTAAAGTGTCCGACTGGAGACCAGGAGGTCGCGGGTTCAGCCCCCGCCGAGGTCGGCAAACTTCTTTCGTGGAGATTGATCATGAAATATTTTCTACGGTCATTCTCTCCCTTCCGCTGATTCAAGAAGGGCAGATGTCAGTTTCTGGCGAAAGAATGTGCACAATACTGGTTAACCGCTTAGAGGACCAAGCTTGCCCAGTAAACGTGTGGTTAGGTAAACTGACAGCGCTCGACGTGACCCCATTGGGTTGACTGGGCCGTAAACCTCAACACAAAGTGTCGATAGTAGTACATCCCTATTCGCGCCCTGTAAGTGTCCAGTTCAACACACATAGTTAAGTTATACAATCGATGATAGCACGGTGTAAAGTGACGGACGCGAATATGTAAGATAAACTAATAATTTTAAAACGTAGCTGATCTTGCTGAAAGACCCAAAGCTGGTCGAAATTGGTCATACTGAATATTAGAAGAACAAAAGAAGAGCAATAGAAAGAATGAATAAAAAAAGCGTATGAAGAAAAAGAAAGAATACAACTTTAGGACATACATTTCAGAACAGAGTACAAGTTGTGTAGCAAACATAATGTGAAAAACATTTGGATTGATATAATTTGATTGCTGAAACAATTTTTGACATCATAAGATTTGGTAACTTTTCAACAAGGCAGATATTTCATTATTATTATTATTATTATTATTATTATTAATATTATTATTAGTAGTATTATTATTATTATCATTATTATCATCATTATTACCACTATTATTATTATTATTGAGGTGCTGGTATAGATCAGCCAGTTCGACCCCTCTATATTTAATACTCATTAGAATGCGTCCAGTGCTCCATTTAGGCATGAAAATAAGACTTTCTCTCAGTGCTCATGGGGTAAATACTATTTACGCAGTAAACCCACACAGGAAAAGATACCTCGTCAGGCGACCCTAGGACCCAGTTTCCCAGCTGCAACACGTCAATAGAGAGTGGAAAGCAGAAGCCACAGGCAACCTAAACAAGGGGCCTTTACCTACACTTATATATATGATTACCACAAAGTCAAAGCGGTAGGTCAGTCCGGTCGACATATATCATTAATAACAGCACAACAAACACAAAAATAATCAATAGCTATTAGTTACATACGGAGACTCTCACACGCACTCGTGCACGCGCATGCATGTGTGGGTTCATGTATGCAATGAAACAATAACTTTTATCCGCGTAAGTGATAGTTAAGATGGCAAGATGTTTCATTTTCTTTTGCCCATGTCCCAGGCTGTAAGTCTACACACGGATACCAATCACGTAACTATAATACGCCACGACATATTTGGAACATATACGATATTTAGAATTCTATGGCATCCTCCAAAACATCTCAGATCTTCCAGTAGAACATCTGCGACAATCTTGGTTTAGTAATACCTAACGTCAATGCCGTGCTGATTACTTCAAGAGGTTTCCAACTACATGACACTACTATTGCGAATTAACACGATTTGTCCCCGTGTGCAACATTAATTCTGTAAAAACGAATAACATCCTGCTCTATTTTTTTTTTTTTTTTTTTTTTTTTTTTTTGGATTAGCATTCTTGGTAATGCTAATATTAAGACAAAAGCATATTTTTGTTAACATTATGAAATACGGATAGTCAAACTGATGTGACAATTTAACATATCTTTTCGCATGTTTTTAGAATTAGTATGATTAAATATTTCGGTAGAAATGTACCGCCAGATCAACTTTCAAAATAATTATGAACACCTATCAATCACACGCATTTTAAATGAAACAATAACAAAAATCTGCGCTGTGTTCAGACGTGCGAATAGCAACTGTTTTGCCCCGAACCCATGTACACAATGACAAACACCAACAGGAGCAGGGGTCCGGCGCAAAACTTAAACCCGGTTCATTAAACACAACCTAGCAGGGATTTCCCATGAACTTTATCGAACACTTCAAAGTGATACATCACTAGAGCTGCGTTCAAGTAGTGACAGCGAATGCCCCTTTCCCGGATCCCTGATCCCAGTGACGAGCGCCAACAGGAGCAGGGGTCCAGGGAAAAACACTCGCGAGTAACCTGCCAACCGGTTTACCCAAGTGGTCGGACAATTAGATCAGAGCAAACAGTACAGACCCAGATCAGTTTTGCCCTGAACCCCTACACATAATGACAAGCGCCAATAGGAGCACGGGTCCAGCGCAAAAGAGTCGTTTTCGATTCCACCCAGTTCACTTAACATTATCCACCAGGGATTTCCCATGAAGTTTATCAAACCCACCATAGTAAGACTTTCCAGTAATACAGTGACAGCGAATGCCTTGATCCTGCACACCATTCTTGTCCGAGCCATTCTTTCACTGTTCATACACTTATATATACTCGGACCCTAATGAACAGAAGTACAGTTCGGTCTTGGTTCTTGATGTGTTGTCCTGTCCCTAGGAGTTTTCTCTTGACAAGGCAGATATAAAAATTACTAAACTGTAAACATATTAATATTGGTATAGTTCACCTGTTACAGTGACACACCAAAATACTCCTACAGTAAATTTGACAACAATGTAGTTAACCTAAATATTGACGCCATTATAGTATATAATGGAATCCATCTTAAATCATCAAGTACAAAACAAAATGATGGTAGCAATAATAGTCGCTGTTGTTGCCTTAGTGATTATTATAATTATTACTAATTCCACTATTACCACTACTACTATTTTAAAGCAGTAGTAGTAAAGATAGAAAGTACTACAACAACAGAATGGCAACACCATTAACATGCTATTTGTAGTTTGGTAAATAAACGCTATCCAGAAACCAAATAACGTCGAATAACGTCGATCCAACGTCGATATCTATAGACGTCGCCTCGATGCCGTGTGCTGACTAGACAACGCCAACCAGACTTCAAAATTTCTTATAGACGACGACTCGACACCATGTGCCGACGGGACTCTCTCAATTTATGTCTATTATAAAACTCAACCTAAACCTATTTATGCCTGAAGATTTTCAAGGAATTCCTCCTACATCCAGGATGGACAGATACAGTTATTTATTTCAGCTGAAAAGTATTTATAGTTTGCCTATTCCCCGACGAAAAGCATGCTGCAAGCCAATGAGCACCCACAACATACGTCCCCGCCACCAAACAAGAAAAAAAAAATATGTAGATACCCCATCTTATCTGTAGCTATGGATCAGAGAGTACCAAAACAAGCTAGAAAACCAAAATTTAAGACATTGCATGTCACTCCAAGACAGCACAACATTAATAGTAGAGGCAGGCACTATTACGCCACTTATTAAGCGCCAGAGTGGCTGCCCATACCACAAATCATCGAAACTCCCCAGCGGCTACATGACGTCTAAACAAATCACCACTAACGTAGCAAACGTAGCACCAACGTCGATACAACCCCATGACGTTGCATCGACGTCAATGCGACGGTGCTCCACCATCATGCACCCGCTGGGACAAAAACTTAAATATGTTTAAATTCATAAAACTGTACAAACATACACAGTAAAATACATTGGAGGAACATTAGTCGCGACGCGGCTCCTTGGGCACTGTCAAAGCCTTATATTTATCCAAGTCAGTAACGTGTGTCACCTTTACCCTATTGCCGTCTCGATCTGAGATGAAAACATTTCCACCGTAAACCCATGTCTTTGCAATTTTTTCTCACGCGTCAGTTCTCTGCACTGATAAGATAAATTCCTCTTATATTGAGTTATATCTTCGTTTATATAAATCTTCTCTTTGCGTTCTCTCAGTGTAGATCTAGCTTTCAAAAGGTCTAATCGTGCTTGATGATTTCTAAATTTCACAATAATCTACTTGGCGGCCTGATGGAGCATTATTTACTGACGATTGATATTTGCCCCTGCCTACTCGATGACTAACTTCAATATCATTTCTTTCTATCTTGACATCCAAACGACTAGCAAGCTCCAAAACAATCTCATCTGTATTCTCATTGTCTGATTTAGATATCCCCAGCAACACGGATACAGGATCGCCTACTATACTGCTTAAGCTCATCTACCCTTGATTCTAATTTCATCTCCATATCACTAAAATTACCTCTGAGCTATTAATTCTCTATTTTCAGTGTTTCAATGGTATTTTTGAAGTCATGTGTAGCCGATTCTACTTTCTCTCTTACCAACCTGTCTATCTCATCTGAAATCATTAACTTTACTTGTAATGCAACCCGCATGACATCATTATCAGAAAGCCCGACAGAAGTAAAATGCATTTGTGGCACTTATTGTTGATACAAAATGGCGCTTGTCGCTAGTAGAGAAGGCACAGAATTAATAAATTGTAGGGTCGGTGCCTGCGATACCGGGAGGTGATAGTGGTGGTAGCAAGGACTGAGATGGAGACAATGTCTTATCAGCAACGTTGTCAATGAATTTATCCATATTCTCAGTATTCTTACTATTCAAATTGAGCTCACTCCTTATTTGGCATCCAGGAATGGTTCAGATTCTGATTGTGAATCAATATCTGGTTGTCTTTGTGTTTACGCTGTGTCGACATTATAAATAAATCAGTATTATACTTGAAATCATTTGTGCGTTGAATATTAGAATCATTACGGTAATAATTTTATCAATACTTCAGTGTTCATTGTTCTCTATTGTTTGGTATTTTTCAGCGTGCTGTATAAGCTGGCTTTTGACATACTTATTGGTATTAGTCTCGAATGAATAAATAGTAATTTGCGATTGGTTAAAAATGTGTAAACTTCTGTAAGTAAGTAGGGGTAAGTATAGAATTTACCGATGTTTGACGAATATATTTGTGACTGAACAATCACTTAATTATGACATTTATCTATTTAAGGTTGTACAGTATGGCAATGCAGATGTTAAACAATGGACAAAAATACCCATAATTTAAATAATACCAATAAAATAGTTTTAAGCGGCCCAAACGCTAAGCGAACAAGGGACGTTCAAGTATACTTCTCTCCACTGTGTCCATAATATACAGAATTATCATGTGCCTTGTATTATGTGCAAAAGGGATGTAAAATTGCATGGTTTAATTTTATATAATAAATAAACAGGAACTATGTCTTAAGTTTGGTAGAAATATTGGCAACATAAATAATATTGTTCATTCTTAACTAGGTAATAGGTTTGTTGAACACCCCTTTTATCTATTCACGGTGTAAGCGGCCTATTGCGTCTACACGAAGAAAAAATATTACTATTTTTAGCCTCCGCTTCAGGTAGGGTTTTTTAGAATATCTCTCATACCGAATGGAATTTGTTCAAATAAAGCGCAGAGTACGCGGAAAATTAAGGTCTTTCTGGTGGTGTAAGTACTATTCTGCGATCTGGTCTAATTCTCGAGAACAGTCGAAGAATGTTTTTGCTGTCAATCTGGGTCACCGGAACAATGTACATGAATTTTGACGAAAAACATTTTCCGAATGTTCTCGAGAATCAGACCAGATTGCAGAATAGCACTGACACCACGAGAAAGAGCTTGATTTTCCGCGAACTCTGTGCTTATTTGAAAATAATTCATCAGGTATAAATCGATCTAAAACATCCTACCTGAAGCGGAGCTAAAAATAGTAACAAACTCTTGTCCTGAATTCCCTTTCTCCGTTTTCTGACGGATGCAGAATTTTCCTAGTTATTCCCCTTGAATAGTAATACAGAGGCTCAACTATTATGAGATTTAATTCCAAGTTTAAGTCTTGAACATCAGAGAGAAAAAATAATAATAATCATTTAATAAATTACATAAAAAAGGTAAAAAATGTAATATTTAATGTGATTATCTGTTTAGATTAGAGCACTAGGTAGGAAGAGGATCTACAACTCGATAAAAATTGAAATTTAATTTATATAATAATAAATTGTGTGACTACATGGTCACTCTATGTCAACCAGTTGCTTGTAGCTTAAAATATCTGAACAGTCAGTCATCCAAATATTGACACACTCTAACTATTCTACGCCAAACTCTTCACGTGAAATGTCGACATTTTACAAAGGAAAAAAAATAATAACTGTCTGCTACTATTGTGATACACAGAATTTTCTCTCATTGAAAAGAGTTCAGTCCTAAATAAAAAATATAAATTGTAAGACCCCATTTAATTTATTTCTCTGTTACCCTTACTGTTTCTTAGATCAAAAATAAAGTAATAGATGTTACATGAGGCTGAATTGCACAGTACACTATAGATCATAATGGTACTTATAACTGACCATTTCAAAGAAAAAAAAAGTGCCCTATTTTTTTTGCCCGCACACGCAAAAGTGCCCTACCCAGCACCCCTCTGCCCTAAAATCCTAGCTGGAGCACTGAGAGTTATCCCTCTTGTTGTAATAGCAATCAAACCTAGTACGGGCTGGCTGGATTTTTTTTTCACAGAAATGTTTCTTCAGTAGAAGGTCTTTAAATCTTGTTAAAAGAATTCTGTCTCAAAATATGCTTCCAGTTGGCGTGGTTACTTTTCATTATATATGGAATTATGTAGAGTAATATATATGCAGAAAACTTTGAAAATCTCCTTCCGCCAGACTAAAAAAATCCGCTTCCCACGTGAGCAATCCAGGGCCATCATGACCCTCTTATTACAAATTAAATGCATAATGTATGTTTTTTTCCAGTTTTTGCCAATCTTCATGGTCAGTGTTACACTTTGCTAACTCTTTATCAAAAAGGTGCATGGTTGGCAAGGATATTTCTATTACTAGTAAAGTATACAAATTAACACACAAAATTATATGCTTTACATTTACATGCTAAATTGCTTTTCATTATTTAGCACAGATGTTTACACATCTGAGTACACTCTCTTTCCTGCCAACTCTTGTAATATATACAATGTTACACAGTATTAAAACTTTTTTGATTCTGTTTGAATTTGTAATAAAGTTTATATTTTAAAGGCCTTCTTCTTTTCATATTGAACCACAAAGTTGTTTCAATATTCATATTCCAGTACCTCTTACGCTGTTTATCTTTTTTAAAGATATTTCTTGTTTCATATATTTTGATCAGAATAAAGTTCAAAATCTGATATCACAAGACATGGTCGACAATGTAAAATTCTTACATGTTCAATATTATTCCTGATCCTACATTGAATATCCCAATATCACATTAATTGTACGAGAGCTAATTGTTTACATTTCAGTTATTCACCGGAAGTAAAAAAAAAAAAAAAAATGCAAAAAAAAAAAAAAAAAAAAAAAAAAAAATCTGAATGTGGATTGTGCAAAATTTATATAAAAGTTCATTTCAGTCTTACCATATTACAAGTAATATGGGAAATTTGGAAATATTGACTAGAAACAGGGTAGATAAAAAAAAAAAGTAAGAATCCATGGGTTAGAATACAAGTCTATTCAACTGATATTCGATCACAATGGTAAAGTTTGTATAATCATTTAAAATAGACCGAGTGCACTAGGGCCTGTTTTTTTAGTGGGTAATCATAGAGATTATGTGTCAGGCAATAGTGCACTTACATTGTCTTATTGGGTAGTTTTAAAAGGACACTTTTATGATATGTATTGGTTGTATTTAATTTGTAATAATTCTGCTCATGATTAGTGACTTAAAATGGCAAACCATATTCATATTCTTATTGTTATAATATAAGAATATAAATTAAAACAAGTTCTAGATACTAATAAGATTATTTCAATTATTATTATTATTATTATTATTATTATTATTATTATTATTTTATTATTATTATTACTAAAAAGTAACATCACAATTTGGAGAATAAATAATCTTATGTCGGTCATATCTCATTCCATAATATATTATTTGTAATATTTAGGGAATTACATTTAAACAAAATGAATAAAGTAATAAAGCTGTATATCATTCGGAAAATAAATAATCCTATGCTGGCCCTATTTTATTTCATAAAATGGTTTTCTATATAAGAAATTAAAACATAGTGATATTAATGACATTATTATTATTATTATTATTATTATTATTATTATTATTTATCGAAAATAATGTTAGGGGTTAACTTGAATGGAAATTAACAAAGCGGAAATGGTCTTATTCTCCATTCTCCAACGTTCTGCAAATCGTTTTTATATCTGTGTTGGTTGCACCGGGATGATAACTGCTGTAAAAGATCTGCTATAGATAAAAAAACTTTTCCTTTTTCTTTTTGGTGGTTTCAGCATTTCGTGTTCCTTCCAGTGTGTCTGGCCGCTTTGGTAAGTCTAAGTACCCCTTATGACATGCAGCTAGCAAAGATACATATCAGTTTGCATATCTGTACAGTGTAATCAGAGGCACTATTTACATCTAGGCACAACTAGACTAGAAGTGGAGCATTCGATTCTGATTCAATATCATTGAAAACTTTCATTCAATCCACGTAATCAATCTGTACATTGCCCTTATGTTTACAGGATAAAGTCACAGTTTTCACCGATCAAATCAACTTTTAAAATGAAAACAACAGTCAGTATCACATTTAAAACACTACGCAGATAGAATAAGCCATCTAGATTAGAAACGTCTTAAGTCGGTGGCAAGAACTCATCCACCGTACAAAACCTTTTTTCCATACACGCTTTGTATGCACGGGCAAACAAACTATAAACAGATCCCCGTGTAAAGAAAAATATTGCATTTCTTAACTAATGGTTCAGGGATCATGTCTGAAAACAGTGTCGCAGACTTGAAGTTTGTATAAATCAATTAATATAGCAAAGAATTCACATGATCGGCGTGTATAATTACCAAATTCTTGATAAAACTTCTTCTCAAGCCTCAAGGGAGTGACCCAACAACATTAATATGAGAAATCATTCGATAAAAAAAAAACTATTCCGCAAAAATAATAAAAAAAAATGACTATTTTTTGTCATTGTTGCTTTCAAACCATTGCATACAATTTGTTTTCACCTATTCAGTTAAACCAAAATTAAGAATTATATCAGTTATCAAAAAAGTCACGATCTTTTACCCGCCGGAACTATGTGGCGATTTTTTTTTTTTTTTTTTTTTTTTTTTTTTTTGTGAAAGGCTCTTCTCTTCCACTTTCGTCAACTTTCATTTTACACAGCGATTACACGGGCTTCAGCAGCTGAAAGTTCTCCAAATAGTAGGTTTCCTAAACAATGATCCACGCAATAAACAATGAGATGATTTTCAAATGATTGTGCTTCACGAAAATGGACATTTTTTCTGCGATCAAGGATGCTGAAGAGTGTTTGTACAGCTATGCATTCAGTATTTACATTTTCGTTTTCTCGTTTCAAGATGGCGAACTCGAAACATGTAACCATACCTGTTAACAAAGGTCAGTTTCTGATAAAAAGCCTACCTTGGTTCACCTATACATTTATATAAAACTGCTGACGAATGGCTAGTGGCCTGAAAAGTGGGAAAAATAACTAAACGACGGTTGGACATTTTGTGTATGGTTTTTCATTCCTGGCAGTGTCACAGTGTTGTTGCAAACATACGGTTTGACAGAAAGTATCACTATTTGACTATTAAAATATACTGCATGTTCAATGAACTGGTATGCTCTATGTGCTTTAGTCTCACACTGCCGCCCCACCCACTTGGAGCCGACGAGGGTGTTCAACAGCTAGTCCTTAAAATGACATTCAGCGATGTCTTTTATTGACAACCTTGCTCCTGTGCTCTATCAGATGAGAAGCCCTTTGATTCAGAATACCATTCAGGCTAATGTAGAAGCAACAGTGCTTGTCGCCGTAAATGGTACGAAGGCAACATGCATTGATACTGTAATTAACGCTAACAATGAGTTGAAAGCAAATTGAGAATCAAAATACCATGATCAACAATCAAAAGCTGAGTATTGAGTATCAGAACTGTGTTATAAATGAGCAAAAACAACTTATCTCAAAAATAGAATCAATATAAGAACTGCAAGGGGAAGTTGTTTTTTTGTTTTTTTTTTTTTTTTTATGTCCGAAGTAGACACACTGAAACTTCATCTAAAGGATATAGAACACGTGGTTACCAAATACTTATTACTCTTAAAAAAAGCGGATAAAGTCCACAGTTTCTGGACTACGGATGGGAAAATTTACGCCAGGAAAGAGAACGGGTCAAATCCAATAAAACTGTCACCATCCAATAACGTAGATGCGAAACTTGGCATCAACGAGCGATCCTGGAGGTGCTGCGACCTTTTGAATTTACACTAAGAAGTTAATTGTGTTCTTTTAATATAATATGTATTTTCCAAGTTTTAATTTATCTTGAAATGCGAGTGGAAAGGGCCTTAAAAGGGTCACTAAACAAGAACAAGAAGCATATTCAAAAAAGAAATAAATGACGAAGAATAGCAGATAATTGTTGGCATTTTTTTTTTTTATGTAACTCTGGATACGAAGTTGAGATCTAATTTCACCGCCGTACGCGCCTTTTTTCTGTACGATAGCTTCTCATTGTCATTTTGTCATGCTGACATACTGCAATTTAAATCTATGGAATGACTGTCGCAATCCTTAAATTCCTAGGACGCCTGATTGCACCTTTTCTTTTGCGGTTCGTGTCTCTTCACCATTATGACTTGTCACTGGTCAACATTTTATAAATGTTCTATGGCATGGATTCGTAGAACACATTTTTTCTTGATGTCTGCAAAAAAAAAAGGCCTTGTCACTTTGCGCAGTTGCAAGTTTCAAAAATTCCTTTTCTCAAAATTTGGGTCCTAACTAGTGTGTGTGTGTGGGGGGGGTGGGGGGGATAGGGGGGTAGGGGGGTAGGGGGAGGGGGTTACTTCCTATATATAGCATAGTACGAATAGCCCCCTTTTTCAGAGCTGTCCCAGGTATATGATTAGCCCCCTCTTTTCAACAAAAAGTATATGACTGGCCCGATTTTTCTGGATTCGTATGTGAAAGGCATACTTCCTATATATAGCATAGTACGAATAGCCCCCTTTTTCAGAGCTGTCCCAGGTATATGATTAGCCCCCTCTTTTCAACAAAAAGTATATGACTGGCCCGATTTTTCTGGATTCGTATGTGAAAGGCCCCTTTTCTGACATCCTGGTATACTGCTTATATTTTTCGAACAGAGTGTTCGAGGCTGCTTGTTCTCTTAGTATTCAACTAATTGACTGCGATATTTGTCTGACTGCTAGCAATAAATGGGTATAAAAAGCAAAGGCCAGTATATAGGTCAACATTTCGGACGCTCAAGTATATGAAAGGGTCCGTTTTTTTCAAAGGCCAGGTATATGAATAGGGTAGGTTTCGAAATACTGGCTCGCATACCTATACCACAATTACCCCCAAGTTCCCAAAGTCCCTCCCCCCCCCCCCCCACACACACACACACACCATCACCACCACCACCACCATCCCTGAGGGTCCTAAACATGCTTAAACACTGCAAACAAAATTTCATTTATCAAATATGGTTAAATATTCGATTAATCACCTACATATATTAGGCTTAAAAAATAGCTGTGTTTCTGCTAACATGCTGAGAAAAAATAGGTAGGAAAACCTTTTTTTTATTTTTCTATTTTTTCTCCAGAAAAGAACAGGATCGGGCCTGTAATTTTATGAAAATACAGGTATTTTGTTGAGGGTCAGTGCCTTATTTTTTTATTTTGTATTTTACTGATAAAAAATAGCAGAGTAGGGTGTTTGAAAAAGGGTCGGTCGGGTAGCGGAAACACAGCTATTTTTGCACGCCTTATAGAAAAATTAACAAAGTATTTCTACATAGCTTTTGATGATTAAAGGCACCTTACCTAATGATTGTCTTGTTTGTTCAATAGCATTTAAGATATGAATTTCTATATAATGGGTCGGCTTCTTTGGATGTGATATAACAGGGCAAATGTTTATTCATCCTTTCTTTCATTTTTGTTTCTTTGTTCGCTCATGCGTCCGTGCATACCGAGTGTGTTTAAGAAAAAAAAAATCACATGCAGGTCCAGTGGAAGATAAAACGACCTTACGTGTTTATATAGACCATGATCAGACTGCGCAGATGCACATGCATGCACATGCTGATCTAGAACTTTGCTGGTCATATGTTTCTTGGGCACACTTTACGTTTCATTTAATTTTTTTTTTTTTTTTGTTTTTTTTTTTTTTTGGCGAAAGTCCTCACCGGCCCATATTTCACTTACGTTTATCTGCTGGAAAGACCCTGATCAAACTGTGTGGATGCTCATTTTACTGAGCTATCAAACACCTTTGATACCCCATTCTAATTGAAATAATAAATAAAGTAATTTAGAGTGAAAAAATAGATTAAGTGGTTTGATGTGAAACGGTAAATAAATAGTGGTTTGGAGGCGGTGATCCCGGTGTTAGTCTTAATCTTTGTTTCTTTGTGGTTTATTCTACGAGGCGATTTTTTTATGTCTTACCTTGTGCTCTTTTGTTCTCGTGTTTTTCTTTCCTTGTAGCATTGCGAATACCTCGCTTGGGGAAGAGAAAGCTAATCTTAGTGCTTTTTGTACGTTTGTTCGATTTGTGCTTGTTTGGTTTTGTCGGTTTCCTCTTCCTCTTGGTGTCTGGGAAGGGCTGCGGTTTGTGATTGTGGCACTCCCTCGACTTTTCTTTTACCTTTGTGTGGGATATTTCGGTGTTGTTTGCGGTGGTTTGGTGTGTTTCGACGGACTGATATGGTTTTTTTTTTACGAAAGCACCTTCGCGTCATGTACATCATTAATTCCATCACATTGTTATTCTAAAGAGAGGAGGTTTTCTTTGATTTTCAAAACTTGACTTTGGCGTGAAGATCATATTGTAAAGATGATTTAAAATGCACACAGTGAAAGTTGAATCAAAGTATTTGACAAAAATAACCGTTTCATGAGATTTATCATCGCTTCAAGGCACGTACATTTTTCCATACAGGCTCAGGTCACATATGATCTTATAAGACTTCGTCTAATAGTTTCCGATGTCAAATAGTGAAACCACGTGTATTTGTTGACAAAAGTGTTATCATGTACGGGTATTATACCCGATATAAACAAACAGTGCTGCGCATGACGAAAACCATACTTTCCTGTTTGCTATAAATATACAATAGATTTTCCGATAGTCGGACAGTGGACCAATCAAAAGTCACCTTCGATGACTGAAGTATACATGAGTATTTCGTATTGTTGACATCACTAAACAGATGACAACAATGTGTCGTGACGGCCTAGCATCCTTCAAGTGGGATTTATGTCACCGGGGCTTCTAGCTTTGTCAGGCGGTTATACGGTGAATAACTATGGGATCTCCAAAGATAGTCAACGGCTGTAAATATAATCAAATATTACATTCACATGAATTATATTCCATAAAGACATGTTTACAGTTACGGCTCTGTGTGGATAATGCCCAACAATTAATTCAAACATACATTATTTTATTAAAGCACCATTACAGTACATATTTATTCAAACACTTTTTCTTAATCTCTACCTCGCATCCACAAAACAAATACATTAAAATGTGGTATCTGCATCATACAAATTGTTACAGAATAAAGCTAATAAATGATTATGATGATGATGATGGACGACTTCATATGTACTTACCTGTAAATATAATCAAATATTATATTCACATGAATTATATTCCATATAGACATGTTTACAGTAACGGCTCTGTGTGGCAAATGCACAGATCCGTTACATGAAATGTGTTGTTAGCGAAGTATTACATAACTACCTATAGCTAAAACTACATAAACTACGGTTACCTATACTATTCCGAAAAACTAAAGCTACAATACTTCACAACATAAATCATGTTTTATATAATGTATGGAAGGTCAGTGCGCCATAACAAGAGTAAAATATGGGAAATAAGTAGAATATAGGGGAATTATTAACGGGTATCAGGAAAGATCTGGGTCCCTTAATTCACCCTATGACATTCACCCCCACTTTACAAAATGGCTCCCGACATTTATAAATGAAACCATAAACGAAATTGATTCAATGGACTTGACTTACATTAAGTAGGACACTTAAAAGACATTTGGCGACATGCCGATTGGTCGATAAATACAAAACGATATGAATAAACGGCATGTACGAACACTTACATCGCATATACTTTCGCGCAAATAGACAGACAAATAGATAAAGACAAAAAGGACAGGCAGACAGGAAGACAAGATAAAGATAAGGTAAGACAAGACAAGATAAGACAAGACAAGATCAATATTGGCTTTCCGAATCATTTTTACAAATTCAAAACGACAATGCGCAAAACTCGAAATTGGGAGTTATCCGTCGCAGCACATATGATGATAACGATGACTGACGGACAATCAAGTACGTTATACCTTAACGCATCTACATGTTATAATGAGGTCTAGAGCGAAGAAGATTTCGTGATTTAGAAAATTAAAGCAAAATGACATGTCCTGATATGGGGAAAATGTGATTTGGATTTTTTCTCCTTTCCTATTACACTTGGTGGCCAGTGTGGGGGTGGCAGCCTTGGAGCCTGATGGGCGAAGCAAGTGCTGGGATGTCACTCGGAGCTTGCGCGACATTTGTATTGGCATGAAATATCTCGTTATAGGAAGGAGGGATGTAGCAGTTTAGGTATATGATACACTTCTACTGCCTTGCGGTAGAAGCCGGCTATTATAAAAATAGCGACGTGGTAGAGTGCAGGACTTTGAATCCGGCGGACCGGGTTCGATCCCCGGTCGGGGAAAATGTGATTTTTTCTCCTTTCCTATTACATATGCATTAGAATATAGAAGAAATCAAGACGTAAATGGTAATAAGTCAACTAATAATCACCATTCAATAAAACACATGTAAAAAAACAAACAAAAAAAAAAAAAACAGCGACATCCAGTAAGTCGCTCGTATTGAATGTGGATTTATCCAAATTCAATACTACACAGATTTGAAATAATCTGAAGTCTACTCGTATCCGTAAAAGGGCTGTTGAAAATATGGCATCAGAATATGAATCAGACTAAAAACTTGGTGTCTGAAGGGGTCTAGCAATTACCCAGTCGTCCGAATTCATCCATGCTGGTCGTCTCCCGCGTTGGTCTGCAGTTTGATGTCTCATCAGCTACTAATCCTAGTGTCGAATGAGACAAACCTGCAGTACCGGATGGTCGTCTGTTCGGATGAACATACGTATCTGTCCTGTGTGTAAGGTCAGGCGCCCTTGGTTAACTGAGTCAGAGGAACCTACCCTTACCGACCCAGGACTTTGAGGGACCAAGCCTGCTGTTTCAGATGAACGTCTCATCGGGGATATGTATCTGTCTGAACGTTGACCATTCAGCTGTTGTGGTGCATCGGATGTGCTGTCAATGACTGGTTCCATAGTGTCAGTACACCATTCATTCATGTACAGCTGTATTCAATAACTATAATCACTGAACGTTTATCATATTAATAATCAGTAGAAAGTGTCACTAAATTAACTGTAGTCATAATTGGCGCTCTACCTGTGCCACTTGCTAAGCAATGGGCGATATATACTGAGTAAAATTGAAAGCTTTACATGGTCTTCGAAAGGAGATATTTCATTTTTTAGGAAGCATTATGTGATATCTATGTGATTCTTAAGCTCAGTCACTTTGTATTGAAGTTTTTATTTTTTTTTTGCTTTAAAAATCATGCTTTTGTTTGGCGAAATATGGCACAGGGGTCAAATAAAAAATCAGAATTTAGAGATGTAAGGGAAAAATTTAACATTTAGATTTCAACATTTAGATTTCATTTTTTCTTAAGAAATTATACTTTTCCTGGCAGCAATTCATCAACAGCGTGTGTGGCCGCCATTGCTAGCAATGCATGCATGGATTATCGGCCTCATGGAGTTAACGTCATGTCTAATCAAAACGTTAGGAAATGTCTGCCATTCCGGCTGAAGAGTCTTAAGTCTTGCACATTGTTTATCTTGTGATTGGTCCTAGCTCTTCGACCAAGCTCATCCCAAATGTGCTCGATAGGATTTATATCCGGGGATAAAGCCGGCCAAGGTAAAAAGTTCACGTTGTTTTGTGCCAGAAAGTTTGCAGTTACGAGGGCAGTATTGGGTCTGGCGTTGTCGTGTTGAAAAATTAAGCAAGGTCCAAAATTCTGCATGAATGGAAGGTTATTATTCAGGAGGTTAACATAGCGTTGAGCATTGAGATTACCCTGTGACGGGCAGTGAGAATCGGACCAGTGTGCGGTCTAGTAATGTTGTTTTGCCTAAGACGGTTTCGGATTGTTTGGGCGTTTATCCAGCAGTTGCCGTTGCTGGTAAAAATCGGTTACGCAAATGCGTCAGCGTAATACAGCGGGCGTCCTGTTGTGACGTCACACGACGTTGACCAGGACGCGGACGATCGCGGACGGAACAAGTGATTGCAAACCTGGTATTGAGGTTATGGATAGTCTGACGAAAGCATCCAAATTGTTGTGCAACGCCATTTACTACTGCGCCAGCCTGAAGCATACCAATGGCCTGGTTGCGTTGATTTTCAGAAAGACGTGGCATTTCTGTACAAAGGCGATGAATGAAAACAAGTGGCATATAAGTGTCTTGGTGTTGGTGTTGGTGTTTTTTTTTCTTTTCGCTGCTACACAGTAAGTGTTTATCTGTAAGAATGCGTACATGAAGTGAATGGAAATTTACTACCCTGTGGTAAGAGAGGTGAAAAACTGAAACCTAAGCTTTGGTTCCTCGTGCGCAATTCACCAGTGAGACTTTTGCCATTGTCCTATGTATTGATCGGCTTATGATTTAATGTACTTCTATAGTTTCTATGGTTTCTATTATAAAGGCAAACATGTATAAATCGGTATAATACCATGTAAAGTTTTCATTTTTTGTATATTTGAAATTGGTAACAATAAATTTTCGTGCTGTATAAAAAAGTAAATATAATATTTAGTTGTTAAAATCTGTCTAATTTTTCTACAAGTAATTAGAGAAACCGCCACTTGGTTTTTAACTTTTATTGTCTTTCCTGTTAATTTGTTATCCAGTTCGAAGAAGTTATCCCTTTCAAAAAAAAAAAAAAAAAAAAAAAAAAAAAAAAAAACAGTAGGTGATATTAACCCTCGATCTGACACGGTCGAAATGTAAGTTGGACACACTGTGAGAGTTCTAAAGGGCACGTATACGCATGACTCTTCTTTTTTGAGTTCAGCTAGTAATACAGTTTGTTTAGATTTACATTTAATAGTGTAAATCAGTATTACCATCCCAATTAACAAAATGAAAATGCATAACATCAACATGTAATGTTCAATAGTAAGGTCGATTGTCTGAAAGAAGATTTTTTAATGTACTTGTGTTGTTTTGTTGTATTTATATACAAATGACGGCATGGTCGCCGCATTTACTTTATTAATATTGGTTTTTGTAAGATACTCAGAATGAGTAAAACTGTTCTCAGCTTTAAAAATGTAACAATAAATGCAGTGAGGGAAAAATGGCAATCGCCGATGTGATATACAATATAACATTGTCAGTCGGAGGCCAATTATCCTCTATGAAATGTTTTCTGAAATTAATGGCTCAATAAGTGTCCTGAAAACTACACTCTTTTCTTGCTGCTTTGGTCATTTTCTGTACACTTAAGTGAGCCTTTCAATCATCAGCAATTATAGAGTGATTATAAATTTGAAATTTAGGTCATCAGCAATTATAGAGTGATTATAAATTTAAAATTTAGGTACCTGGCTTTTCAAAAAGTGTGTTGCTTTCTATTGTTGTAAGCGATGAATCGTTGAAAAATTGTTGTAACAGTGCAAGATTGATAGGGTAGCCTTTGTGGTAAGTACATTTCTTTTTGTTGAAACAGCGCATTCGCAGGGAACATTTAGAATGCAAAACTGGCAGCCTTGTATCATTCTCTTTTGCCTGATTTGCAGTAATTCTAAAACTTTAATCTTATAAATTAGAATGGAGGTGTGAGATAATGCGACGATTTCATGTGACAGATGTTCTAAAGACACTCTGAAATCACAGAGATTTTTCACTAATGTTTTATCTTTTTTGGAAAGGGCTAATTCATAGCTGTTATGAGTAACCGGTGTTATGCCCTTTTAAACCTGCAACTTATAAGCTTTGATTTTACACACTGGTCTAGGTCGTCATTTTTAAATGTAGTAAAGTACTGTAGATCATGAGTTATTGCGAGGAATGGTGATACATTTAACAGCTGAGTTACATGATTGGATGTATTATTCATAGGGACTGGAAATGAAAGTATGATAAACAATGATGATGGTTGTGGAAATGATGAAATCGGAAATTTAACCGAAATATAAAGTTTCGTATTCTTTCGAGCATATATACTGTTAACATTTTATACACTTTATTTGGTTTTGTGTATATCAAATGGAATCCTTTAAAATTATTATGCAATATATTTTGGATATCTGTTCTACTTTTTAGCATTGTGTCTGGTTATGTTAAATGCGGTGAATGTTTACCTTCAACTAGGGAGTAGATGATCTCCAACAGTTCCCAAAAGATATGTTCTAATTTCCTAGATTTTTCTACTTGCTTCGTTATAAGGACTCTCAAGGTAGAGTAAGACTGCTCCAAATTAGCAAAGGATTCGTATAATTGCATGAATGCGTGAAATTGCAAGTTCATTCTCTTTTATTTGTTTTAATATGTTGTGAATCCTATCGTCAACGGTTTTAATGTAAGACGACAGATTGTCTTCGTGCTGACTGACAGATTTGACTGTGTTGTGATTTTATTTAGATCATTGATGTGTTTAGCTAAAAGTTCAACATTTCCTATCGTGGCAGTTCCAAAAATAGTTTTTGATAAGTCTCCGATCAGTGGAAAAATTGAAAGTGCTGTTCTCGATTTTAATACCGTTTAGCGTTCAGGGACAAGTTTTGCAATAGCTGATAATGTATTATTCAAAATCACTTCCGCTTCCTGTCTGATCTGAGTCATTTCAAGTAATACATTATTTTCGACAGAACATTTTTCTACGTCTCTACAACAACCAGAAAGTTTGATCATACTAATATCCTCTGGTAGTTGTATTTCGAATGTATGTACCCATATTTCTTTTGACAACTGTACTTGTGTTTGCGCGTCAAAAACGACTCCATAATTCAACCTCTGTAATTCAGGCGACAGCATGCCAGACACCATCGTAGTGCAGGAAATCAGAAGGAAGAATATGGTCAGCTTCGATCCACTCAATGTCACTGGAAAAAAGGAGAATGGACGTAGATTAGCCGATGAACTAGCAAGTCGGGATCTTACTAATTCTAGCACTGTTGTCAGGAATACCAGCTTTCTAAAACGTTGGCCTCTACGTGATTTCTCCTCTAATGCCATATCCAGTGTATCCGATATTTAAAGACAATACGTGGTTCCCTTAATGACCAAAATGCAGTTCCAGAAATACCACCTGCAAGTTTAAACTTTATTGCCTAAAATTGGAAGGCTCTTTGTCGCCTTTTTATGTACGTTAAACAATTTAACGTACATAAATGTCTGTTTCAAAACCGCCATGGCCGCCATCTTGAAAATCTATTTTTCGCTTCTTCTCCTAAACCGAAAGGCTAATTGACTCCAAACTTGCTAGGAAGCATCGGGGTGACTTGTAGATCAAAAATAGCTAAAATCGTGCCGATCGGAAATCCAAGATGGCTGCCATGGCGGCCATCTTGAAAATCTATTTTTTGCTTCTTCTCCTAAACCCAAAAGCCAATTGACTCCAAACATGGTAGGAAGCATTGGGGTGACTTATAGATCAAAAATAGCTAAAATCTTTCCAATCGGAAATCCAAGATGACTGCCATGACAGCCATGACAGCCATCTTGAAAATCTATTTTTCACTTCTCCTAAACCCAAAAGTCAGTTGACTCGAAACTTGGTAGGAAGCATTCGGGTGACTTGTTTAAGCAGTCATCATGAATCTTGCTCAAAATGTTTGTCTTGATGGTTTCTAGGTCAAGTTCGAAACTGGGTCACGTGGGGTCAAAAACTAGGTCACCTGGTCAAATCAGCTGAAAACTTTGTTAACCCTCTAGTGGTCACATTTTTCAAGCAATCATCATGAATCTTGCTCAAAATATTTGTCTTGATGATTTCTAGGTCAAATTCGAAACTGGGTCACTTGGGATCAAAAACTAGGTCACCCGGCCAAAACAGCAGAAAATTTTGTTAACACTCTAGCGGTCACATTTTTGAAGCAATGTTCATGAATCTTGCTCAAAATGTTTGTCTTGATGATTATTAGATCAAGTTCGAAACTGGGTCACATGGAGTCAAAAACTAGGTCACCAGGCCAAATCAGCAGAAAACTTTGTTAACACTCCAGAGGTCACATTTTTTTTTTAAATAATCATCATAAATATTGCTAAAAATGTTCGTCTTGATGCTTTCTAGGTCTAGTTTAAAACTGGGTCACTTGGCGTCAAAAACTAGGTCACCTGGCCAAATCAAAGGAAAACCTTGTTGATGCTCTAGAAGTCACATTTTTTGAAGTGATCATCATGAATCTTGCTCAAAATGTTTGTCTTGATGATTTCAAGGTGATGTATATTTTTCTATCCAGTGACTTTCTTAAGTTGACTTTCTTAAGTTTTTCCGTTTAGGTCAGTTTCTCAGTAATTATTGGTCCTTCAGAGTGATATTTGGTATTTGTGAAGTGTTTGTGTTTAGGTCAGTTTCTCAGTAACTATTGCTCCTACAGCCAGTGATACTTAGTACATGCATACATCTTAGCATGGCCTCTTGAGTGCAGTCATCCATATTTGACCTTGACCTTTATTTCACAGTACAGTCCATTAGACATGCTACATTGTCTTACTTGTTAATATAATCATTTTGAATTTTGATTAGAATGTTTGCCTTGATCAGTTCTAGATCAGGTTCTCAAAGTGCTATGATGCTCAGGTGAGCGTTACAGGACCATCATGGCCCTCTTGTAATTTTGTTTACACTGAACAAGAAATCATTAGCATCTTTATTCCTAATATGTCTACTTTGTTCTGAATTCGTGTTACCACTGTTAGTTACAGTTTTGTCACTTGATGCGTCTGGTGGTTCCTGTCTGGGAACCAGCTCAGACGGGTTCTGCATCACTATCGGTTTCATCCCCTGTACGTTCGATCCTATAGTTGAGTGAATCATGGTACCGCTTAAGATGCCTAGCATATATTAACTAAGGGTTTGTGTAATATGTTTGTTTGACAATCTGCAATTTCGTAGGTGTCAAAGGGACCTTTTTCTCTGATATAATAGGGACCCTTCCATTTATCCTCAAGTTTTTTGGAATACCCTTGTCTGTGTTTATTGGTTTCCAAAAACACTTGTTCACCCAGTACAAAATTTGACTTTTTACCCTTACTATAATGTTTTTCTGTACTTTCAGTTTGACTTATTACAGTAATAAGTTGCGCCATTTCATATACAAATTTTAGCCTGTCTAGTAATTGGTTGACATGGGTTTTCGCTTCTGGCCCTAGTGTTTCACTCGGTATAAGACTCGTGTCGAAAGGTAATCTCATTTCACCTCCAAAGAGCATTTGAATAGGACTGTAGCCAAAATTTTCAGTATTAGTCGTCGATCTTATGCCCATAAGAATTGTAGGTAAAAACAGGTGCCAGTTGTTTTGATCCTTGTACATGCGTAGAGTTTGTGCTATTGTTGCGTTTTGGCGCTCCAGGCAACGTCGTTTTGTGACGTGAGACCCTATATATCTCACATACAGCGTTTACTAATTTTGATAAGAAATTTCTACCCCTATCTGATTGGTGCACCGTACCGACAAAATATTTCGTCGTGTAACACTCTAGCTATAGAGGTTGCTGACTGATCATGGAAAGGAAACGCTTCCACCCATCAAGAAAACCTATCTACGCAAACTGAGATAGCTTCATGACCAGCTGTGGTCTTTGATAAAGGTCCGACTAAGTTTGTAATCTTTCGAATACCTTTGCAACCGGAGGTGGGTTTAGTGGGAGCGAATGTTGGTGTGCTTCATTTTTAGCTCGTTGACATCTGTCACGGGATTTTACATAGTCAGTAATGTCCTGACACATACGAAGCCAAAAATATTTAGATTGAATTGCTGCGTAGATTTGCTTGAAGTCAAAAAGACCCTTGTGGTCGTAAAAATCTTGCATGACTTTAAGTGTAAGAGTTTTTGGAAGAATGGTTTGGAAAATAATTGTTTCATTGGTGGAATTTTCTACACCTTGGCCGATATCTATGAATCAAAATACCATCCAAGAGGTCATAATATTCTTTCTCTATAATTACCATACATTTTATTTTTTCATCCTTCGGAAGATCATATCCTGTTAAATAGCTATAAATAGCTTTAAAATCTGGGCATTGTTTTTGTAAGGAAATAAGTTCCAAGGTGTCATGTGTTTCTAGGATTGTGCCTTGCTCTTCAGTAGCGTCAGTCTCTAGTGAGAAAGTAGTCGCTGGACCATCAAAAGATATTCAAGCCTCTCTTTTCCGTGTGTATGCGTACAGGTATGATTTTCTACTGCGAAAACGTTATTTATCGATATTTCCGGTTCCGTTACTTCCTGTTCAGTTACTTCCGGCGCCGTTACTTCCACCAGTCCTGAAATGCTACCAGGGTAACTATTAGACAAATCATGACTGTCCGAAATTTCACTAACAAAAACGTTACCGTTTTCTAGAAGATCTTCTGGATCTTTTATTATACCGGGAGATAATTTAGGTTGGATATCACTTTTCAGTGTTTTGGAGGTTCGGACCCGCTGCGTTGGGTTTGCGTTTCTTGTGATTGTGCCTCTTTTGGTAAGCCTTGATAATGCATCAGCGTTGTTCTGCTTACCTTTGCGATGCAACACTTTGTACCTAAACCCTTGTAAGAAAGTCTTCCCTAGCAAGTCTTCCATTTGTAGCATTTGTTTATGAATTTAGATATGTCAAGGCCTTATGATCTTTTATAATAATTGTAAATGGAATTCCAGTTGAAAGATAAGATTTGTAAGCCTTTACACTTAAGACACTCTAATTCTGACACTGAATAGTTTTTTTTTTTCTGATCCGTGGAGAGCCCTATCACCGTATTCAATCATCTCTTTTGTTTTCATCTATTTATCTTAGAATATACCCAAGACCATCCCGGGAAGCATCAGAAGTGAGGACGAAAGCTTTTCCCATATCCGGAAATGCCAGTTTAGGAGCAAACATAAGTGCTTGTTTTAGATTGTCAAGTGCGTTTTCGCATTCTTGCGACTAGACAAAGTTGGTGCCGTTTTTGAAAAGTTGAAATATAGGTGAACATATTTTACTATAGCCAGAGATATATTTTTTTTTTTTGTATTAGTTTGTTAAGCTCAATAAACTTTTCACCCCTTTTTGTGCTATCAAATTTATAATTTTCTCAACCTTCTTTTTATCTGTTTCTATCTCTAACCTACTGAAAAAACGTCCTAGGTAGTAAAGTTTCCTTTGAGCGAAATGACATTTGTAGGCGAGAGCTTCAATCCAGCGTTTCGTAAACGACAGAGGACTTCCTCTGAAGGAAAACACCTGCCATGCTATTTCTCACCCAGGGAAACCCGATATCGGGATATCGGAGGTTGCGAGATTTCGGAGGTAAACAAATGATGTCATCCAGCGACAGTGTATGTACTTATCCTCTTTTAATGATCAAAAAAGTGCTTCTGGAGGATAAGCAACGTAACCTATATTTTCTCAGTTGAATAGTTTAATATATGAAAATGGCATTTCAATATAAAGTATCCTCCTATTTATTCAAAATCACGTTTGAAAAGGAAATTCCACTGGTTTTCATCCAAATTCCATTTTCAATTGTTTATAGCTTTTATCCTGTAAAGCTTCTTCATTGAGTATGTATGTCTGTATAATCTAGAACATTTCTATAAATTATACAAGAAATAGCAGATGTGAAAAAATTACTAAAGTGGCAGATTTTTTAGATTTCTTTAGGGTTGTTGTCATATTTATTGGTAACAGGATGTCGGAGGTATGATGCAGGGATGTCGGAGGACAGATTTATATTGGTTAACGGGACATCGGAGGAAAGGAAATTTTGTGTTCTTCTTAAAACGGCTACATCTTTTCTGAAACGTGATCTTGCCTGGTTTAATATGTTGAAGACGATTACCTGAATCGTCAGGAGTGGCAGGTAGCAAGCGAACAAAGCGTTTATGCTGACTGGTACATAATAAATGAAATAATGTGTCATAGACTTATCAAGATAAAACATCAAGATAACCAGCCTTCGTGATGAAAACCCCGGTAACAAGCAAGAATTCACATAGAAAAATTGGGGATTTTTTTTTTCTTGTTTCTGCTCTAAAATATGTAGTGAGGTACTCTTAGGGACCACGTCATTTCTGCTCTAAAACATAGGTTGAGGGTTATCGTTAGAACCACCTCGATGAAAAAAAAAATAATAATAATAATACGAAAATTAACAGTTTTCTTTCTGAAAAGTTTGTATTTTTAAGACATGAAAATTTCATTCTGCGTGTTTTCATATTTGTTCATCACAACGTTTTGTGCCTTTCGTGAATTTCCAGGCCTATACACAGACTTTTGAAATGGAAGGGGCGGGTGTGTGAATTCTTGGCTATTCTTAAAAGGGACACAGATGCCAATAAAATGCCGATGAGGGATGCAAAATTAAGGAATGTAAAGTGATTTTTTGGTCGGTCAGACACTCCATGGATTTTTCACTTACATTTAATTTAGGCTTAAAAACCCAGGCCCGTGGGTGTTGAAATGGGGATGGTGTTACCGTATGGAGGCTTGCAAATGCTCAGGAACTGTCGATTTAGAGGCGAAAATTAGGGGTGTAACCTGTGTTTTCGATTAAAATCTGCTTGATTTTTTAAATAATTTGTCCACAATGGGGGCTACGTTCGCCAACTCCCCCCCCCCCCCGCCCCTATCTGCTTGATTTTGAATAAATTTGTCCACCCTCATCCCCAACTACACACACACACGTACACACGCACGCGCCCACACAGTGCGTATGGAAGAACACGTTATAAAATCTGCAATGTTTTCTATTGATAGCAAATGAATATGACAAAGGTCTCCTCGATACAACTCATACAATTATTATTTATGTGGTGAAGACCCCTTGCAAATCTCACTTATATTAGGAAAATGGGATTACAGGGGAATGTGTAATTTTTCTGGCTGCTGCTTAAAACCTAGATAAGCGGACTGTCCGTAAAGATTTGTAGACAACAAAGGAGTTGAAAGCCCATATGGTACAGACTGGGACTCAGAGGTATGCTTCTTAACAGATTGTAAACATTTTTAAAGCGCTCATCGTGTGATTATTATTATTATTATTATTGTTGCTGTTGTTGTTGTTGCTAAATTCTAAATTAAGCGACCCACCTAACACAGGCAATGGTTAAATATGAACGACTCAGTATAAGAAAATAGATAGACTCTTGTAATTAGATATACAAATGTCAGCCCGATGGACGAATAAGCATCTGTTGTTAACTTTATTATAGAGTTTTTGTACTGATATTGGTGAATATTGTGCCGAGTTGGGATATTGCTATAAATAATTGATATATCATAGATTTACAGTGGTAACGTTACGTTTATTATTTCTGCTCTGATGGCACTCGTTGGCACCACATCGGCGCTGCGGTTCTTACGAGTTTCCAAAATCAACATTTCAATCGAAACTTAAGTAGGAAAATATCACATTTCACATACAGAACATCATTTTTGCAGCGAAAAGTTGTTTTATTGCATATAAATTCTTAAACGTAATGGCATTGGTTCTAGTAATATTATTACGTTAAACTCTCCTTCAAACCAATCAAACCCTGTTAAAATTGCTACAAAAAGAGACACTAGTATTTGCACACAGGCTTAGCACCATATTGTGCGATTAGGGTTTTAATTTATATTGCTTTTTCAGACAGAACTCACTCCTTCAATTTTCAGTGCCTCCGAAATCCAGCAACAGTCCCTCCGAGATACACAGCATCATGTGTCAATGTACCTCCGAATATTCCGTTATCCAAAATTTCGCTAGTACTTGCTTTAAATTTCATCCGGAGGCGTTATTTTTTGTTGATAAACTGAAACAACTATGAAGACAGTCGAAGAAAAGATAAGTCCATCCTTGGGCAATAAATAACCAACATGTCATTTACCATGATCGGGCTGGTAGCCGTCGAAAAGGCAAAACATGAGATGAAAAATAGATCATCTTGATTCAAATGCCGTTTTCACCTCCACAAAGTAGCTGAGAAAGGAAATATTTGCTTTAACATATTCATTATTATGTCTCTAGAACGAGCAACTCGGCTTTTTTATCAAATGATTAAGATATAAGCAATCAAAAATGGATAAGTACATACCCTGTCGCTGGAATACGTCATTTGTTTACCTCCGAAATCTCGCAACCTCCGATATCCCGATATCGGGTTTCCCTGGGTGATTTCTTGAAATGGGTTCAAATTCCCGATTGCTCAGATCTGCACTGATTTCACTATCCCTGGGGCTTCATCTTGTGATCGTAGGTTATAATTTGACGGTCTAGACGTGATCGGCAGCAGACCGACAAACGGGGAATCCTTGCTGAGCTATACGAAATGCCGGGATCTCTACTCACCCGTGACTGCACGGGTCGAATGGCGCTGATCTAAAAATAGATAAAAAAAAAAGAGGACAAAATCCTTTCCCAAGGTTTATTTTATTTTATTTTCTTTCTTTCCTTTTTTTTTTTTTTTTTTTGGAACTGAACTCTAAAACGGTCAAACAAGTTATGACCTAACACTCAGCTAGGATCTGTCCCACAATCAGCCGAGCGTGATCACCAATCAAGTTTGTCGTTATAAAAGTGCGGCCCCGGAAACTTTCATGTCAGTGGGTGGAGCTGCCACAACGGGATTAATTAGGCGGGAAAATAATTATCGACGAAGTTTTTACCACCTTTCACGCATCGCTAATTTCGTTTTTTTTCTTTCCCGAACGTACGTACGCATGCGCGCGCGCACACACACACACAATATATATATATATATATATATATATATATATATATATATATAATATATATATATATATATATATATATATATATATATATATATATATATATATATATATATATATATATATATATATATATATATATATATATATATATACATACATATATGTGTGTGTGTGTGTGTGTGTGTGTGTGTGTGTGTGTGTGTGTGTGTGTGTGTGTGTGTGTGTGTGTGTGTGTGTGTGTGTGTGTGTGTGTGTGTGTGTGTGTGTGTGTGTGTGTGTGTGTGTGTGTGTGTGTGTGTGTGTGTGTGTGTGTGTGTGTGTGTGTGTGTGTGTGTGTGTGTGTGTGTGTGTGTGTGTTAAATGGGAAGAATAGTGCCTTGTCCCCATTTCCGATAATTTCTATTAACTACCGAGACCAATTCTATTATTCATTGTTTATTTATTTGAATACTTTCTAGCTATCACCATAATTTATTATTGTTACTTTTTTTTTTGTTCTTTTTTTCTGTAGCTTTATTACAGAAATGTACCTCTTTTTGATTTTCTACAGAAAAGTTTGCGTCTTCCCGCAGTTATCATATGTGTCAGCGAATACTTGAAAGATTATATCTTGATATATATATGAAAGCTTATATCGTCGCTAAATAACCCGTGACCACAGATAAAAATAAAACTGAGCAAGTCAGCAATAAAATTTGCACATTCTTCTCTGTATTTTAAAGTTTTCAAGAAATACATCTCTTAATTTTTAGTTGTATGAATCCGAGCTGAAATTTATGATTGGCGGAATGAAAATTAGTATAGAAGATGTCCCGGAAGTTGAAATAACATATAAATTATTTAAACACTCTCTGAAATATATGTACCAAAGCAATGCGTGTAATAAGCGGCATCTCCAAATAAAATATGGACATATATTTATGATTTATTTAAACCTATTTTTTTTTTTTTTTTTTTTTTTTTTTTTTGTTCAAAATACATTTTTTTGAAATTAGTCGCTTTTGATATCAAAATAATGCTCATGATTTGCAGAATATCAAATTTGAATTTATTTTCTAATATTGTGACTTTTTCTCAATATTTCTAGAATTCATAAAAAAGTACTTTGCATTTTAATTGCCGTGAATATAAAATTCCAAAGGATTCTCAAGTTCTTCAGCTTGTGTGTTTACATCGGCTCAACTCCGATTGTGCAAGATTGGAACCTGATGGCGGATATAGCCATTAGTGTCAAACATAAACCTTTTTACCTTTTTTTTTTTTTTTTTTCCTAGTATTTCTCGCCTTTCTAGCTGTTTTTCTAACAATTTCTTAGGAAACCATATTATCTTTTTTCCAACATGACTGCAAAATCATATTTCTAATTTAAAAACATGAAATCATATTTCAAATTTGAAAACATTTTTTCACATTGGCTAAGTGACGTATCTTTCAACATTAAGATTGTCTAGCAACGGTGAGACCCCGGACGGTCATGCGCGGGTGCGCAGGCTCACCCGGGTCCTCACTGTTTGTCTATTTGGGTGGGTAACACAGCTTACTTTTTTCACATGGCGTATCTTTCGACACTAAGATTGTTTAGCAACAGTGAGACTCGGATGAGAATGCGTACGTGCGCAGGCTCGTCTGGGTCCTAACTGTTCGTCTGTTCGGGTGGCAACAAAGCTTACCGATTTTGACATTGTTAGTTGACGTGTTATTCTATGTTTAGATCGTCCAGCAGCAGAGCAGTGGGATCCCGGACATGACTTCGCAGGCTCGCCCGGGTCTTCATTGTTTGTCTATTCTGGTTATAACACAACTTACTGTTTTTCACTTTGATTCTACACAGCTTACTGCTTTTAACGTTGTTAGTTGACGTAGATTCGCAGGCTTGCACGGGTCCTCATTGTTTGTCTATTCGGGTGATAACACAACTTACTGTTTTTCACTTTGATTCTACACTAAGACTATCTAGCAGCAGTGAGAGCTCGGACGAGACTACGCATGCGCGCGGGCTTGTGCGGATCCTCACTGTTTGTCTATTCGGATGGTTACGCAGTTTACTGTTTTTCACATTGCTAGTTGACGTGTTATTCTACACTAAGATTGTCTAGCTGTCTAACAGCAGTGATGTCCCGGACGAGACTGTGCAGGTGCGCAGGCTCGACCGGGTCCTCACTGCTTGCCTATTAGGGTGGTAACACAGCTTACGATTTTTCACATTGTTAGTTGACATCATTCTACACAAAAACTGTCTAGCAACAGTGAGATCCCGGACGACATTTCGCAGATGCGCAGGCCTGCCCGGGTCCTCACTGTTGGCCTGTTCGAGTAGTAATACAGATTTCACATTGTCGGTTGGCGTATTCTTGTATATTAACACTGTGTTTAGCAACAGCGAAAGGGCGGGCGAGATTGCGAGGATGCGCAGTCTGGCTCGGGCTGTCGCTGTTGTCATGCTATTGCGGTGTATTTATATCTGCTACCGTATTTTCTTTTTGATTCACAGAAGCAATGACACATAACTTTCGAATGCTTCCAGTAAATCAATAAACTATCATATGTGTTATACAGGTAAACTTTTCTGCAGGTTATTAAAGAGAGGCCAGTAAAATAAAGCACGCAATTATGAAAGAATATTCTTTCTTTCTTCAATGAATTTAAATACATGTCATTTATAGTAAATATGAACTTAATACCGTGTGTGTGTGTGTGTGTGTGTGTGTGGGGGGGGGGGGAATGAGACATGGTTTTGATGCAAAGATTAAAAAAAAAAAGATTCAAAAATTTATTCTGCATTCAATCCAAAACAAGTAGGATTATGACAGAAACATGAAAATACATGTACATCACATCGACATCACACATATTTTGTTACTTATATTAAATATCCTAATAATGGATATTTACATGTATATGTCTTAGTATTACATAATTATTACATATGTAACCTACTACAATCATCTTAAATAATTATTTGCAGTAAACCCATTAACTGTAAAGCAACAAAACTTTAGAATTCTAAAGTTACCAAACATCTTTTATCGTTATTCCTTTATCATTACTCCTGATGCATGGTTCGAAGATCTAAGCACTTACAAAGTCTAAAACCAACAAATTGACATCCAGCTCTTGACTATTAAAAAAGCAACAGAAATTTATCTTCTAGACCTAGGTCTGCAAAGTTTACTACAAACTGAGCAATATCTTCAAATAACTTGTTTCTAAGGTCATTATACTTATTGCATACACATATGAAATGAATTCATCCTCAATTTCAGAGTTGATGACATATCTCATAAGTTCTTAAATGAACTGGAATTTTTGAATACCTTCCTAATTCAACATTTAATCTATGGTTCGAAATTCTTAACTTTGTATATTTTGAGAAGATAGTCTTCTCTACTTTAACTGCCAGCTAATTTTCAAAATTATTAGTAGTTTTAAATTTACAATATGTTCTTAATGTATTGTAGCATTTTCAGTATGAAAAGCTCCCTTTATTGATTCAAAAAAGAACTGTTCATATTTACTAAAGAACACTTTTTTCAAAGCATGCATTAATTTTGGAACAGACATTGTGGATTTATTTCCCCACACATGATAAAAACCGATGTATTTTAACACACAAAAAATATGAGGATTAAATGTGGAAGCAATATTACCATCTAAGTGAATTAAAGACAAGTAAGAAAATCTATTATATTTTTCAAAAGGGTTGTCATTCAAGTATAGCCAATACTTAATGAATTGCAATAAGGCAGATATCATAACTGGATATCGCCCAAGCTCAGCTTTAAATGCAAGATTAGAAGCATACTTGTTGACACCAAGGCTACTTACAGTACTTTGTATGAATTTTTTCTGGCAAAAACTCTTTATAACGTTTTTCTAAAGTAAACGTTGATGCATTAGTCGAATTTTTACTCACATTAAATAGACCACAACTCAGATCCATATAAAAGGAATGGTTTCACACATGTATCAAATAATTTTAAAAGTAACTTAGGGTTCAATGACTCAGTTTGAAATTGCCGTCTTTTAATGCCTCATTACTCAAATACTGATATTGCATTGGTAAATGTACTAGATGCTCTCATCAGTATTCCAAGGTATTTATATTCCTGTACATTTTCCAACAAAATATTATTAATGTAAAATCTGTACTTACTAAGCAACTTACCACATTTATTAAAAACTATAACATTACTCTTTTCTATGTTTAAATGCCATAAATCACAAAAATCTTGAAGACTCTAAAGACAATTCTGGAGTCCTTCTTTAGTTTCTGATAACATCACTAAATCATCCGCGTACATCAAACAATTAACAACAGATTCACCGAGTGCAATTGGTGCACATTTTTCCTTATCAAAGCATAAAGGTAAGCCATTAACAAAAAGGTTGAATAATCAGTGACTTAAAATACATCCCTGTTTGGCACCAATGTTGGATAAGAAAGGATCAGTTAGCCCTGATTGAAGCTTAACAGAATATCTAACCGCAGAATACATATCCTTTAAAATGTTGTAGATCTTTCCATGAATTCCGCTTTTCAACAATTTATAAAATAATGCCTCTCTCTAAACGATATCAAATGCTTTACGTAGATCCACAAAACAAGTAAACAAATATGTCTTGTTCCCGAAACTTTTATCAATAATGGATTTGAGTGTATAAACATGATCTGTTGGTCTGAAAGATTTCCTAAATCCTATCTGATTTTCAGTAATTTTGTTATTATCAACAACATATTTATTTAACCTATTGTATAAGACTCTTGAGAATAACTTACTTAGGCAACTTGATATTGAGATCCCTCTATAATTTGAAGGATCATTAATGGATCCAGACTTAAATAAAAGGTTTTATGAAGCTTTCAGACCAATCACTAGGATAATGACCAGATCCATAAATAAGATTGAACAGTTTACATGCTTGAACTTGAATGTTTAAGCATTTCATTACTGATACAATCAGAATCAACACTTGTATTATTTTTTAGACTTTTACCCGATCTTATTTCCTGCATTGTAATAGGTTCACTAAATTCAGATGCACTAACTGGCGGTAAAATCGAATCCTCAGGAAGCTGAAACTTGTCAATACCATCAATATTTTTTAGGTTACGATATAGACTATCACAATCCTGATCAAACCAACTTTTATTTTCCCTTAATCTCTTATGTGTAGTTATTTTTTATTTTGAAGCTAAATGGGTGTTCAAAGCCGAAGTTATATGTTGATAAATGGACTAGTACCATTAAGCACCAAACTATAAACTTAAACTATAAACTATAAATCACTGTTTAGAATTATGTACAACTACCTATAATTCAAACAAATGGGTATAACCTTTTATAAACATTACAGCAATTATAGCTCTGTGGTATAATGGTTAGCACGCTGGACTTCAGCGTCATAGGTGACTGGTTCGAATGCCATACGATACACATTTTTTTTTCTTTTCTACTTTTCCATTACTGAAACAGGAATTTTATGGTTGTTAAAATAAAACAAATCGGTTGAAGATTTGCTATATTGTTTTTTTTTATATCTGCTCAAAACTCACCGAGGCTACCGAAGCGGTTCTTACAAGTATTCATTGTTTTTGTTTTGCTTGAGGTTTTACGCGACCCTAACCACACCTTTCAGGGAAAGCTTCCTAGCCGTTCACCAGTACTAAGTGCCCGTTTTCTGTCAGCCACCGACAGCTGCCGTACTTGATCTTACAAGTACAGACTAATACATGTACTGCATCGTACCATGTTAAAATCTTATCAATTTAATACTTACTTTGTGAATAGACACAATTTCTGATTAGTTTCAATAGACATAATAAATCCTTTTCAGTTTTATGACCCTTATAGATAGCAAGCCTACCTAGGCTAAGCCCCGCCTACTTTTCCTGAGCTGGTTACCAGTTCAAATCGACCTTGGAACCAGACCACCGATTTGAAAATCCTGTCTTTAAATCTCAGCTCAGGCCCGGATCCAGGGGTGGGCAAAAGGGGCACATCCCAACCGCCCCGCCCCCCCCCCCCCCCGAAGCGACCGCTAGTCATACCTTGCCCCCGGTATTTTTCGATATTACACTCTTATGCATAAGCTACCCAGATATATGCGATTTCCAGAAACAGGGAGTTCATAAATGATAATGAAAGAGCCATTCAATAGTAAAAGGCATGCTGTGAATTGTCAATAACTTGTTAATATTGCCCTGCTGATAGGTAGCATAGGGTCAGTTACATCTTCTTTTTATCTAGATATGTACATGTTTGAGTAGAAACGGTTTCATTTTGCTGTTCTAAGTATTCTATTAATTTGTTTTCAAAGAGATTTTAATCCTAACCACTCTCTCTGCTAATTCAGCAGTCGACAAATTGGTGACATTTGTCTTATTTTGCCCCTTAAACAGGATTTGACATTTCATGCAAATTGTCTCAATTAAAAACCTGTTTTCTGAGAAATATAAGAAAAATATTTCAAAATGTTGTCTGCTAAAAAAGTTACCCATAGAGCTAAGTGCTAATTTATTTATTTAGCCTCATCATGAGAAACCCTGTCTTTGGAGTTACAACCAGGTGTGAAATAGATCAGACTGCGCAGCTGCAGAGAAAACCTAGAGTCTTGAAAAACTTGATAAGTTGTACCGTCTAAGCAGTGAAGAGGAAATAAAGGCGCTGATCAGACTATGCAGATGCAACAGGCTGATCTGCGCCTTTGCAGAATAATGAATGAGTGAATTTTTTTTTTTTTTTTTTTTTTTTTTTTTTGACGTTCGGTGGGTTGGTTGTGAGGGAGGGGGGGGGGCATGGGAATTGCACCCCCACTTTACCCCTACTCCACATAATCCATATATATTTGTATGGGTGTGGTGGCTGAAGGGACAGGCAGGTTATCCAGGATTCTGCATGTCTAGCATGGATAATTATGAAACTAGCCAGAATTATTTTGCAGCTTAGAAATTACCTGTATAAGGCTGAAGGTTTTATTTGTTTGTTTGTTTGTTTGTTTTTTTTTTTTGTTGTTGTTGTTTTTTTGTTTTTTTTTTTTTAGTTTTACGGCCCAGTCAACACTATTTAGGTTATTTTTGAACCTTTAGGTTATTTTTGAACCGGTCAATTTACATAACCGCACTTCCTGTGTAGGCTTATACATAAGTTGTTAACCAGTACAGTGCACATTCTTTCGCCAGAAACTGACAAAGGCCCTTCTTGAATCAGTGGGAGGGAGAGAATGACCCCACAAAAGAATGTTGCCCCAGCATCTTTCGAACCCGCGACCTCCTAAAATTGACAGAAAAGAAAAACAGCCTGCAAGATTAATGAAAATGACTTGAAAATAGCATTGAAATGCATTCTCAGGCAATCCAATTTTAAAAATTTCCCGGGGGAAGCCCCCCAGACCCCCCTTATGCGGGGAAACCCCCTCTCATACTCTCCCCCTCTCGCGGCTTACACCGCTCGATACATGTCTTCGGCAGTCAATGTCCACCCCCCCACCCCCCACCGTCTTCAGACCTTCTGGGCCCAGCCCTGCAGCTTCAATAGAAAAATGATTTAGAGGGTCAAACATTGTTATCATCCGATCATGATAAGCGACTGAAGTGAAGATTGAATTTGCAAACTTTTACATTCATTGCTAACTTTAAAAAAATAGCATGTATAGATATTTTCAGTGGTACGATGAGTAATATCCACCAGTTCATTAGCAAACATTTGTTTTATCGGGAGTCTTTACCGTCTGCTATTGAAACTACATCATTGGATTTTGGGTATTTTCCGGATTCGAATATGATGGGAGAGAAGCCAAACTGCGCTCGATAGAAGATTTCGAAAGTTAATCTTGTTCAAAGCATTAATATTCGGCCATCGTTTTTAGACATGTGTGAAACAAAACTAACCAAACAGCAGTCGCCATTCCTCGGGCAGAGTAGATATACAGCACGGTAGATTTTCTTATGCCGCGAGCTGTACACACGGGCACTTTTCTTACGACGCGAGTTTCGCGGACGGTGAGACGGACTCTGAAGGACGGACACACATAAATTTGGGACACTGACAGTAGACAGAAGATGGCGGAAACTTTTATATTGGTCATAAAATTGGCCCGTATGGAACACATCAGGGAAACATCTTCGTGCAAATTGTACCTCACTTATATAGCAATAAGCATGTCAGTGAGCTTCAATGGTCTTAACTATGGCTATGTAGATTGATATAAGGAGCGATTCCATTAAACAATAATGCCATTAAATTTTATAATTATATACGAGAAATAAAAATACCGTCAGAAAGCAGTTATTTAATACGTATTTGCAAAGATTACCGGGAATGCATAGATACGTTTCCGTAATTAGTATGCGCCGTGAAAAGTGTCCGACAGATAAGCATTTTTCTGCTAAGGCAAGAAATTGTTTAACAAAATGGCTATTAATATACTGCAAAGAAAAATCAAAAAAAAAAATCCATCTCTTGTTTTTATCCCTGTCCAGACTCTCTCTCTCTCTCTCTCTCTCTCTCTGAGTGGTATAATTTAAAGAGTTGTTTGAGGAAATGACAAACAAAGATTACATTTACTCGGACATCAACCTTAATTCTGTAACGCTAAGCCCTACCATCTCGGTTTTAAGCGAAAACTTGCCTGCATGGTGTGAGTTCACCGGAAGGCAATACAAAAAAATTGTGTTTTCAACAATCAAGATTTTTCCTTTTCCCCAACATGTTAACACTGTATTCACAAATGATGTAATGTATCGTTTCCCAGAATTACCAAATATTGACCATATTTAAAACACTAAGTTACAGTTCATTCTGGACGGTAACATTTCTGTAAAAATGACCTTGGAAAAGTGAACTTATGGTATAACAATCGAACACGAAGAAAAACGCGAATGCATCAAGGTTTACCCCTCTCCATCCGTCTGTTCGTGCATATGCGCATGTGTAATATCTTGTACTTCCTGCAAGTGAACACACGTAATATATCTTCTATAAAAAGGCAATCCTATAGTATATACAAAATTATACAGGCTTTACTAAGCTCATAGAACCCTAACTCCAACAGTAGGCAAACCAGAGTTCTGCACATCGTCTGATAGTATTTAATACGGCTAGCTACGGTTATCCTTTTGGCAAAAATCGCAGAAGTTCGTGCGATAAGCCGCAAGACAGTCCTACGAATTTGCAGCGTCGGACGGTTGTCGCAGCGTCGTACGTCAAATTTCAACATACACATTATTTCTACAATTTTTGGCGATTTTTGCACGCTGTACGGCTGCCGTAAGATAGCCTCAAGACAAACGCAGGGTTGACATATGATTTCGCACGATTTTCAAAGGTTTTGGATACTGGCCGTTTTCGCACGATGAACGCACGAACATGGTAAGGCATTCGTGCGACAACCTTACATTTATTTCTTTATCGTACGGATGACTGCAAGAATTCTTATGAAAGCCTTGCGACAGTTTTGTAAATTTGCACGACAGTCCTACGGCCATCTTGCGACTGTCGTAGAAATTATTTGCAATTTCGGACGTTGAAGCTGCTAACATCGTTCTATAACTGAAACAGCCGTACGGGCATTGTGAGGCTGCCTTGCGATATCAAATACATATCAGGAAATCGTACGGCAAAAAATCGTACGCCTGATGTGAAACAGGCTTAATTATTTTAAATTTTTCACATGGGCTTTCGTTTTGGAAAAGCCTAGATGTGAACTATAACTTACAAATGGTTCAGAATACCATCAATAAACCATATAATTCTCGTTGTTTACGATAAGATGCATTGGCTAATAAAGGCTATGCCCCGCACGAGAAGAACATGGATCTCGGATTCCCAGGGATACTTCGGGGGCATGTCCCACACCTTCTCTTCATAAAATGCTTTCAATCTTGATACTTTTTCAGACAACCACCCATAAACCATATATATTCTTGATTCTTATAAAAAAAAACACATCAGTGACAAGATTCTTTGGTTCCACAGGGGTCGCCTGGAGCATACCCAAACCTTTCGCTTCACAAAAGGTTTAATGTCTCCGTAAAACGTTAATATCACCTTCCCATAACCATTAATACACTTTTTCTTTCTTTCAAATAAGACACATTCAGTGACACAAACCTTGAGGAGACATCTGTGTTTTTCTTGAAAATAAATTTCAGTTTTAACTTTTCTTACGCGCCACAGTCCGTTGCCACGAAGCCTGTTCACTTGTAAACGCGCTCTGTTTGGAGGTGCCTTTATCACTATCTTCACCAGATAAAGTTCACTGATGAACAGCAATTCCAGTTAAAACGCTTATGGTGCTGGTTTGTAAGGTAAGGTAATCAAGACTTACATGAATAATTTTCTACGTCATTAAGCGGCATTTAAATTACATCAGCAAACTAAGGTGCTTAAGAAAGAGAGAGAGAGAGAGAGAGAGAGAGAGAGAGAGAGAGAGAGAGAGAGAGAGAGAGAGAGAGAGAGAGAGAGATGGACGGACGGACTATGAGGTTCGTTTTATCACGAGCAATGCAGTCGAAGAGGTAAGACGCAAACTGGAAAAGTCCTGAACAAACCGCAAACATTGCCGTTACAAAAGAATTTTTTCAAAGTATACAACCCGCCTGTCATCCTTTTCATTGAACTCTTCAGCCACTGGATTCGGGCCATAATCAATGTTCAACAAGATTGGCCGTGCGCTTCGCTCAAAGAACAGCGAAAACTCATCAGGCTGTGTGTTGAAACAGACATATCTAGACCGTCCAGGTTGTTATGGGATATAATTTGGCTTCGATTATGACGATCAAATGCTGGTGACCAACAGAAACAATGTGACATTTCGAATGCCATGCAGCACCACTGCAATAAAAGAAAATAAGTTTCGCCTCCGCACAGCCTCATTACTTGTCGTCAAAATAAACTGTGTCCTAAAATTTCAAAAAAAGTAAACAAGTCCACAATGATAGAAATGATGTCAATAAGAACAGGATCTATTGAAAACGAAAACAAAAGATAAACAACGAAAGAAAAGTTATCACTTATGGTGGGATTCGAACTTCAGACCCCATGCATACGACCCCATGCATACGAACTAGCCATAGTTACCACTGCGCCAGAAAAGCTGTTGTAATGTTTGCTAGTCAGTTTTATTATAAATCAATATTTTGTCCGCTAAGAAGTACAACTATTCATAACAGTGAAAATGGTCAGTTTCTTCGCTTGAATAAACAACTTTGCGATGTGGATCTAGCTTTACGATTATCTAGTATTAATGGAAAACGTCTATGTAAAATGCATTATTACGTATCAGCTAAATCCGCCGCCACCCGATAGTCGTTAATTTTAGTTATAGTTTATAGTTTTTCTTAATGGAACTAGTCTAATAGAGGTTATATCGTTAGTAACATCATTTATTTTATATCAGTCTTTTCCAAATCCCATGAACGGGATAAAAAATTCTGTACTGATTTTTCAACATCGTCAGAGAAACAATAACATGAAGAAAAAAATCAGCGGCTGGAGGTTTTCTTAGTAAATTATAATTTTTTGCACAATGATTTAGACCAAAACATGTTGTTATTTGGCAGTGATCAGAGTGAACTGTAAAATCTTCTACTTTGAAAAAATTTACATGCTGTATCAAAAGGCAGTGTTTTCATATAACGTGTATGTGTTTCTTGCCAAGCTGATAGTAAATATATGTTTCCTTCATAAGATTTGCACTTGATAATTATAACGTAAATGATGATATTTTACACCTGTGTATTTGTTTTCGTCTACTTTCCTTTATTCTTTTCCTTCTTTCTTTTGCCATGAAGTCCGACCTTTTTTCTGAATGTGTGAGACGGACCTGTGATGCACGATATAGATCTATTCTCCATTTTATATTTAGATATGAAAATATCACTTGATCAATGGAGAGCATCAATAGGTTTGTTTCGCGCTGTCAGATTTAAGGATGTTGGCTATTTTTGTATAAAGTTAGAACACATTATTATGCTAGTTTTACTGGTAATCCTCTTTGCTAAACGTTTCTTGAAAAACTTGTATCAATTTGCATTTCTTTTAAAACTCAAATTATATTACTAGTGTATTTTCTAAGGTGTTACTCCAAGCGGGAGACCAGAAAGGAATCCAGGCCCATTTACCACTTCTCAAGACTTGGTATTAGTTCACATGAACATTAGAATTATTCGAAATAAATTAAACTTTGTTAAAACAATTTTCTAGACATGAACATTATCTGTTTTGCTAAATCGCACAGATAATTCGGTTTCACCCGACACCCTAATGCCTGATAATTTTAATATACATTATCGCAAGGACAGAAGCAACCATGGTGGCCGATTTTTAATGTATCTTAAGTCTACTTTAGCACATAAGGGAAGGCTGGATTTAAAAGTCTACTGCGAAGAATCCATATGGGTGGAATTACAAGGAAAAGAGAAATACCTCATTGGTACTTTTATAGTCCAAGAACAGCTGATGTAATTTTTTCACAATTTAAATCTTAATCTTAATTTGGAAAAGGCAATAGAAACAACCAAATGTTATTATACTAGAGGACCTAAATGAAGATTTCAAAAACAGGAATTATCATCATTTATCAGATAAATACAATAGATTCACCCACCAGACAACAAGCAATATTAGACGCTATAATTATACTAGATGATATGGCGTTTTTAGATTCTGGGACCATCGATATTCCAGGCTGGATATCATAAGGCAACTTATATTAGATTACCGTTGTCCCATCGACATAATTTAACTTACTCTCGACCTGTTTGGTTATATAAGAGAGCGAACTTTGAATCATTAAGACGTAAAGTTGCTGAATTTTATTGGTCTTGTTTACTTCAGGGAACACTGGACGATGCTTATGAACTTTTTACTTCTTCTTCTTTTCTATTTTTTGTTAAACAATCAATTCAACCTCAGACCTTAACAATTAGGGAAAATGATAAACCCTGGTATGACTCTGAAATAAGATCATGTTCGCGGAAAAGAGACAAACAAAAAAAAGAAGGCAATAAATAAACTACATCGATACACATTTTATCTACCCTCATAATTCCTCAACTGTACGTCAAACATTGCGAGGTTAGACTTAAAGGCGGTTCTTATTGTGATAGTTTTTCTTTACGAATGTTGCAAAATGAAAAACGCTCATCTAATTGTAGCAATACTTGTGAAATGTGGGAAGCTGGGACATTTGGGAGAAGTTGCGCAGGTCGCACGCTACAACTTTGTCGCTCAACATGTTTCACTAAAACCAAAAGAAAAAAATTATTGGGAAAATAATGCGAAAAAATATAAAAATAATAGAGTTTAGTATAGTATCCGCTTTATTGTGCTTGAACGTAATTCTTTCAACCGTAACTTAAAATACTCATTTTTTCTTCAACGACGTCGAAGTCGTCCAGAAATTACGCCATTAGTTATCTTATATATGTATTTATTTATGTTGTTAAATACATTGAAAGGACAATATAGTTTTCACCTTCTTTAGTAGTAGTAGTGTAAAGAAACAGCTATTGGCAGTATCACTATTTATTGCTGTCCATTAGTAAATATTCAACTATCGTATGTTTTTGTTAACTTAGATGAGTATAAATAATGGAATTTTATCTCTGGAAAATGATAAAATCAGTGGAATATTTCTTTTTCTTTCTTGTTATTTCACATTTATTCGGCACCCGACTACAGCTTTAGTTACAAACCATTTTGTCTTAGATGTTCTCATTTAATTGTTTTTGCATCCTTCGCAGGTGATCTCCATCGCCACTATTTTCAAGAACGGTGATTGTGTTTTTTATATGCTACTGGTTTTAGTGTATAGTTAAATATTGTAATGATCCTGTTCTTTAGAAAAATAAACATTTATAATTTCCATGTTCTGTCGATAAATTCTGTGTCGACAGACTGGCTTAATTCTTGTAATTTGTACACACTATAAGAGCGTGGCAATCACCTTCTTGTTTTGTATCGTCGGCAAGATGCTCCCGATCTTAAATAAACAGTTCATCCCGTTGCACTTCAGACTGCATATTTCTCCTGAATTTTAGACTGCTTTTTATTGCGCGACTTAAAAGGATCTGATGCTCGATACGTTTACTTTTTGAACATTATGTAAAATTTATTGTTCTCGGCATCCTACTAGCCAAGGTACAGATCTGTCTATCTGTCGCATCTTTAAACAGGAGCTTCGTGTGTCTTCGACATTATATTTTGAAAGTGCAAAATAATGACTGTAAGAGAAACTTTGAAATACGCAGTGTATGCCGATATAGGCTAATTGTGTTGTTGCAAGATGTCAGTGTGTTTTCCCGCGGTAACTTATCAACGACTTTTGAGTAGTCTAAAAGGTTAGCTTACGCATCACTAGTATCTCACCGCTGTTGCTCATCGGTATATTTTAGTTACCTACCTAATTGCAAACGCATCCTTTAATTGCATCCTTAATGGTGTGGTGGCGTCGTCTAAAGCTGTATTCTTCAAAGAATGCATGTTAAAGTAATTTAGGGAAGCTTTTAGTATGATTCTGTGGCGTTGCTTCTATCAACATGGCAAACCCTTTTGATTTCTCGAATTATCTGTGGAAAACTTTTCTGGCAATACATCATTAGACATTGGAATATTTTCATGGGGTCCACATAGTATATTCTGGTGTCTTTGAAATAGTTCCGTTTAACTGGTGCTGAGGGCACATGCAGCTCTGAAAGTAAAAAAACTGTCAGATGAAGAGTATCACTAAAACCGAGACTAAGATTTACTTTTTGTGTTTTTTGTTTCCAAGGTCTATAGATTTTATTTGTCCAGTCGTAACTGTGCTTGCATCTTCTCCTTCTTCAGGACTTCCTATTTGGCACCCTGTTTTTCTTTTAACCTTCAGTAGCTTCCTAACATTACTGTTTTAGAAATGTTTAGTCTTCTTCTCGCCCATGTTTCCGTGTATTTTAATTTAATTGAAACATTTTGATCAAACAGAGAAGCTCTTATACCATTTTATGTCTGTACCTTGATTTGGGCATGCAGTCGTCAAAATTATCTTCCGACAAACCTGTATCTAATAGATAGGTCATCATCAGAGGTCTGAAAAATATTTGTAAGTATGGATGGAAATATTATGTTAAACAAGGATGCTACCAGCCCACAGCATTGCTTTGATCTACTGATTACATGTATGCGTCTGCGAATTCACCATCATTCTGGACCTAGGAAAACATTCCATCACAGAATTGCTGCAACACCGCAGTGAGTCTATATGGCAGTACAACTGTCAGAGGCCTTCGCAACTGACCATGTTTGTCAACTTTGCTCAACTCATTTAATGTCATACAGAGAACCCCGTTCTTTTCCTGACATCTTTCTTGGAGTTACCGTGTTTTAAAACATATGAATTGCCCCTGTCCTTTTAGAATATATACTTTTAGAATGAAAATCTAAAAGGTTGCCTTTGGAAACAGAATACACAAAAGAATGAAAATCTGAGTTGCGAGGGTGCATAGGTCTTTAGCACTGGCTAAAGCGATATTCGATTTTCCTAGTGACCAGAATGGGCTCAACGATTTCGAAAGAAATTAAAATATAATCGTTGCTATTACTCGCACCTACACTGAAAAAATAAGTTAACCCTATACGAAGGCATCACCTCCTTATTTTTTCATTGTAAGTGAATGGGACAGATATTCTGATAATAGAATAGGACTGTGCATGAAAGAAAAAAAGGTGTGAAAGCAGATATTTGGGGTTAAAAATAAAAGTCAAAACGGATTGCCTTTGGAAACAAAGAACACACAAAATCACGAAAATCGTTATGCTGAAGAAACGCTACAAGTATATCCTAAACGCCTCCCTCAAGGGCTTTAACAAACCAACTGAGTCCTGGAATTTGACTGCACATGACCAAGCAAAGTGGCGCTGCCTCATCAAAAGGAGAATCTGATTATGAAGCGAAGAGAGTCTGCAAAACTGGGCGAAAGCGCCAGAGCCAATGCACCAGCATCAGATGAAACTTCGTTGAAGCTTTCTTGCACAATTTGTAACAGACAGATCAGAGCTAAGATTGGTTTAAGCAGTCATCCAAGAACACACACAACAGACTGCTCAGTTTGCTCATAGTAAGAATGACTGAGGAACACCTTTTCTTTAATCTCCCCATACAATTAGCTCGTTATCTATCTTTTCGGATATTGCATCTAATCCCGGAACTTTGCCAGTTTACAGGGTTTCAGTCGTTTTTACTGTTTTATTGACAGTGAAAATTCGTTTGGAAATGTCTTCTTCATTGATAATAAACGGTGGGTGATTAGGGACGGACCATGTGATTTTCTGTATGGGGTAGGCAGATGTGAGGGGCTGGGTTGTTTTCTTCAGCCAGAAGCTTTTTTTTCGCAAAGCAAGAAAATTTATTTTTTTACATGGCCAGAAAGCCAATTTATTTTTTTCTCACAAACTCCAGGGTGGCAAAAAGGTACGTCATAGTCACGTGGGTAAATGATACGGAGCACACGAAAATCATAGATAAACAGTGTCGCTTGGAAGTAGAAAAAGGGTAAATATTTTATGTCACGGGTAGTTTTCAGACTACATCTATGATGCAGCTACCCCAGAAACGGCTCTAATTACAACTTCTTACTATTCCAGCTCCCAGTATTGGTCCGTTTGAGAGCTTACCTCGATCAACCAAAGTTTTCCTGCAGATGGGAACACACCATGCGCTGAAATCACAAAGATAAATGGCGTTTTTGCTGCTTCGCCGACTTTTTAGAGTAATTTTGACAAACACGGTTGTCACAAATATCATTTATTATTTGGTCCGGTGCAACATTGCACAGTTTGTCGGCAGATCGATTGGCATTGAAACGCAACGACCGAAAATAAGTAAAAAAACTTCCAGATAAGGAACTTATCCAAATTCAGTGCTTTGTGGAAATGGTATAAAACGTCACAATTTTTCATAAGTGTATTTAGGCGGTTTATCGTAATGTCATTTTCTATTCGAATTTCTCTTAGCAAGCCTTACAGTTAACATTTTTGCTCTAACTACGTCACTGAAACTACGAGATACTCGTTTTAAGTTGATTGGCCAATAGCGAGAAATCAACTCATAAAGTCTCGTGACGTGCACATCTCTTCGTCAAGAACATCTTTCTCGCGAGATCTAACGATACCTTATTCAGATCTCGCACATTTGACGCTTTGAATTATTGCGGGATCTAGTCATTTTTGGCTCAAATAGCAGATGAAGAAAGCAATTGTATTCTGCATGAATTTCCCAGATACCATTAGGCCAAAGGCGATAGGTCAGTGCGTGATGGGGCGCTACCTGTCGGTGACAGTGCAAAAACAGTTTAACAAAATGGCGACTGACATGGAAAGAGCATACCAACTATTTATTTTTCGTTTCTACCGACTCTCATCAGATCTACTTATTTTGTTGACATGAAATGAAAGCTCTGACCCCCATAGCGCGGTAGGGAGTGAGAATCTAGGTCTTTTCGCCCCAAAACCGCACCACCCCTAGTCTTGTCGCCCCAAAGACGTTTCGACCCTTGTCGTTTCGCCCCACTGGTCGTTTGTCCCCCACCCTTCCCCGCCCCGCGCCCCCAGTCGTTTCGGTCTTCTTGTCGTTTCGCCCCTAGTACATTTAAAAAGAAATGCAGCAGAGAATTTACAATCATTACATCTTATCAATAGAGTAAGATACCTAAGCTTCTGTAAACAAGAACCTGCTTTATGATTAAACAAGGCAAATATTTGTAATACAGATCAGCCTGTCTACCGTCGACTCTGAACGACGCATATGATGTTTACCTCCGAGATAGCATGGTATCTTTTGTTTCTGTATCACCGAAATCGCTTCTAGGTAATGTCTGTAGCTGTACAAGCTGGTTTTAAACTTACCTGATTAAAACCGTGACTTCGCAACGTCTGATCAGCCCCTTTTTTTGGTTTGCTTTGAGATAGTATATTATGATTAATGCCTATTAATCTATTTCTCTATTCTTTCTGAACAGGTCGATTAAAGTCTCACCATGCATCCGTACCGTCTGATCTGCGCCTTTGTCGTTCGCTCTGTGATAGAATAATGGTGTTAGATTCTGTATTTTGGGTTTGAATGCTGTATAGTTTTTTTTGCTGCCAGCCAGAAAAACGGAAACCCTGCATCTTTACAATCTGATATGTGCCTTTGTTGTTCATTCTTGAATATTATAATGCTGGTAGTTTCTCAGTCCGGAGTTTAAATGCTAGATAGCTTTTTTGCCAAGCAGGGCAAGTTTAAATTTTACCTATGCAAACTCGTACGGTCCGATCTGTGCCTTTTAGTGTTAGATTGTATGATAGTACAATGTTTCTAGTCTATGATTTTCTATATCTGAATTTTAAGATTCAAGCGTCTGTTTGCATAGGAAAACGCCATATAACTAGTCAAAGAATCGTTAGAGTAAAACAAATAAAACCCGAAAAGTATCACGATGAATCAAATACGAGAAATCAACAGATACAATATGTTGACGGGATCCTAGAGATCGATGGGATGTCAAACAACACTACTGAAAATTTGAAGTAAAAAAGAATCATCAATTAAAACCCATGTTAATGTATTTTCCCTCTGTTCAAATGTTTGAAATAGCAAAATGAAAAACTGATTCAACAAATGGTAAAAGTGCATGATGAATTCTGCGAAAAATCACTATTGACGTGAAGCTTCCCTTTTCCCACGTTTCCATGGCGTTAGATGTAAAAACATACAGATGTGACTGCCAGAATTCTACAAAATTTGGATGGGATATCTTTAGCGTGTTAGCGCATTGGTGGTAAAAAGAAGAAGCTGAAGGCTTTATCCGCCTTTCCATGTTACATGTTATAATTGGATCTAAAGTTGATCAGTTCTTATGCGTTACTTCTTAATGCTTTACTCTGTGTCTGTCTGTTGTAAGCAAATAAATCATTCGCGATGGCCTTTAACAATTTCATAACTACAAGACTTGTCTCCACCCCTTTATATTTATATTAAAAAAAATGATAAAATATTTCAGTTAGTGTGGTAATATGGAACACGTCCGCTGTACATAATGATATAGACCACACATACAAGGGAAAAAGATACAGAACACACAATTTATGTGTGGCTTTATGTTTTATTTTCAGGTATGGCGAAAAGGAAAATACACCTGACTATCAAAGCCTCTAGGTCTCGGAAGAAAGACCTAAGACTTGGGAGATGAAAGGAAGCACCACTGATTCCGCGTTCATGTGTAAAATGGCCGGGTCTTCTAGTTGTCATAGCTTCACCACAGGCTATAGCCTGGATATTATGCGGCAGACTGCATGCCTAGTTGTCAACCCAATCATTGTTGATGGCTATGCTTCACTTTTTAATTGCATGACGGCGGTTCGGGCCTAGGACTCAATGACGGCCTCTTCGTAAAACCAGTGGGTTGGGGCTTGACGATATGTCTTTGGCTTGGCCCGCCGTGGTTCAACTATTGGTTTTCATTTACTCTGGCATACAGTAGAATTAGCCATGAGTACTCGTCTTTGTTTATTATAGTGATTAATTTGATTTTTATTTCGCTTTGATGCATTGACTGAGTTGGGAGCCTTTATGCGAACTGAATTTTTATGTATTTATGTATTAAGAGTAGCATCGGGACCCAGGGTGAAGTTAGCTGGCTGTAAAAGTGCTTTAAACCCCCCGGTGGTTTGCTCTACCGACCGTTCTAAGGCGATGGTCCCGGTGTTAGTCTTACTCTTTGTTGCTTTGTGGTTTATTCTACGAGGCGATTTGTTGTATGTCTTTCCGTGTGTCATTTTGTTCTTGTGTTTTCCAGTCCTTTTAGTATTGCGAGCTAATGTAAGTGCTTTTCGTACGTTTGTTCGATTTGTGCTTGTTTAGATTTGTAATTGTCGATGAATCTGCACGTGTATGCAGTGACTCGGAGAAGTTTCAGGTAAGTACTGTAATCAGTTGCCTGGGACCTCAGAACACTGTAGGCTCGAAACGGTTGTCGTCTGCGTCGGTTTATCATCTGCATATTCAGGTGACATCTGTAATGTTGACTGACTAAACTCCCAGGTGGGCCATTTTTCTCTGTTTGGAAGCCAGGCAGGTCCGGCGTCCCATAGTTGATTCCACGTGTAGGCCGGCCGGGTTGTCATCTCTAGGGTAGTATCTCCATGGTAACCTGTTTGTCAGTTGTTTGATCTCTTCTACACGGCTACGCACAAAACGTTTCAGGGCTTTCGTTGTTGTTAGCCAGTGACTATCCGATCAAAACGTCACATTCAATGTCTCCAGTATATGTGACGAAAGTCGTGCACCAACCAAGGCTGCCATCAGTTCCAGCTGAGGTAAGGTTAAGGACTTTAGTGGTGCTACTCTGTTTTTTGCTATGACAAGTCTGGCTAGGGTTTGATCACACAAGTATGCGGCTGCTCCATAAGACTTGACACTTGCATCTCGAATACGCTGGTTTCGCTGCCATGGCTTGTTGAAGGTAAGTACTGTCTGGCAAACTTCGTCTCTGTAACTTTATTGAAGGACCATGCAAGCTGGTTCCAGGTCTCACATATGTGATCAGGTAAGGGTGTGTCCCAGTCATACTTGTCTGTCCACAGTTCCTGAAGCAATATCTTAGCACGGACAGTAACGGGGCTCAGAAGGCCGAGAGGATCATAGATCTGTGACGAATATCTGAGAATGGTTCTTTTAGTCACAACTTCAAGAATCGGAATATTTCTCTCCGCAAATGACATATCTTTGGTTGGGTCCCATCTCAGTCCAAGGATCCTCACGTTTACGTCACTATCTTGGGTTCCGTCGAGGTCCGCTTGAGTTCGCAATGCTTCACTGTTTGAAGTCCATGCCCGAAGGTTCATACCCGCGTTTGACATCAAGCTTCTTGATTCTGTGAAATACTGGAGTAGGTCACTCGTTCTCGAAACTTGAAAGTACATTGTCAACGTATATGTCTCTCTTGATGATCTCTGCTGCTGGCACGTGCTTGTTGTAGTCTAAGTGTTTCAAGAGGGTTGCACTTAGAATGAACGGTGAGCAAGTGGCTCCAAATAACACCGACGAAACGGTAGGTAGATAATGGACTGTCCGGGATGTGGATGTCACTAGGCCACAAGATACGGGTAACATCTCTGTTTTTCTCAACAAGACCGATGTGCAAAAAAGCTTTCTCAATATCGGTCGTGGCAGCGTGACTATGGATACGGAATCTCTTTAGTATACTGGTAAGGTCATTCAATGCTGGAGGTGTAGATTCCAGACAATCGTTGAGACTAGGCAAGTTGGGCGACTTCCGGCTGCTGCAATCGTAAACGATTCGAATGGGCGTGGTCATTGAGTCCTTTTTCACCGGACGATGGGGAATGTAGTGGACGTCCTGTTGTTGGGGTATCACTGTCGACTTTCTCTATGAACCCACGGCGTTCCTGTTCAGTAATGATCTCGTCGTACTTCACCAATAAAGGTGGCTCTCCTTGCAGTCTTCTGATCAAGTTCCGCGTTCTTTTCTAGGCGACATCGTAGTTGCTAGGCAGTTCCGCGTGGTCACGTTTCCATGGCAACTTAGCGGTGTAACTTCCGTCCTGGTACACTATAGAAGACTGCTGGTATTCGTTGAAGTAGTCTGTTTTGTCCGTATCATCAGATGTTTGTGAGATCCCCATGTTTTCTAGGGTCTAAAAGCGTTCAAGTACGTCTGTCGGTGGTCGTGAAGCCATTATGTTGAACACATGTTCAGTAACGTCGGAGTTCTGCGCATGCACTGGCCCTGATAGCCTATCTTTGACTTCACAGCTGTAGGTCCTCGAATTACATGGTCTTCGACGATGTCCCAGTAAAAGTCGGTACCTATTAGCATAGATATTTGGAACGTCGAATCGCTGGTTCCCGGATGGACGAGTCTAAGTCCGTGCAGATATGGTAGCTCCGATACATGCTGTGTTCTGTTGTTTATAGGCGTTGAAATGGTTGGCACAACCAGGACTCGAACTGGGATCATCTGGCGATTCTCTGCAATAACGTGCACCGTAGCAATGTCTACTTGCTGCACCTTTCTGGTTGTTCTTCCAAATGACGCCAGGTATATGGTCTCGGTGGTTTCTCTCGTAAGTTGCAATTCTGCTGCCAAATGCTCCGTTATGAATGACTTCTGCATAGGATACTGGCTTCCGCGTGCACGTGACTAGCCGATGTAACGGTTGCTGTAGCAGTTTTCAGTAAAACTTCCTTGTCTGGCAGGTTTGTATTTGAATGTAATACGGCTGTTTCTGACGTCGTAGTCTCATTACTGCTAGTACTTGAAGATTGGTTCCCTGCTTGGCTGCAGCAAATCGTTGTGTGGTGCTTCCGCTTGCATTTTAGACATCTGTTACTGGAACTGCACTTTGCCACTGGCCAAACAGTTGAAACATAAGCTTTCACCACTTTCAGCCTAGAATCCGCGTCTGTGTAAACAGCACAGTCGCTTGATCTGTGTCCGCCGTCGCAAAATGCACACTTTATCACGGCTCTTGGAACTTTTCCTCTGTTTGACGGTCTCGGGCCTGGCTGTGCTCTTTTCCCGGGTTTCGCTGTGGTGTGAAATGACGCCGTAATCGCGTTATCGTCGAGTCCCGGCTCAGTGTATGTGGTACCAGCCTCCATAATGCCGATTTCTCTGTTAATCGCGCGGCGTAAATCTGCTAAAATCCAGTCATTATCACCATTTTCACGGGCAAACTGTTTGCGAATTTCTGCTGGCATTTTCTCTAACACAACAGGCACAAGCAAATTACCATACGACATTGACCCATAGCTTCTAAACTGCGAATATAAGTCTCCATTTTATCATAAAAGTTTCTGAGACTAGACACTTTACTAGACGGTGTGGGCAATTTGATCAAGGCTTGCATAGCGGCGTGCGTAATTTTCTGCTGTTTGCCAAATCATTCTTTCAATAAGTCTGTTGCTCGGACATAGTTTGCATTTGTCATAGCGAACCCTTCAACAACACGTGCGGCGGTGCCTTCAAGCTGGGATTTCAGGTACGTAAATTTCTGAACATCTGTGAGATTGGCATTAGAATGGATAATAGACTCATAACTGTCCCAAAAAGACATAATATCACCACTGAAGCTTGGCAACGAAATCTTTGGTAATCTGTAGAACTGAGCCGAATTTGCAGAGTTACTAGAAGAAGAAAAGCTACTCACAGTTCTGCCGGGATGGATAGTGTCTGTGTTGGGATTCAAATCGTTGCTGTTCGCTGGCCCCTGAATTTCCTTGGTCCTCTCCGTGGGTTGAGATGCTCTCAGAATGTTGACCTCGGAAAGCTCGTAGGCGGCACAATTTGATCTCCAGTTCCATGAAATATTCATCGGTTTGAAACGTCTCCTCCTCGGTTCCATCCGCGTCAGTCTGCGACAAGATCTTGTCATTTAATGTCTCTAGAATTTGCACTTTCCCTTCGATAGCTGCGAGAATGGCGTCGAACTCCACCACTGAATCATTCTCCCTCGTTTGTTAAATTTTCTGCAAATATCTCTCGATGAAACGTCGATGCCCCTCGCTCTGTGTTTGCAACTTTTGTAGATTCATGTCGGCTAGATGGTATATGAAACTTGAGGAAAATAGTAACAAAGAAGCGTTGTGATCTGTTCAGGTTCTGTTAAGCCAATAACGTTATGTACATACACTAGAAAACATAATGACGTTGCGTCATGACCGTTATATGGCGGTAAAATCGACGTTACTTTAACGTAAATTCACAACAAAAGCCTTTCAAAAATAATTACAAGAACCAAGATCAGTAGTAAAAACTACCGGGAATTTAAATAAACTTTCCAGGTGCCAAACCTTCACGCTAGGTTGATAAACAAATACAAAAAAGAAACGTTTGGCTAGCAGAAAGATTCCTAAGCTGAGTCAGTACAGCATCACAAAAATCAACAAGTAGATCAAATTATATCGGTGTCGTGAAATAAGAATGAGAGCTCGTGGCAAACATCTTAGACACCGATAGCCAGAGCTAAAGGGGTCCTTAAATATTGTCCCTAGTTTTATAAATGTTCGCTCTTCCTGTCAGTATCGGAGGTCGTCTACAGTCCGTAACTGTGCACTTCCTGAAATTCTCCATTATGTTTTTATGCTTTTGTGAAGTTTGTTTTGATTTACTTTGATACCTACCGCACTCAGTAGCAATAAATCAACAATGCTTATCGATAGAAAAAACAAACAAATTTCCTGTCCGTAGAAGTAAATTGATATGTGTATGCCTACAAAGTTCCTGTTTTAAAGACACATGCTACTCATGCGCCATTTTGTAAAATCGTCAAAAATGAAACTCGTGCTTGTGCGCCACAGCTGCCCTATTTGCCAATGCGTAGTCAGTTTGTGCTCACCGTGCCATACCTCTTGAACCGTATGTGAGAGTTTCATGAAGATTGGTTCATTTTATTGCCGCCATGCGACAAATCTCCTGACTTCCCAGTATTAAATGTCCCTAGACCAAAAGTTCACATTTTTAATATCACCCTGCGTAATTTTGACCATCACATGCGCAAAGAGGAAGCGCGAACGGTTGTTTTGTTGGCGACCAATTCAGAAATTCTGACTACAATATTTCGTAAAGAACTGCGTAAAACTCAATAATTGTAGAACAATAACACAAAGTGTTGGTATTCATTTTTAATTACATAAAAAAATCTTTGAGACGAAAATTAAATTGATACTGTGGCTCATAGTATACTTTTCTTATTACTTTACCGACGGAACTGAAACTCTGAAAACTGCTGACATTTTCAAGAGATGTTCGGTAGATTAAAATACAACATTTTTGAGAGGGTGATAGTAAGAATGTTCGTTCTTCTCCGCGTCGGTTGATTATCATGTCTTCAGTGCAAACATTCTTAATATCAGCATCTGAAGATGTAGTATTTGTATAATATAACGTGTCAAGAAGCTATCTCGGGCGTGTGAAGAGTTATGGCATTTGATTCACAAACAGTCCACGGATTTGTATGTGTGTGGTAAATTTGTGAATCCAGGCGATAACTAGAATCGCATGGACTAGATTCACGAACTTCACAGTTGGTTTCATCTTCCGTTAAGTTTCATGATTACATATCCGGCGAGTTGGGAGCCTTTACGCGAAACGAATTTACATGTTTTTCTGTATTAAGAGTAGCATCGGGACCCAGGTTGAAGTGAGCTAGCTGTAAAAGTGCTTTAACCCCACCCACCCCCCGCCCACCTCCCTCCCCCCACCCTCGGTGCTTTATTCTGCGGTGGTCCCGATGTTAGTCTTACGCTTTGTTGCTTTGTAGTTTATTCTACGAGGCGATTAGTTTTAAGTTTTGCCTGGTGTTATTTTGTTTTTGTGTTTTTCAGCATTGCGGAAGAGAGAGCTAATCTTAGTGCTTTTCGTACATTTGTTCGATTTGCGCTTGTTTGGTTTTGTCTGTTTTGTCTTCCTCTTGATGTCTGGGAAGGGCTGCGGCGTGATTGTGGCACTCCCTGGACTTTTCTCTTACCTTTTTTTCAAGATTAATGACCTGCGACTCAGAAACAGACCACGGAATTGTCCGTGTGCAGTCACTTTCTAAAACTATGTCGTCTGTTGGTGAATCCAGGTCCATAACTCTTCAAACAGCTTAACAGCTGTGTTTACCTTCACGAACAAGAATGACAATATAGCTATCTTGGTTTATAAATTGAGTTATCTGTTCTTGACATGTCTATGCTTTGTTTGCCAGTCAAAGCTATGTTTTGAATCGCCAGGGATAGATTCCTGAAATTTCATAGATAAGTATATATCTTCTAGACATATGTCAAGACAAAGATTAAGGACATTCCACAGATGGGTATACATTAACTAAAAACATTTATCAATAAAAAGATTCAAGACATTTCACAGATGGGCATATATTATCTAAAACTATGCCCAAAAAAGAGATTCAAGAGTTTCACAGATGGGTATATATTATCTAAAATTATACCAAGAAAAATATTCAAGACATTTCAAAGAGGAGTATATACGCTCGTATTATCTACAAATATACCAAGAAAAAGATTCGAGACATTTCACAGAATATATATTATCTTATTTTTTTTTTTTTTTTTTTTTTTTATTTGGGTTTTACGGCCCTTTCAAGAAGATTTCACTTATATCGAGCCGATCGTTCATCAAAGGTGGGCGAAAACCGGAGAACCCGGAGAAAAACCACCTGACCATCCGTAAGCAGAACTTGGCTTTCCCACATGTGACCCGAGCGATGCTCGAACCACAGCGGTGAGAAACCTAATGGATTAAGAGTCAACTCTCTTATCCACTAGGCTACGGGGGCAATATATTATCTTATAATATGTCTTGAAAATGATTCAAGACATTTCACAAATGGTTTGTTTTATCTAAAATATGCCAATAAATAAGATACATGACATTTCCAGGATGGTGACAATGGCATACCTATTAGGTATCCCTTTGATGGGAAACTTTTCAACCTAAGACGGTTGCAAGCTAAATCTACGGTGCAGACAGAGGTGCTAGACGAGTTCCTCTTTGCTGATGACATGGCAAAGGGTGCTCCAACAGAAGAGAAAATGCAAAACGGTGTGGATCAAGTGTCTGATTCATGTGACAGCTATGATCTCACAATCAGCATCAAAAAGACTGAGCACATGGAAAGCCTACCATCACAATGTAAGGTCAACGACTGCAATTGGTAGACAAGTTCGCCTACCTTGAAAGCACATTGTCTAGAGTTGTGCACATTGATGATGAAGTCAATGCTAGAATTGCAAAAGCTAGTGCAGCATTTGGCCGGCTACGTGGAAGTATTTGGGAAGGAAGTGGAATCAGGCTTGACACAAAGCTGAAAGTAGTGCTTGAGAGTAACTTGGACAGTTTACCAACGGCATTTCAGAAGACTGAACCACTTCCATACAAGCTGTCTTAGAAAACTTCTAAAGATCAAGTGGCAAGACAGGATTCCAGACACAGAAGTCCTGAAAAGGGCAGGGATGCAGTGTGCATACTCTTCTGAAATTGGCACAGTTAAGATGGACAGGCCATGTTACCAGAATGCCTGATGAACGTTTGCCAAAGAAAATCCTCTATGGAGAACTTCAAGTAGGAAAACGCTCCCAGTGTGGTCAGAAGAAGCGATACAAGGGCACCCTCAAAGCCTCCCTTAAAGACTTCAATACCAACAGAGTCATGGGAACAGATTGCACAGAATCGTACAAAGTGGCGAGGCCTCATAAAAAGGGGAGCTGGTGAATACGAAGTAAAAAGAATCAGCGAAGCCGAGCAGAAACGTGCACAGCGGAAAGCCAACAGAGGCATCACCAACAGAGGCATCACCGAGCTTTCTTTCTCAGAACTCTCTTGTTCTTTCTGCAATAGGCAATTTAGAGCTAAGATTGGTCTCATCAGCCATATTAGAACATACAAATAATAACAGATCACACAGTTGATTAGGATTGGTCATCGTCAGTAATGACAGACGAACTAGGATACATTATCTAAAAAGTATATTCAAGACATTTCACACATGGGTATATATTATCTAAAAAATATGTCAAGAAAAAAGATTCGAGACATTTCGCAGATTGGTATATATCATCTAAACAATATGCAAAAAAAAAAATTCATGACATTTCACACATATATTATCTAAAAACATATCGAGAGAAAACAATTCAGACATTTCATAGATCGGTATATTTTATCTAAAAATATGTCAAGAAATTTCACAGATGGATATATATTATCTTAAAAATGCCAAGAAAAAAGATTTCAGGTATTTCACAGACGGGTATATATTATCTAAAAATATGCCTAGGAAAAAGATTCATTACATTTCACACTTGGATATATATTATTTTAAAAAACATGTCAAAAAAAATCAGATATGTTATAGACGGGTATATATTATCTAAAAAAACATGTCAAAAAAAATTTAAAGAAATTTCACAGACGGGTATATATTATTTAAAAAAAATATACCAAGAAAAAAGATTAATATATTTCACAGACGGGTATATATTATTTAAATTATGCCAAGAAAAAATTCATGGTATTTCACACATTGGTATATGCCAGGAAAAAAGATTTAAGAGTTCACAGACGGATATATTTTATCTAACAATATGTCAAGAAACAAACATTTTACAGATGGGTATATATTATCTAAAAGCATATGCCAAGAAACAAGATTTAAGATATTTCACAGACGGATATGTATTATCTTAAATATGCCAAGAAAGATCATGACATTTCACACATTGGTATGTATTATCTAAAAAATATGTCAAGAAAAAAAGATCAAAGATAGTTCACAGACGGATATATATTATCTTAAGATATGCCAAAAAGAATTTCAAGACATTTCACAAATGGTTTTACATTATTTAAAAATATGACGAGAAAAAAGATTCATGACATTTCACACATGGTATGTATCTAAAAATATGTCATGAAAAATGACATTTCACAGATGGGTATATATGTCCTGACATTGTCTTGCCTCTGGATCCAGCTAGGTCAGGACGAGAGAGTGAGGTTGACCCTGCGCGCCTCTCCCTCACTATAATATACAGGCGGCTTGTTTCTATATGGTCGCTATCCTTAAGAATGAAGCAGTACAGGGAATTCGGCAGCCGAGCTGAGCGACTGAGCACCTTTTTAGGATTGCACTACTCACTCCCTTAGCGTGGGGAAGGGGCTAGAAAAGGTGCCCTAAACAGCCGCGATCAGCGGGGATCTCATTTAACGGTCGAACAAGAAAAAAGGTGATACCTTTAACCATCGGCGCATGGAATGTGCGCACTCTAATGGACAGTGCTGGTTCTGACAGACCTCAGCGAAGAACAGCTCTAGTTGGTGGAGAACTTGATCGATACAAATTCGAGATTGCAGCTCTGAGTAAGACTCGCCTTGCAAAAGAAGGGCTTTTAAAAGAAGTTGGTGCTGGTTACACCTTCTGGAGTGGATGGATGCAAGAAAGAAGAGCGGCGTGAAGCAGGAGTAGGATTTGCCATCAAGTCACACCTCGTCAGCAAACTCTCAGGACTTCCAAAAGGCATAAATGACCGCCTGATGACGCTGAGACTTCCCTTATCTGGCAAGAGGCATGCAACAATTGTAAGAGCTTATGTACCCACAATAACCAACCCAGATGAAGTTAAAGACAAGTTCAATGATGATCTGGATTCTGTGATTTCTGCAGCACCCCAGACAAACTCATCCTCCCCGGGGACTTCAACGCCAGAGTGGGCATAGACCACCAAACCTGGGAAGGAGTGGTTGGAAGGAGTGAGTAGGGAAGTGTAACAGCAATGGCTTTCTCCTTTTAAGGAAGTGTGTAGAGCATAAACTACTGATCACCAACACAGTCTTCCGTCTAGCAACTCGCAGAAAGACATCATGGATGGTGCTCCAAACACTGGCATCTCATTGACTATGTCATAGTGCGAAGGAAGGACAGACAGGATGTCAGAGTGACAAAGACTATGTGTGGTGCAGACTGCTGGACAGATCACAGGCTTGTTGTCAGCAAACTCAATCTGCGCATTCAGCCTGTACGACAACCACAAGGCAAGAAAGTGCCAAAGAGATATCTCCAAGCTGAAACAAGACAGCAAAAGGCAAACATTCGTCACTGATATCTGCAGCCGTTTAGATGCACTGAAACACAGTTCAGAAGATATAGATGAGACACCCTTCACTCTTCAGCAATTGATTTCCTAGGACCAGTATCTCGCAAACACCAAGACTGGTTTGATGAGAATGTCAAAGAAATCCAGGGACTCCTTGAAGAGAAACACTCAAACCACAAGGCATACCTCAGTGATACCAGCTCAGTACCTAGTAAGACTGCCTATTCGAACATATGTAAGACAGTCCAGACTAGGCTTAGAGACAAGCAAGACTCCTAGCTGAGCAAAAAGGTTGATGAAATCCAGTCCTTTGCAGACAGAAAGGATATGAAGAAGTTCTTTGATGCACTTAAGACGGTATATGGTCCCCAGAGCTCAGGAACCACCCCACTCCTTAGTGCAGATGGAACTAGTTTTCTGACTGATGAGGAAGCCATCTTCAAAAGATGGGCTTAACACTTTGATGGTGTCCTTAATCGGCCATCATCTATCAATGATGAAGCTACCACCACAGGTGGAATGTAATCCGCTGCTTGATGAGTTCCCAACCATCTCTGAAACAGTGAAAAGAATAAAACTCCTGTCATCTGGCAAGCTCCAGGACTAGATGCAATACCTGCAGAGATCTACAAAGTAGGAGTCCTCAAGTTGCAGATATTTATTTCACATTATGTGGAGAAAAGAAGCCATCCCTCAATAATTCAAGGATGCAACCTATTCAAAAGGGAATCCTCAAGTCTGTGACAACCATCGAGGCATCTCTTTATTGTCAATTGCTGGAAAGATCCTTGCTAGAGTCCTACTGAATCGATTGAACGAACAGCTTGAAGAGTCAGGGCTTCTACCAGAAAGCCAGTTTGGATTCAGGAAAGACAAAGGAACAACAGACATGATCTTCACAGCAACCTTGCTTCGAGAAATGCCAAGAACATAATGTAGACCTCTACATGACCTTTGTCGACCTTACCAAAGCATTTGACACAGTCAGTCGTGAGGGACTTTGGAAAATTATGGCAAAGTTTGGCTAATTCATATCAATGCAGTTCCACGATGGTATGCTTGCAAGGGTCCAAAATGACGGCGAGATTTCTGATCCATTCCCAGTGACAAATGGAGTTAAGCAAGGCTGTGTACGAGCTTCAATACTGTTCAGTATGATGTTTTCTGCCATGCTTACAGATGCTTTCTAGGATGGTGACAATGGTATATTCAGTTAGGCACATTGAAGATGAAGTCATTGCCAGGATTGCCAAAGCTAGTGCAGCATTTGGCCGACTACGTGGAAGTGTTTGGGACCGAAGTGGAATCAGACTTGACACAAAGCTGAAAGTATACAGATCGGTGGTGCTGCCAATACTATTATACGCATGCTAAACTTGGACAGTTTACCAACGGCATGCCAAAAGACTGAACCACTTCCATACAAACTGTCTTAGAAAACTTCTAAAGATCAAATGACAAGACATGATTCCAGACACAGGTCCTGAAAAGGACTGAGTGTACATGCAGAGTGAAAACTACTAACAGGAAAACGCTCCCATGGTGGTCAGAAAAAAGCAATACAAGGGCACCCTCAAAGCCTCCCTTAAAGACCAACATACCAGCAGAGTTGTTGGAACAGACTTGCACAGGATCGAAAAAGTGGTGAGGCCTCATAAGAAAGGGTGCTGGCGAAAACGAGACAAAAAGAATCAGCGAAGCCGAGCGGAAACGTGCACAGCCAAAAAGCCAGAGCTAAGGCATCACCAACAGAGCTTTCTTCCTCAGACCTCTCTTGTGCTATCTGCAATAGGCAGTTTGGTCTCATCAGCCGTCTTAGAACACACAAAATTAATAATAACACTTACGCATTTGACTAGGATTGGTCATTGTCAGTGATGACAGACGAACTGTCTCTCTGTCTATATATTATCTAAAATATGTCAAAAAAAAAGTTAATTCACAGATGAATATATATTATCTAACAATGTCAAAAAAAGGTAAGAGAAAAGTCCAGGCCACAATCACAAGCCGCAGCCCTTCCCAGACACCAAGAGGAAGAGGAAATAGACAAAACTAAACAAGCGCAACTCGAACAAACGTCAGAAAAGCACTAAGATTAGCTCTCTCTTCTCATAGCGAGGTAATCACAATGCTAAAAGGACTGAAAAACACAAGAACAAAATAACACAATTCAAGACCAATCGCCTCCTAGAATAAACCACAAAGCAACAAAAAGTAAGACTAACACCGGGACCACCGCCTTAGAACGGTTAGTAGAATAAACCACTGGGGGATTTTACTTTTACAGCCGACTAACTTCACCCTTGGTTCCGATGCTACTCTTTAATCACAACTAGTAAAACAGAAAGCAAAATGGGCAGCTGTTGAAGGTGACCAAAATGCTAGCATCACAACACAAACTAGTAAAACAGAAAGCAAAGTGGGCAGCTATTGAAGACGATGACCATAATACTAGCATCACAACACATATAGAAAAAAGAAAAGAAAGCAACACCTACAAAGAGTAAGAACAACACAAGGACCACTTCCTTAGAACGCTCAGTAGAATAAACCACCGGGGGATTTAAAGCACTTTTACAGCCGGCCAACTTCACCCTGGGTCCCGATGCAACTCTATATACAGAAATACATAAAAATTCGGTTCGCATAAAGGCTCCCAACTCAGTCAATGCATCAAAGTGAAAACATAAAAATTAAATTAATCACTATGATATACAATGACGAGTACACATGGCTAATTCTACAGTGTGCCAAAATGAAAACCAGTAGTTAAACCACGGCGGGCCAAGCCAAAGACATATCGTCAAGCCCCAACCCACTGGTTAAAGTTTTACGAAGAGGCCGTCATTAAGTCTGAGGCCCGAACCGCCGTCGTGCAATTAAAGAGTGAAGCATAGCCATCAATAATGATTGGATTGATAACTAGGCATGCAGTCTGCCACATAATATCCAGGCCATAGCCAATTCTTTTATAATGGTTAATTAGTTTTCTGAATTGCTCCGAAAAGTTAGATTTTCTCACAATTTTTCTACATGTCACCGTAAAATTCTGGTTCCGATATACCTTGATGCAGGAGTGTTTTCAGACTAACGTTATATTTTTCTACCAAGGCAATGTGTCTGCGATAAAGTTTTGAAAACGCCTTACGAAGTTTAAAATAACGATAGCACTGCCTAAGACGTTTGGCAGTAAGGGCTTTATTTCGGCAGTTAAAGTCACTAATATTTCAAGAAGCACTGGCGAATCTAATAAGTTGAGATATGTATACCCCATACGAGGTACGCCGGGGGACATCGCCATCCAGAAAAGGGAAATTGACATTATCAAAATCGTCCCGTTTATCATAAATTTTGGTGGAACTGTACCATTTGAAAAACATAGATTTAAGTCGAAAAAAGGTGTGCCTCGGTATCGGAAGAATTGGCTTTATTTAATTGGAGTTCAGTAGGGTATATGCGGTCCATCATTTAGTGAAATAAATATTGTCAATATTTAATAAATCATCAAGGTAACTTAAAGTGAAATTGAAAGCCTCAATAATGTCAGCCTGATTTTTCCGTGGGAGAGACTTCATGACATAACAAAAAAGAAACAAATCTGCAACAAGAGGAGTACAATTAGTTCCCATCGGAATACCAATTGTTTGCCTTTAAAAAGTTTAGTTTCAAATCTAATAAATGTGTCATCCAAAAGATAAACAATGGCATCACAGACTTTTTGACAGGACCATAAATTGAAATTCGTGTATACATCAATAGTGAAAAAAGCACATTATTGCAAGCCAAATATTGGGTATTTTCCCCAATAAATGTTTGGTTAATAAAACTAATAAGTTTATCTTTTATAAGATGATGAGTAACGTAGTATAGTAGTAGAAAAATCATATGTAAACAATTTAGAAGCCTTAAAAATTTTAGATTTAAATTTATTGAGAACTTTATTGGAATTTTTAATTGACCAAAAATAGTTAATTCCTTCCCTTTCATAAACAGTATCATAGTATCTAATTCTATGTTTTTTGACAGCAGTAAGGCATGAAGTTAGCTGTTTTGACAAAAAAAAAAAAAAAATAGTAGTACATGAACTAGAATTTGCAATGAAACGTGCTTTATAAGGTCATTTATGAAGTTTCGGTAACCAATACAAATTAGGAAGTTTGTCTTAGCTTTCTTTAATACCCACTGCAAACTTAACAGTAATATTTATAGAATGGGTATTAACTATAGATATCTCGTCAGTAGAAATCCGTATGTTTTGGTACTACCAAAAAAAGGTAAGAGAAAAGTCCAGGGAGTGCCACCACCACAAACCGCAGCCCCTCCCAGACACCAAGAGGAAGAGGAAACCGACAAATTCAAACAAGCACAAACCGAACAAATGCACGAAAAGCACCAGCCACCCACACCACCCCCCACCCCCCCATCCCCCACCACCCCCCAAGTGAGGCATTCTTGTATTAGAGTATTGATGAAGTCACACAACAACATTATTAGCAGCTTTATCAGCTGGAGCCAAAACATACTTCCTATGAAATTCTTGGATACCTTGTTTCAATATCGAAAAGAAAATTTAGGCTTAGGAGGGAGAAGATCAAGGTTATTAGAGTAAAATAACACACAATCATCTGTAATCTTAAAAATCTGTGATTTCCAATTATTTAAAGCATTAGACTCTCGTTTACAGCAACGCGTACAATAATCATTTAAAGCAGTGGCAATTGTTTCCCGACATTTATTGAAGTCAACGTGGGCTGGTAATCTACATTAGGTAGGTCCTTTTGAAAGAACTGAACGGATTCGTGAATTTTACTTGAACAATATGAGCCGCTGGTTGATAACAAAGTTTAGAATCTTTACAATCTTAAGAATCATGGAAAAAAAGTTTTAATATCAAGATCAGAAACTAATTTATTGAAATTAAGTATAGTATTACGGATAGGTTTGTTATATTTGTAACAGATAATAGGAGATTCCGTGTTTTCGAAATATGAAGCTGACATAACATTATATATAAGTATACTAGGTAAATCTATGAATTCAATACCTTTATTAATGAATGGAATTTTGATGAAATGTCTAATATGGTTAATTTCAGAAGCAATGTTAGGACGAAGAGCATGTTGAGTATAACATCTAGTAAGGAGAGCTGCTTCATACTTTTCTCTATCATAAAATGTATTCGCCTCATCATCTAACGTAATAAAGAAATTGACAATGAAGCTAGTTTAGAAAGCATTTAATGACGTCCAGAATTTACGAGGATATTTAAATCGAAAAGTATTGACATTTTTATGTTTTCCTTTAAAATTCCCATTTTTTGCGCTTACGCTTTTTAATACAAAAAAGGGGAAAAAAACATCGAAATCCGGCATTTCAGAAATAGTTCCTTCATGATAAATATTATTATTGAATCCAGTTTCGCTTTGATGCTTTGACTGAGTTGGGAGCCTTTTGATGCTTTGACTGAGTTGGGAACCGTTTTTATATTTTCTGTGTTTGTCTTATCTAGATGATGTGTATCAAACAAGAACGACAATTTATCTCTCTTGATCTTTGAGTTGTCCAATCTTGATATGTCCATGAGTTCCTGCCATAACTCTTGGTCCATATTGGGCAGACTTTTGAAGCTTCTTGGATGTGTCGAGACGCTGTGCCGCGAACAAGAAAATTAACGACCTTTGGGAGCAATAATAAAAACAGCTAACTTAATCAAGTTTTCCGGATCAGCCTAACCTTTTTTATGCTAATTAAACCTAGTCAGTGACCCACATATCATGTTTAAACGAATGACCTAAAAGCAATATGCCCTTTCAATTTCTTCTAAATTGGGGCCATAAAACCCTAGAATGGACTCAATGATCACAGAGGACGAGAAAGTACAAACTACACTATAGTGAAATATGGAGAGACATTTTACGCTCTCCACACAGCACGAACACCAGCAATAGTGAAGATAAATAGTTTATTAACTATTCTAAAAGTTGTCAGCCCTCGGAATGGCTGAACCCATTTGCCAATCAGAGAAGAACTAGCGAAATAGACTGAAATAAAAGACATTCCTTAAAATCTCAACAACATATGTACTAGTCTCAATATTATGATCGGAAACCAGTTTATCAACATTAAATAAGGTATTGCGAAAATGTTTATTGCATTTGCAACAATTAATAGGAAAATAAATAAAAAAAAAACTAATTAAATAGATAAATAAATAATTGGACGTGCAAAGGGCAGGAAAATTGTAAACAGGGACACATAGCGTTGCCTTGCTTGAAATAAGTTAAAACCGGAAATCTACCAGACATACCAAAATTACCAATACTGATCAGAAGTAAAGGAAATTATCTGAAAACGACTTAAAGCTTTAATGTCAGAAATAATATGCAAATGCTTTGAAACTGATGTAATGATGTAATGTACTACATATTCAGAAGTAAAGATCTTTTGAAAGTACAGAACAAATAAAAAAACAGAACTAATCATGACTTAAACCAAACCATTTATTTGGTATTAATTTATCATTTCAGACATAAAGTATATGAAAATGGGACTCAAGTACCAAGCAACAGTTATTCTAGTCCTGGCATTAGCTGTGACGTATTACACAGAACTGGGGCCGTTCAAAAAGCTGTCTATATTGAGCGACGAACTGGATGATGAATATGACTATATTGTTGTAGGTTCAGGGACTGCCGGTTCGGTTGTTGCATCACGACTCTCAGAAGATAGAGATAACAAGGTGCTTCTGTTGGAAGCTGGTGACCATTATTATGAGGATCCAAAGTTTCTTATACCTTTATATCTCTTCGACTTTCAACATACCCGATACGACTGGGAATACTATACCGAGCCACAAAAGTTCTCGTGTCTTGGATTAAAAGATAACAGAGCGTACTGGCCTCGAGGAAAAGTACTAGGTGGGTCAAATATGATCAACGGTGTACAGTATACGAGAGGATCAAAATACGAATACGACGACTGGGCAAAACATGGATGCTCTGGCTGGAGTTACAAAGATGTGCTTCCATACTTTCTAAAGTCTGAAAATATACAAATTGATGGCCTTAAATCTTCTGAATATCATTCCTCGGGCGGTCCCATCCCTGTCAGTGCTGGCAGAGGAACTCCTCTGGCCGATTTCTACATGAAAGCCGGTAGAGAAATGGGTTATGAGATTACAGACTATAATGGCGAGGACCAGGAAGGGTTTAATTATATTCAGTTAAATACGAGGAAAGGGGTCCGCAGCAGTTCAAGTATTGAATTACTAGAAAACACTGAAGATAGGAGTAACCTGCATATTGCAGTAAAGAGTTTTGTCACTAAGATTGAAATAGAAAAGAAAAGAGCTACTGGAGTATTTGTTATAAGAAATAGTAGAAAACAGTTCTATAAGGCGAAACGGGAAGTTATCCTATGTGCAGGGGCCATAAACTCGCCACAAATTTTAATGCTCAGTGGAATAGGTCCGAAGGATAATCTAGAAAGGCTGGATATACCTGTAAAGGCCGACTTGCCAGTCGGACAAAATCTCCAGGACCATCTAATGGTATTAATGTTTACAAAGATAAACAGGTCATTAGGTATCACCGAAAATGTTCGAGAGAGTTTATGGACAAAGATCAGATACAATGTGTTTGGTACAGGGCCGCTTTCGATATCTAGCTTAGACGGTAGTGGATTTTTCTACGCTGAGCCGTCTAAGAGGGGACAGAGTTCCGCCGATATTCAGTTTATATTTTTAAGCATACTACCGGATGTAAATTTTTACAATTTTAGAGATGAGGTTGTTAAGGAACAAATGGGGAAAGGTCCAAATGACGACGGATTTATGACCGCTGTGAGCATTACCCATCCAAAGAGTAAAGGTACTTTGACACTCCGAAGTACTGATCCTTTTGATTATCCTATTCTAGACCCGCAATACTTGTCTGACCAAACAGATATTGATACATTTATCGCCGCAATACGACTTTGGGAGCAATTTATAGAAACACCAACCATGCAAGGTTTGGGAGCAAAAGTCGATCATGCAAAAATCTCGTTCTGTTCCCATCACGAATTCCGGTCCGATGCTTATTGGGAGTGTGTCACACGACATCTTGCGGTAACGGTCTATCATGTGTCCGGGACTTGTAAAATGGGAGCTAAAGAAGACCCAACAACTGTTGTTGATCCCAAGGGGCTTGTGAAAGGCATTGAAGGCCTTCGGGTTGTTGACGCCTCTATCTTCCCAAACATCACTTCCGGAAATACAAACGCTCCTACAGTTATGGTCGCAGAAAAAGTATCGGATCTCATCCGTGGAATTGATTCTGTTAAGGAAATCAGAAATCAGCTGAATGAGAAAAAATGATAGATTGACAATATATATCAACCAGTGTTTATATTAATCAGTGTGTGCGTGCGTGCGAGCGTGCGCGCGCGCGTGCGTGTGTGTATGTGTGTAAAAGGCGAAATCAGAAATTTATGTAAACTGGACGACACAAATTATGCACACAGAGGTATTGCACTAATGCATTTCTACAAAGCTGATGGGTAAGTGGAAATTTCGGACACTATTAAATTACTTGCAGACTTCTCATGTTTTGCACGAAAGGGTGAAAGGAGTCCAATAAAACTGTCCGACACTTTTACTCACGTTTCAATATTGACCTCGCACTTCTTTCACATTTTGTATTCTAAGAATCGTATCCATTGCTTTTATGAAAAGAATAAACGATAAATAGAATTTTGAATAGTGCAATGTTCTGTTCCAGTGATCATAGACGTATTAGCGCATCTTGGAATCGGTTTGAACATCGCCTCTTACTATAATTTATAATCCCACAAAACCCACTTGACCTAAGGATCTGGTTTTGTTTCGGTTATTTCTTAAATAAGTTTCTAATAGCATGAAATAACAGAAAATACTTAACCCTAAGTTTGCGCTTGACAAAATGTGCAGGCAAAAAAAATATTTTTTTTTTTCTTATTTTTCCAAGAAAATAGGACTTAACATTTTATGCGAATTCGCATGGACTGTCAAATTCTATTTTCTTGGAAAATAAAATATATACAATACAATTTGCTAATATTTAAATTTAACGTACATTTTAAACCAGCGAACATTAGCATTTTTAATCATTTGAACTTGGAATTGTGAGTTGATAATTTGAGGAATAATAAAACATAATAAACTCTAATTTTCAGCATAAGTATTTTTACAGTTTGTCTTCACGGCAAAAATATAAAACTACATTTTCCGAGGATATACAGTGAGCCAGAAACACAAACACCACGCACATTTATCTCCACGCTTGGAGTCACTTCCTTCAAGATAGCAAATCACCTGGCAACTTTAGCATTAAACATGCGATGTGGGTGACGTGGCCGCAAACAAAATAATGGGTAATGTAGAATCTGCTCAGTATCCCAAGTTCCGACAACAAATAACGATGATTTCACCATCTGTTTGGCCCCGCATGGCAAGGCAGGGCTCCGTTAGAAGAAAAGCCGTAGTCCCCGCTATTCTTCGATAGTGTGTGTGTTTGTGTGTTTGTGTGTTTGTGTGTGTGTGTGTGTGTGTGTGTGTGTGTGTGTGTGTGTGTGTGTGTGTGTGTGTGTGTGTGTGTGTGTGTGTGTTCTTACGACGTATACTGAACGTGTCAGTTTTATTATTAAACCAAAATTACAGCATATGAAATGCCCTTTCGAAGTGCGAAGGTTTCAAGAAAATCACTGAAAAAGGTGGTGGATTCAAACAGTTGACTCTAAAAGTGAGCTTTTCAGCTGAACAGACGTTTTAAATTAATAATCGATAAAATATACGTTTTGGTGATGTCAGGGGTCATCGCTCCGACTTTTTCTTCTTTTTCCTCTTCCTTTATTTTCCAGCCTTTTTCTTGCGTAGTTTATACATACATCCTTTAGCTTTGGACTTGCATTTTCTTGTTTTTTTTTTTTTTTTTTTTTTTTTTTTTTTTTCTTTTTTTTTGAGGGGCGTGGGGAGTGAGGTGCGAGTATGCTGGTTCAAAGTCAAAGTAACACGGAAAACTGGGATTTTCTGTGGTCTATTTTTCAAGTTGTTTCGCTATTTTGAAGGCGTCTCTAGTTTTCCTGTGCGGCTTTACGAACTGATATTACGTAATAGCATGCATGACCAGGGCATTTGACTGCTAAACGAAGCCAACATCGATGGAATGCTTGAATATTTGAACCGGCTAGGGTCGTTCAAAAAGGTTTGACAGTAATTACTCCGAATTATGCTATTGGCGTAGAAAGTATATAAATAACATCAAAAGCAGAACGAAAGCTAACCTCTTTCACGTTTAAATGTGCTGCTTCATCGACGTATCGTGCCCCAAGTTCTGTATTCCAAACTGACTTGTTTTAGTTAAATATGCCACTGGCAGCAAATAACAGGATTCGGACTGTCAGAATCACAAATGGTCGCTAGTGGTTAATCAAAGCACTGAGAGTGCTGATGGTGGCGGTTTCCTTAATTTCTATAAGCCTCTAGAATACATATCATCTGTACTTTCATTTTGTTCAATATTTCTTGATATGTAACTAAAGCAATGCCATTTTCGCTACACCATGTGTGCATTCTGCACAATTCAGAGTAACTAGTTTCAGTATCATGAATATTTGATCCACATCACTGTGGTTCTGAACCCCTTTTAACCACATTTTTATTTAATTTTCCTGTACTGTGTACAGTAACATTATTTATAATCAGATAACACACTGTTTTTTTTTTTGTTTTTTTTGTTGTTGTATGAAATACTTACATGTTTCTTATTTCTTAAAGGACTGAAAGGATTGTAAGTTGTGGGTATTCATTACAACTACCCTATCAATAACCTTCAAATAAGTACCAACCACATATGTTTTGTGTAGAAATTATAATTAAAAATATAATCTGGATAATCATCTAGAGTGCTTAAATGTACATAGTTCTGGCCTTTTACCATTTACCGTCTGTCATTCCATCCATTTGAGGAGTCATTATGTCCATTCTATTATATATGTATATATATTGTATCTAGAAACAAACAAGAGCTCTACTAGCGGAGGCATCTTACGCCCTTGGCAAGTAATAAGATGTAGCACGTATACTGTGCAGTTCTGTGCTCCAGACCTGTGTAAATTTGTATGTGGAGTTAGCTGGAAACCAAAAAATTACCAAAAATTTCAAAGGGACATAATGCTGCTACTATTTGTTGGACTGTAATTTTGAAATAATATGTGCTGCTCCACATCATGGTCAAACTACAAATCAAGTTTCAGCTTGATTGGATGTAAACTATATGAGGAGTTAGCCGGGAACAAAAGATTAACAGAATTTTAAAGAGGCATAACTCTGCTAATATTTGGTGTACTGTAACCTCCTAATGATATGTATTGCTCCACACCACGGTCTAACAATACATCGCTTTTCAGCATGATTGGATGTAAACTATAGAAGGAGTTAGCCAGAAATGCAAAGTTTATGGAAATTTTTAATGGGGCATAACTCTGGTAATATTTGATGTTTGGTAACCTCAAAATAATATGTGCTGCTCCACATTATGTTCTTATTATAAATCGAGTTTAAGCTCAGTGTAAGTATTTACAAAGTATTTACAAAGTACGAAGAAGGAAAAGAAGTTACAGAAACGTCCGATGTTCTAAAATGCCAAACAAATTTTTATAAAGAATTATATAAGGAGGTCGAAATAGACGATTCTAAATCAATACATTCAATATTAGGTGACAATGAAAGTAAATTGTCAGATAAAGAATCACAGGAATTAGAAGGTGAGATAACTTACACAGAGCTAACATCCGCTTTAAGAAATATGAATAATAAAAGTCTCGGTTTGGACGGGTTCACAGTAGAGTTTTTTAAATTCTTTTGGGTCGATATTGGACAATTTACTTTACGTTCATTGAACTTCGGTTATCGTACTGGCTCGCTAAGTATTACTCAAAAGCAAGGTATTATAACATGCATTCCTAAACCAAATAAAACAAGAATTAATTTAAAAAATTGGAGACCGATATCTTTATTGAATGTTACATACAAACTTGCATCAGCAGTAATATCAAATAGATTAAAAAAGTACTTGATAAAGTCATACATGAAAATCAGAAAGGGTTTATAGCGGGTAGGTTTTTAGGAGAAAATGTAAGACTTATTTATGATGTACTTTTTGAATCTAAAAAACAAAATATACCCGGCCTGCTACTTTCCATAGACTTTGAGAAAGCATTTGATACTGTCTCTTGGAAGCTCATTTCGAAAGTTTTAGATTATTTTAATTTTGGAAGGTCTATTAAAACCTGGATTAGTCTGTTTCAAAATCGTGTATACTCCAAAATGGCTTTATGTCCGACTTTTTTTTTTATCTTAAACGAGGTTGTAGACAAGGGGATCCGATATCACCATATATTTTTATATTATGTGCAGAAATTCTCGGGAAAATGATAAGGAATAATAAAGATATTAAAGGTATACACATAAATAATAAAGAATTCAAATTATCACAATATGCGGACACAGCTTTTATTAGATGGCTCTGAAATTTCACTTAAAGAAGCTTTACGTACATTAAAACAATATTATATAATGTCAGGATTAAAAATAAATGTGGATAAAACAAGGGCCTTATGGATAGGTAGTTTAAGTAATTCAGAAAAAACTCTGTGTGATGAGTACCCTTTAGATTGGTCGCAAGCCTTAGGTGTAGTGTTCTCACCCCTACTGTTTAATATATGGGACCTAAATAGCCAAGAAGTTCTTTTAAAAGTTAAGAATATACTAAATCAATGGTCCAGAAGAAAATTGACCCTAATAGGTAGAATAACAGTTATTAAATCTCTCGCTCTTTCTAAGTTTGTACATCTCTTTATTTCACTACCAGCGCCACCAAACGAACTAATAAAGGAGTTAGAAAAAATGTTTTACAAGTTTTTGTGGAATTCAGGACCAGATAGGATTAAAAGAAGAATTATAATCAAAAACATAGAATATGCAGGTTTAAGAATGGTGGAATTTAAGGTCATTTATAAAAGCATTAAAAGTTTCATGGTTACGAAGACTACTACAACAATCAGATACTGGTGGGTGGAAAGAATTAGCTTCGATAAATTTCTCGGAGATATTTTCGTTTGGTGGCGTTTGTGCGGCGAAACTTAGTTCCAATTTACAAAATCCATTTTGGAAAGATTTAATGCAAATTTGGTCTGAATTTTGTGAAGCGGTTCCCGTGGAAAACAAACAAATTCTTATATGCCCTATATGGCATAATGATCGCATTGGAAATGGGCAACTGTTTTTAAGAAATTGGTGGGATATGGGCATAAGAGTAATTAATGATCTTATTAGTGAGGAAGGGATATTTTATAGTTTTGAACAGTTAAAAGCGAAATATAATATAAGGGGCACATTTCTAGACTATCAGCATGTATAAAATAATATTTCTCAAGTATGGAAAGATCAAATTAACATGGATCGTGTATTTATTGTTGAAACTAAACAAAATGTAGTATGTAATATATACCTTCAATACCTAATTAAATCAAAGAAAGGAAGTAGAATTTTCTACGACATTTTGGTCGGAGTAAACGAGTACATCCCACAAGCAAAATGGCAAGCGGAGATGGGGGCTATAGGGGAAGAGGAATGGAAAATGTATCATCGAACATTAAAGTTATTTTACGAGATAAAACTTTCAATACAAAATTAATAATAAAATTTTAGTAACTAATTCGTTTCTTTATAAAATTAATAAAATTGATAGTTACTGTGGTGAGCAACCAGAAAAAAATCATCATCTATTTCTTCGATGCCCAAAAGTAAAAACATTTTGGATTGAACTTAAAACATGGTTGACAACAAATATCAATTTAGAAATATCGTTAGAAGATCGAAACATATTATTTGCATACGGTGGTAAAACAGAACTGGTCAATTATATCTATGGTTTAGCAAAATATTACATCTACAAAAACAAATTTGCTTCCAGAAATCTAAGCATTCAAGATTTTGTCAGCCTTTTAAAGAAAAAAATGCTTAGCGAGAGATACACTTTATTCATTGATAATAGATTAAATAATTTTTTTAAGAAGTGGACATCAGTATATTACTTTTATCCAAGCACAGAGTGACCCATGGGTCCAATATGACTTTTATGTTAGTGTCTGGGTTCTGCTTACTGCTGACTATCTGCCACGGGTATATTGAAATAGACTCTGGATAAAGAGGCGCACCATGAATTTATAGCTATAGAAGACAGTATACTTGAACGTATATTGATATTAAAGCTTGTTTTCTGCTGTCCTGTTAAGGAATTTTTTTTTCTCTCTTTTTTTTTTTTTTTTTTTTTTAATTTGACTACCGTGGTCTCGATACAGCAATGGTTTCATTATTAGTCTTAGTGGTAACTACACACCAGTTGAGACAGGCAGAAAACAATCTTCTGTATTTTCACGTATTACATGAATCTGAACAATATTCCAACAGCCGTGTTTACTAACTTTTCTCAACAACCACCTCTGTCTTTCTAAACTTTTTTCTCTTTTACTAATCTTTTAAAGAGATAGGTTTTGAATTTGTCATTTCAAATGATAACGTATTTAAAATAGTTGTGTGCTATATATATTTGTCAGTACGTATGTATTTATGACATTTAAACACATGTTTAGTCTAAATAAAAAAAAAAAAAAGTATTTACAAAGTTTCAGTTTGATCGAATGTAAACTATAGGAGTTAGCCAGAAACGAAAAGATTACAGTATTTTCAAAGGGGCATAGCTCTGCTAATATATGGTGGACTGTAACCTCAAAATAATATGCCCTGCTCCACTTCATGGTGTAACTATAAATCAAGTTTCAGCTTGATCCAATGTAAACTGTAGTAGGAATAAGCCGGAAACAAAAAAATTACAGAAATTTTCAAAGGGGCATAACTGCCAATATTTGATGGACTGTAACCTTGAAATAATTTGCGCTGCTCCACATCATGTTCTTACTATAAATCAAGTTTAAGCGCGATCAAATGTAAACTGTAGGAGGAGTTAGCTGGGGAAGTGAAAAATTTACTAAAAAATTTCAAAGGAACATAACTCTGCTGATATTTGGTGGACTGTAACCTCGAATAAATATGAGCTGCTCGATATCATGGTCTAACTTTAAATCAAATTTCAGCTTGATCCGATGTAAACTGTAGGAGGAGTTGGCCATAAACAAAAAGTTTATCGAAACATTCCAAGGGACATAACTCTGTTAATTTTGGTGGAGTGTGGCCTCAAAACAACATGCGCTGCATCACATCATGGTCTACCTACAAATCAAACTTCAGCTTGATCGGATGTAAACTGTAGGAGAAGCTAGCAAGAAACGAAAAAATTTAGCGAAATTTTCAAAGCTATTCTGCTAATATTTGATGGACTGCAAACCTCGAACAAATATGCACTGTTCCACATCATGGTCTAACTGTAAATCAAGTTTCAGCTTGATCCGATGTAAACTGTAGGAGGATTTAGTCAGAAACGAAAAGTTTACTGAAATTTTCAAAGGGACATATCTCTGCTAATATTAGGTGGACTGTAACCTTGAAATAATATGCACTGTTCCACATGGTCTAAGTATAAATCAAGTTTCAGTTTGATTGGATGTAAACTATAGGAGGAGTTAGCTGGAAACAAAACACTTACAGGAATTTTCAAAGGGGCATAACCCTTTTAACATTTGGTGGACTGTAACCCCGAAATATTATGTGCTGCTCCACATCATGGTCTATTTATAAACCAAGATTCAGCCTGATGGGATGTAAACTGTAGGAGGAGTTAGCTGGAAACAAAAAAGTTTATGGCTTCAGACCACATAACCTAATACGCCCTGTTTGAAAAACGGGTATAATAAAAACAGTAGTGAACTTAAAGATATTCAGATGCATCCCCTAATTTCAGAATATTTCAAATTACGGTAAAAATATTGGTAAAATGAAAATTATGTTGAAAACCCCATTTGGAAATTCCTAAAAAGGGAAGAGACATACATTCTTTGAATATTTTCAAATTAAATTTTTTTAAAACATTTTTTTTTTTTAATTTCATAAGAACCACTAAGTACATGTATTTGGAATGTTTTCAAATTAAAGTTTTTAAAACATTTTTTAAAATTTTTCACAAGAACCAATGATGTAAGTATTTGGAATATTTCAGTAAGGTTTTCACCATTTGAATGGCTAGTCTTTCTTTTTAGCACATATACAACCAAAAGTGAAATAAGAGGATGCGTCTGCTTTAATCTATGAAAAATATTTGTGGTTCATTACGAAAACACGCCTATTCAAATATACTGAACATTTTAACTACCAAAAAATGAAAATTTTCAGATAAAAATCCGGATATTTCTCATACTTCTGGTCAAAACATAGATTGTGGGTACTCGTTAGAACTGCCTCGGCGAGGCGGTTCTAATGAGTATCCACAATCTATGTTTCTGGACAGAAATAAGAAAATTAATGTATACCCCTGTAAAACCCCAGTTTTACTATATAAAAGTGGGGTTTAAGGGGGGTCAATATTATATAGGCATGTTTTCGTGATGTAAAATGCGGTTTCACAAAATCCAAAATCGAGCTTCGAATTCAACTGTGATTTTTGTTTGTCTCAGCTCTCTGCACTTCATATATGAACAAGAGGACCATGGTGGTCATTAACGCTCACCTGTGCCTAAAAGGTCAAATTTTAACTGATGAAGCTATGCAGCAAACAAGTTTCTACTACCAAATACTGTCTGGGGAGATAACAACCCCCCCACACCCCCCCCCCCAAAAAAAAAACAAAAAAAAAAAAAAAACCAACACAGCATCCAGAGTTGTGGTCCTTACACGCAACGCACCTTTTTAACCTCATGTACAATTCTACCAATGTATCTTCCATGACGCTTAAGTTATGACAATCACATGGTTTCCACTGACAAATACTGTCAGAGGAGTGAACTAAAAAACTGCAGTGTTCTAAGTTACAGTTTTTGTATACGACAACTTTCTTACCTCCTGTTCAATCCTACCAAGTACTATCAATATATTTCAACGGGTGTTGGACTTACAAGGTCTTTATTACCAAATACTGACAGGGGCGATACCTAAAAAATTGCAGTACCTAGAGTTGTAGATCTTGTACAAGACGCGTCTTCCCAACGTCTTGTACAATTCTCCTTAATATCATCGATATATCTGAAATGGTGTTGAAGTTATGGCAATCATAAGGTTTCCATTACCAAATACTGTCAGGGGAGATAACTAAAAACTGTGGCATCTAGAGTTGTGATTCTTTTGTGACATGCTTTCTCAACCTTATGTCTACCAAGTATCATCAATGTATCTGAAAAGATGTTGGAGTTACCAAGATCACAAAGTTTCTATTAGGGGAGATAATTCTAAACCACAAATTGTAGTTTATGCAACACATCTTCTCAACCTCATGTACAATCCTACTGAGTTCAATCAATATATCTGAAAGGGTGTTGGAGTTATCAAATCCACAAGGTTTCTTTTACTAAATACTGTCAGGGCAGATGACTAAATAACTGTGGGACCTAGAGTTGTAGTTCTTGTATGTGCCACACCTTCTCAATTCTTTCAAAAGATATGTTCTGGGAGCTCAATGAAAGCATTCTACCAAGACGTTTCTAGAAGTCCTACTTAGTACCCACAACATATGTTTACAAGGGGAAATAAGAAACCTAAGCACTCCTTTAATCTGGAGCTCTGAAATGTAGACATTTCTAGTCTGCTTCTCTTGGTTAATACATTTTAAGATTTTTTTTTATCCATATCAAAAGGTACAATTTATCTGACCAGCAAGAGAAACTGGGCCTAATTCAAAACCATATTATTCAAGTAGTTGTGGTCATGATACACTCAAATTACACAAACCTTATTCCAAACTCATAAATCTGTAAAATAATGATGAATCAGAATGTTCAGACCAACAGACATGGACCCAAGAATAAAGGGTATAATCAGGCAATAATGGACAGTAAACCTTACTTGGTAAGCAAGCTTTGCCCACCATGCCCATAAGCCTGAACAAAAGACATGTAGGTAGAAGTGTTATGTCCGGGATTTTGGAAGTCTACTTATGAAATCAGTAAAAAAAAGTAACCATTTCTTAAATCAGAATATTTTCTGACTAATTTTTATGAGACAACTAATCTATCTATATTCCTTGCATTCATTACTGTTTTTGCCTGGCAAGAAATAGAAACAAAATACTGGGACTATTTACACACACACACACACACATCAGATAACGTAAGCATGTGTCATAAATTAATGTATTCATTTCTTGAAAAGCTTAAATTATGGGGAATATTCACCAGATAATCTATTTATCTGAGGATTCTTGGTACTATTTCATTTAAAAATGTAACTCTTTTATAACTGGCAAGAAATAAGAACAAATACCTGTTTGCTTAAAAAAGTTACAACGTTAAATGTGCTAAAATCTGATGACAAAATACAGCTGTATTGCGTTATGCATATTCTGGTATATTTCCACAAGACAAACAATCAATTTGAGGATTTCCTGTGTTCTTTCAATTTGGAGAGTTAAACTCTGTATAAATATGAACAAATAAAAATTAAAATATAGCCTTACTCTTAAAAATGTACACTTAATATAGCTCAAACAAGTGGACAGGGTCACTTATACTGACATATCTGGACAAAATATTACAAATTGAGGTATAATCACTTATGTTATCGATTTTAAAGTTAACACATTATTTATTTTTACTTCGATTGCACAGAAAGCTCAGCAATCTTATGCACTTGTTCTATAAGACACGGATGTTGGTGTTTTGTGAATGTGTGATAGAGGAACCCAGATTACACAGGGAAAACCATCGACCAGGGCTACCCCACCCTGTTTTATGCCTGATCTCGGTGCCCCATAAATCCAACGTCGGCTGCAGTGGGTTATTCACATTGGGCACCATTAAAGGAAACTAAGGAGGGTGTTGGATGCAGGACTGAAACCTGTGACCTCTAGCTTGCAAGTGCTCTACCCAACTGAGCTAACCAGATGGCTGTACCGCCGATCACCATACCAGGATTTTTTGATGCCTGAATAAATGTGTGTGTGTGTGTGTTTTGATGATTTTTTTTTTTGATTTGGGTTTTATGTCTCTTTCAAGAATATTTCACTTATATCGAGCCGATCGTTCATCAAAGGTGGGCGAAAACCGGAGTACCCAGGGAAAAAACACCTGACCATCCGTAAGCAGAACACGGCTTTCCCACATGCACGCTTTCAAGTGCCCTCCAGTGAAAAAGCAGGGATAAAGTAGGGCTCAAAATTTTGAAAAAAATAGGGCAAAATTAGGAATTTAAATCATGAAAAGTAGGGATAGTAGGGATGTTCTGAGTGTTTTCAGACTTAGAAAAAAAGATATAATAAGAAAACAGTTTTCTCTGAACAATAACACTATATCACCATGGTAAGGAATAACAAAATAAATGTTCCAAAAAAGGAGTCACAACTGAAGTAAAAATATTTCATATTTTGCATCGTGACTGCTCAGATTGGCACTGTTGCATCTTCCAAATTGTATTCAGCATTCCCATTTACCCTCTGCAGAGGGGTTTTTATCCCCTCAAAATTTGTCTTATACCCCTAAATTTGAAAAGAGTAGTATACTGCTTTACAATGGGCGTACAAAAATAAGAGAACAGAGCAGATTTACCCCCAGTTTCAAAATGCAGTGGGAATCCTGATATTAACAGCAGTGCTTTCACTGAATTTCCAAGCAAGCCAGAATCGAGAAAAAAAAACGTCTTTATATACAGGCCCACAAGATCCCACTACAATCTGATGTTCCAGTGCACAAAATGTCAGCATTGGTTCCATCCAGAGTGCCAAGATATCAAACTGAAAGCGTGCCAGTTGAAACATTCAAGAACTGTTGGATGTTTTGAATGTTGACTAAAATGAAAACTGCGTGTAGCAACTGAGTAAATGTTATCAATTTATTCTAATGGATCTATTTCCTTTCAAATTCTCTGTTAATACTACTACTGAATGTCTTTTCTAGCGACTGATTTTGCTTCTTTTTCCCGGCCTTGCTCTTAATACTTTTCATGCATATGTGTATCTCGGATACACTACGGATCTTCCATGGAACTTTATCATATCACTGATACAAAATTTAAATGACTGACAGACCTTGATCACGGAACTTTCATGGATTCATGGAATTTTTACGGATTCACTGAAGTTCATAGAACTTTCACAGATTTACAGACAGTTACAAATAACTCTTGTCATATAAATTTAGCAAAAGATGAGTGATAAAATAAAATCGCCTTATAAACACAAAAAATCTTCGGGATATATATAACGATAACAACTCTCCAAACATTTCATATAAAATGCCATTTCCCTGTTTTTTTTCATGGGCGGTATCAATTAGATTTTGGTCCCAAATTTTGTTTTGTACTTTTAAAGCTCATAAATTTTTCCTGACAACTGAGAATCAGAATGTGGGTCAACAATATTTCAGTCATGAACGATATTGCCTCCAGATTTGTGGGACTTTTACCCAACCTGATCACATGATGAACTCAGGCCCTGCTTAAGCAGGTCTGCCTTGGAGGCTACAGGCAGCCCATCTACTTCGCGAGCCCCAATGGGCGGGGGCCGTGGTTCCTGAATATCCGATAATTAGTGAACCTCGGTAATAGGTATCTCACTGACGATACATTAACCGTTGTCCTGCCTGAAACGCATTTTACTGCTTCAGGAATTTTGCTGGAGATCTTGAAACTTTTCTGCTTTTCGGACGTTATTTTTAGCGAGCCTATACATGAACTACAAAAAATCTTCGAGAAAATATAATTTCTATCGAAGAAAATTATTACTATGGCGGAAATCACTGTGATTGGGTCGGACTTGATTCACAGTTTTCTTAGTATCCGGTACATCCGGAAGGCACAAAGTGACAGGCACAGTGGCCTGGTGGCCGCAGGATAGTAATACCGCAAAAATGTAAATAAAACGTTATTTTTATTTATTTATTTATTTTTTTATTTATTTATTTTGTCAAAAAATATTTATAAATACTTTTCATAAAAACATATATTAAAGCGACCGTTTAGGAAAAACGTGCTGCTAAATACATATGTAACCGCACTGTACTTTACTTTTTCAAAATATTCATGCGAAGTGATTTCGGCCGAAACTGTTTATGGTGAATAGCCTAAAAAATCTGCTGATGTTTTATCACATATTTATACCTTTCTTTGATACGCTTTCGGAGACTTTCGGAGAATTTTTTGCATCAACTTTCAAATTTTCTGCCTCAGAAGGTTCTGGAGGCTGAATCAAGTTCCACCGTTTGTTTATTCTGTTTATATTCGTCCGCCGAGATTGCGCTCAACATCATTAAAGTATTATTTCTTCAAAAGTTTGAAGTTTTCTTTGTTTTGTATATTCGGTCGCTCTTTATAATTATCAGAGTGTAGAAGGCTTTCATGTTTGAATGCAGAATTAAGCGACATCAGCGTCAGTATGGAACTACTTTTTAGGAAGTTATTAGGTTTGCATTTTTGAGAAGACGGATTGTAGAAATTCCGTATAGTAAATTTGGCGGCGGTAAACCGCCACCAAAAATGAAATGAAAATGTAAACGTGAAATTCTATTATCTTATGTATAGCGGATAATGTATATACTGTTTTTATGCCCCCGCCATTCGAAGAATGGTGGAAAGGACATATAGTGTTACCCCGATCCGTCCGTCCGCGTCCGAGATGGCGTTAGCAATTTGCGTTTAAGTTTTTTCAGGCGGGAGCATCCGTCTGCTTTGAACACATTTCAAGTTTTTTTTTTGTTGTTTTTATTTGCTTTTTTTTTTTCTCAGAGCTGTCTGTGTGCTATATATGATCTAGTTAGTGAAGCTAATATTTTGCGGTTATAGCAAAAATATAAGTAAAGAAGGCTTACTGCGGAGGCACGACGAAATGTATTTATATATTTCTTTCATATGCAACAGCGAATGCCCATAACTAGTGCACACCCAGGCTGTCTGGTCGGACCCTCTGATTATTTGGCATATTCAAAAAAACGTTCTGCAGAGTGTTTTTGTTATGAGGGTGAGTAGCGACGAGCCAGATCCGGACTGCGAGAATCGAGGGAAGGGCCAATGTCGCCGTTCGCGGTCAAGATGGATTGGCGTACGGTAGCGGTGCCATAACTTGTATATGGAGGAAAGCACACATCCAGCCACTTTTGCCGCGACTGTGCTTCATATGTATTTCCTCACATGTCATACTTGTATAGATTGAGGGAACAACGTTTATTGTCTGTCTGTCTTAACGATATATTTGCCTAAGAACAGTTTAAAGAAATTAATGATAATTAACATTAGCAACGTTGCAAAGGCAAACAAATAAAAGCTTGATATCAATATCCTCGCGCTTAAACAGATATCTTGCCGGTGTAAGTGACCACCACAGAATAAACACCCCGGTTATAATTCTTTAAAAAAGTGACCCCTGGTCATAATTTATGACTCCTGGTTATATTATTATGACCCCCCGCCCCATACACACACATACGCACACGCGCGCGCGATATATTATGACCCCCCACACACACACGCGCGCGCGCGCGCGCGCGTTATAAAATGAACCCTCGCAATAGAATAACGACCCCGATCATTATTTTAAAGGTAAGTGATACCAGGTCATAATATTATTATTATGAGCCCTCTTCGCGAAGTTAAATGACGATTCGCGAAGAAGAAAATAATGACGCCCCACCTTTCCCCGCCCCCTCCAAAAAGTCAGTCCGTACTAAATGATTCATACTTCATTAATTTCAGCCTGCACTTATTGATATATTCAACAGTTAACGTTTGAAAAAAAGAAAGAACGCGGCTCGGCTGGTTTTTATGAAAAGATAGCTCCGATACCCTCATAAATCTAGGTCGCACCATTATGACTGTAGAATTGTTATAAGACTGATTCGGTCTTTTACTTTGTTATTTGGGCATATAGACACTTCTTCGAATAAGAGTAATCTTGACGTAACGTCAGCTGTTCTACACATTTCTTAAACAGCAAAACAAACGGATTATTTGAGAAAAAAATCTCGGGCTCAAAATGAGAAAAAAATCGCCAATTATTTTCCTTCTATTTTAATTTAGCTGCACCAAGTAAAAAATAACTAAAGCTGAATATCTAACCATGGTACGTCTTTTTTCGAATGTAACGCGAAACAAAATGCAAGTATGAGTTGAACTTAAAATAAGCCACGGGTAGTAATCTCGTCACTCATGGCCAATTGTTATGCAAAGAAATAAGTGACGCGAATATCCGGACATAAGTAGCGCGAGCGAAAAAGGTGGCTATTTCAGGTGGCTTGTCAACAATTTGGGGCTTTTGTCGTCTATGAGGGCGTTATTTTAAAAATCGGAGAATGCTGTACTGCGCGAAATTAAATTCCATACAATCCAGTACCAAAATTTACGTCAAAATAATTTACGTTAAAACATAACTACGGTTCCTGGAATTTGTTTCATTCTGGCGACAATCGCTCCGAATTTAGTGCAATTTTGGACGATTTACCCATTAAAAATAGTTTTCAGCCATATCTGCATCTTACATAACGACTTTAATTGGCCGTCGTTTGGCATACGTATTACAATCATAACAATGCAAACCATCAATGCAACCAACAAAAACGGAAAAAATGCTAAAATTATAGGGCAGCGCGTGCGGATATGAGTGACGAGATGCTTTATGAGTGACGAGAGCAACGAAATTGGAAATATATGTATGAAACATAAAACAAATGCTTATTTAAAAAATATTTTAAAAAATAAGTACTTATCTTGGCATTTAATGCAGATCCAAGAGAATTTCCGAGGGAGTTCAATTTAATCATATTATCGTACATACTCTACGTATTCGGACAGACAGGCCTGAGCAAACAGTGTAGAACAAGATAAGACGCTGCAGGACACTGTTTGCCACTCACCCAGCAATTTTACAGGTAGTAAAATTTGCTGGTGTTTGAAGAGAAGTAGAAGGAAAAGTGTCCGAAATCTATCAAATTTATCCAAAATTTCCAATGTAAATGAAATTTCGAGTCAAAGGAGATTCGACCCTCCTTTGAATTCGCCACTGCACTCTATCCACAGGCACTCTACCTCAGCTATAGTTAGGCTGTTTAACATGCCCACGAATGCTTTAAAATCAAATTAGTATGTAATTTGGGTAAGGGGAAATACCCTTAAAAATTAAGCAAAGAGGACATGCTAGCTTAATATTTTTCATTCATCCCAAATAAAAGCTGAGCTGAAGTTTCCGTTCTGAGAGGTTGTGCTTTTGCTTATTTTAAAATTGCTTCCCTTACACAAATGTATACGTACCCCATTTATAAAGGGAAACAGAAGATACCATTTTTTTGGCAAATCATAAACGCTAAAGGGACTGTGCACGTGCGCCCATTCAATGTTGCGTCACATCTGACGTCACGAAAGTATGCAAATTGTTGAGCATGTAAGCTTCTCTCTCTCTCTCTCTCTCTCTCTCTCTCTCTCTCTCTCTCTCTCTGACGTCACGGAAGTATGCAAACAAATTGTTGAGCATGTAAGCCTCTCTCTCTCTCTCTCTCTCTCTCTCTCTCTCTCTCTCTCTCTCTCTCTCCTCTCTCTCTCTCTCTCTCTCTCTCTCTCTCTCTCTCTGTTGAGAAAGGACGATGTGACGCCCCTGAGTACATTGTAATTGAGCTTATCTTGATCTGTCTTTTACTGTCTTGTCTTGTGTGTATTGTTTGATGTTGTCTTTTATCTGATTCCATGTGTTCATGTTAGATCTTGTGTGTTATTTCCTGAATTTTGTCTTACTTTTTCTCCTCTGATTCTCCTTCGGTAGAGGGGTGGGGGGAGGGGGGGCATAACGACCAAGAGTGTAAGGTCTCCCCCCCCCCCCCCCCGCAGTCTGCTACAAATCTGCTTTCGACGTTAAGAATTGGCGTAAAAGCTTTACAATATGTACCTGATACCCCCTCTTATCTAGAGCTATGGTTGATAGCTTAAATACATGAATTGTCCATACAAAACACCACTTGATCGAAAAAGAATGAACAACGTAAGCTACATATGTAATCAAACAGACTGCTCTCTGCCGAGTAAATGTTTTGAAATCTTTTACAAGATGTATGTTCTATTTTTTTTTTTTTTTTTTCCTTATCCTTCAATACAGTTGATACCTGTTGCGCAAGGTTTGACATTGCATTCAGCAATCTTTCAGTCCTGTCAATGTTCTCTTTCATGTTATGTGACACATGCTTGGCTTGAAGTTTGGACTATTACTCAGTCGCTTTATCCTGACACTTGGTGACTGACCAGTATTAGCTCTACTATGTTGAGTGTCAAACAAACGAATAGCTAGTAGGCCTACAATTTTTCGATTTAGGGTCGTTGGTATTATTCAGCGAAGAATCAAAACTAACTACACACAAATCGGAATCTCTACCACAATACTGTCAAATTTAGATTTGATAACAGAAAGGTACATGTAATAGAAGTAAGCATACATACTTTTATGACTCTCTGAGCAAATTCAACAAAAGACAAAATGACAATATATTATTTGTATTCTATTTTACAGAAAAGAAGCTTTGCGGGTTTATGTACATTGCCCTTATCCTTAGGCATGAACTATCAATGCTATTTTTCTGAAAAAAAAAAAAAACAAAAAAAAAAAAACGTTCAAAATGTCGTCTGTTGAATTTTTTACCCAGCATGCTACGCGTTATTAAGCATATACAAAAAGTTTACATACGGTTTTAGAGGCATAACTGACAGAAAATACATGTTGCATCCGTACTTCAAACAGATATTTATATTGTGCATTTTTACTTCCTTCATATCTATATGTAGACTGGCTCCAGTCGTTTTTGTTTTATATCTATTTCTCTCTTTCTCTACATTATTTTTTTATCATGATCCTCTTTAATCCAACTTCGTTACCTATGGCTGCAGTGTGTGAGTACCTACGACCATAATCAGACTGCAGAGGTTGTTGAACAGATATACAGTCTGATCTGGTACCATTTTTTATATCTGACGTTTCTGTAGCTGACACTCTCTGGGCTAAATTAACAGATGCCAAATTGGTAGTATTCCCGCCCCCCCCCCCCCCCCCCCGCCCTTTTTTTTTTTTTTTTTTTTCGTTTTGTTTTTTGGTGTTGTTTTTCTTTTTTCAGAAAATAAGGCATGACACCATTTTCATGAAATGTCAAAGCCTATTTTCTGGTAATAATAAGAAATATTACAAGTTCTTGTACCTCCACGATAAGCGTTAAGAAATGGGAATTAGTTTTAGTCATCAAATTGGTTAAAAATACCTACTGCGAAAACTTTCCTGGTGTTATTATTTAATTATAGATCAGTACAAGAGTGTGCTACTTGATTAACACCATAGTATTAAAAAATCATCATATTTGCCTTGAATCAGTATCCTAACTGCTAGCATAATAGTATTCTTGTCAAGTAACTCACTTCTGACCACAACTTGCAAATATAAATTGAAACAAGTATATTTGCAGACATCAAGTAAATAAACAAATAACATTTATGCAAAATAAACATGGTATACCTGTATTTTGAGGCATTCCAAACATATTTACAAAATTTACCCCTATGGGTAAATTATACCTTGTTTTTACATGACGAAATCTACCTCTAGGGGGTATATTTGCCCCTACCCTTGAGCAGGGGTATTTATCCACGTGGGTAAATTTTGCCCCTAAGGCAAATGCGTTTACATGACAAGTTTACCCCTAGGGATAAATTTGCCCTTAGGGGTAAATTTGCCCCTAGGGGCAAACTTATGCATATAAACGGGGCATAAAATAGATATAAAAATAAAGCTAATACCCATTGTACAAAGCAGACAGTTTGCACTAGAAGTCCAAAAGACAAGCGTTATTTAGTACACACTCGGGGGTGGGGGGGGGGGGGGGGGGGTGGGTGGGGGGGGTAACTTCCTATATATGGCATAGTACGGATGTGCGTGCCGAATAGCCCCCTTTTTCAGCACTGCTATGTATATGATTGGCCCCCTTTTTTCAACAAAAAGTATATGAATGGCCCGATTTTTCTGGATTCCTATGTGAAAGGTCCATTCCCCATTATTCTGACATCCTGGTATATGCACATATTTTTCGCTCAGAGATTTTTCGAGGCTGCTTATCCTCTTGGTATTACATGAATTGACTGTGATATTTGTGTAACAACCAGCAAAAAATGGGTACAAAAATCAAAGGGGCAGTATATGAATAGGTCAATATTTTGGATGATCAAGTATATGAATGGGTCTGTTTTTTCAAAGGCCAGGTATATGAATGGGGTAGGTTTTGAAATACTGGCTCGCACACCCGTACCAAAATTACCCCTAAGTTACCCCCCCCCCACACACACACACACGAGAGTGTAAAATCAGAGCAGTATACTTTAATTGAAAAACTTCTCCAAATCAAAATAAAAGATGAACATAGAGATATTGTTTGCAGAAACTGTCAGCGCAGAAAAGACTCACTTTTTTCTGACAATCTGTATTAACTTTTGTCATACTGAATAAATTAAGATGTCACGCCCACTTCTAAGTTTTAGCCAGTCAGATTGTTTGATCCGATTTGTTGCTAGAAATTCTCATATTTAATGGCAAACAGTGCAGATCCAGATCCAGATCAGTTGGCTTCTTCAGAAACCAACTGATCTGGATCTACACTGTTTTTGCAAAGGTAGGTTCATCATAACAAGGGTTAACCTCATTAACTAAACACCCATGGCAATCTTACAAGGTAATCCCCCCCCGCACACACACACACACACACACACACACACACACACACACACACACACACACACACACACACACACACACACACACACACACACACACACACACACACACACACACACACACACACACACACACACACACACACACACACACACACACATACACACACACACACACACACACACACACACACACACACACACACACACACACACACACACACACACACACACACACACACACACACACACACACACACACACACACACACACACACACACACACACACACACACACACACACACACACACACACACACACACACACACACACACACACACACACACACACACACACACACACACACACACACACACACACACACACACACACACACACACACACACACACACACACACACACACACACACACACACACACACACACACACACACACACACACACACACACACACTCCCCAAAACCCAGGAGACTGACTCTTTTGATGCTTACTTTTTTTTTTATTAGCTAACAGTATTTTTAATTATTGCCTGATAGTGCTTCATTACCCATAAAATTAACTGCTACCATTTTTTCTGGACAATTCAGCAGACGACAAACAGACAATATTTTTCTTATTTTTCTGACTTCCAAGCACCCAATATCAGAAATTTGATACAGACCATTAACTTTTCAGCAGTTTACCTAACAAGTTTTATTACCCTCAGCTGTTTGGTGAGAACCATTAAGTATTGCAGTGAGAGAAAGTTTAAAAGGTCAGCAGGATGAATTCTGCCTAGACCAGTTTCACTTGTTACCAGACCCTTTCTTTCTAGCCAAGGGACTGAAGTAAATAAAAATTCTACAAGCTATACAAGTGTTGTGTCCCCTCAAAAAAAAAAAAAAAAAAGAAGAAAAAGAAAGAAAAGAAAAATAAAGAAAGGGTCTGGGGCCAGACTAATCTATATGTAGTATTAGTCATTTTTACTTCCTTCATATCTATATGTAGTATTAGTATGCTAAATTTTCAGGATGTATGAAATCAAGATACTCTCAAAATATCTGGGGTTTTTTTTTTCTGTTCATGCGAACAGATTTCATTCGGAACTATTTTTACTGGAACTTAAAATTTGTATCTAATAAAAAATGGAGTTGTACTAAGATCCTTTATAAATATTTCCAACAAGCACTGATTCGGAATCCCATTTTTTATTTATTTATTTATTTATTTTTTTTTTTTATTTATTTATTTATTTATTTATTTTTTTTCATTTTGTCAAACTCTCGTCACTCATATCCTAGTTTCGTCACTCATATCCGCACGCGCTGCTCATTCTGCCCTATAATTTTAGCATTTTTCCGTTTTTGTTGGTTACATTCATGGTTTGCATTGTTATGATTGTAATACGTATGCCAAATGACGGCGTCTGTCCAAGTCGTCGTTATGAAGATGCAGATATGGCTGAAAACATTAATTTAAATGGGTAAATCGTCCAAAACGGCACCAAATTCGGAGCGATTGTCGCCAGAATGAAACAAATTCCAGGAACCGTAGCTATATTTTGAAGTAAATTGTGGTGCTAGGTTGTATGGAATTTAATTCCGCGCAGTATAGCATTCTCCGATTTTTAAAATAACGCCCTCCTAGACGACAAAAGCCCCAGATTGTAGACAATCCACCTGAAATAGCCATCTTTTTCGCTCTCGCTACTCATGTCGATATTCGCGTCACTTATTTCTTTGCATAACAAATGGCCATGAGTGACGCGATTACTGCCCGAGTTAGTTGGTTTGCAGAATATACCAAGTAAATTCTTCAAATTTGAAACAAAATGCGTTCGTGGTTCCACATAATGTGATTATATTTTAACTGACATTATTGACGTCATTTCGTGATTATGACGTCATAAAATTTTGAAGCCGTTTTGTAACGCGTGCCAAATATAAGTTGATAGTCAACTTTAACCAGAAAATAAGCAAATATAGGTATTAGGTAAATTTTAATTATGAATAAAAAATACATTTTTGCTCAAAATTTTAAAAATTCGCAATTTTTGTTGTCAAGTTAAATAACAAACGCTATTCGATTTTTATTTTAATTAGTAAATGTGTCACTCTTTTATTTTTTTACGTTTTTACGCCTGTTCATGAAACGTTTGTGTATAAATAAAAACTTAATGTTAAAATAAATGGATGAATAAATATATTTTAAAAGTACATTTTGTCTCTAATCTCAATGTTTTTGTTTTATAAGAAAATGCATTATAAATAAAGTTATTAATGTTTTTTGTTTGATTAGGGAATTCGTCACAAAACGTCATTTTAATGTAAAACGAAAACTCATAAACCGACGTCACTTGATTTAAGGATTTTTTGCTGTCGATATGCCATATATATGCCAGCAAAGTACCTGTCTTACGTGCTTTACTATACTTAAACCATTCGTGTGCATTTTTGAAGGCTTTAGAATTTTTTAGCAAAATAATTTATGAAAGAACAGATGGGAATCAACAAGTAGCATAAAGAAATGACTAAGCCAGCTTCGCTCAGCTTAACAAACCTGAATGCGGAACAAAGTTACAGAAACACCACCGTCAGGTCGACTAAAGACAAAAAAAAACCCTGATCAGACATCTCTTTCTATGGCGTCTAATCTGGGTCTACACTATTTGATGATTATATTATCTGTTTGTCCGAACACTTAGGATAACTTCGGTACTCATCCACGCAAACTTAGCTTTCAGACTCATTATATCGAAGAGAGACACTAGTCATTCACTCATTCTGAGCGGATGTGCTGGTTGATCTAAACAGTTGTGCTGTTCCGCACATTTACACGTGGCACTGCATATCATTCTTAGCGTCATTTGTCGCATTTAGGACGTTACGCCAATGTGTAGAACAACTGACGTTACGTCTCTGAAGACTGCAAAACTTGAACTATGGAAATCTGGAAGATACATTTGAGTAATTCTATAGGTTAGACATACATTGATTTGTTTTCTACTGTTTGCGTACTATATGAAACAATAAAAAAACATAATACCTTTATTTCTAGAACACCCCGTCTTGCAAGACTACTTTTATTTCGAAAACGTATCTATATGCAGTGAAAAGGGCTACTCTTATTTTGAAAACTTGTCTATATGCAGTGAAAATATGGTGAATAAAACGGTGAAAGAACGTCCTGTGACTGAGTGTAAACAGATAGATTCTGATGCTAAGTAAACCTATTCACTTTCATTTTACTTGACTCTGCACATTTAGACATAGATTGTGTTTACTTGATCAACCCCTTCAGCAATGGTTCCGTTTCATAATCATGACCAAGAGTTAGGTATGTCGTTCCCACGAGTTACAAGGGTCATTCAATATATAGTAACACTTACTAAATATCTCTAATAGTATATTGGTTTAAATGTATTTTAATTTCATCGAAATCACAACACAGTCATACATACATACAATACTCATTAGGATTTGAATGAAAGCATACTGCTTATTTAGTTCATCTCCTAATACATACAATATTTATTGTGAACATTTATGGCCAAAGCATATTTATAGAGCATATAAGAGACGGAAGTCATGAATAGTTACATTAGATTACTGTGCTTTCGACATCTTTCAGAAAGTCGTTTTGTGCTTGGCGCTTTACACAAAAGAAGTAAATTTGCAAACTTTTATCATGATTTAATGCAAAACCATTTGTCGTAACTACCTATGCACAAAAAGTTGTATTCTATTCATTGGATTTTAAACAATCAAATATTTTCACTTTTTCCTATAGTAAAAATGAATGCGAATTTTGCAGAAATCTGTAGGGTAGGTAACTTGGAGGCAGATTTTCAACAAGTTCCGCTTGTTCAATTTTTCTGAAATTTTCACAATATTGTTGTGAAACATCAATAATTTAAATTCAGCAAAGAAAAGTAAAATATATTTTCTTAGACAAAAACTCCAAAAAATCACTTTACTATAGAAATGCATAGGTCAGACTAATTTTTGGCCGTAAATTTAATTTTACTGTAAATATTTGAGAGCAAAACACTGAAACAGAAAAGACAAATGGTTTCTGATTGGATATGGTCAATGAGAACAAAATATTTTCATTCAAAATAAAACGCCAAGCAAAAAACGTCTTTCTGAGAGATGTCGAAAGGACAGTAGCATATAATGCTATCAACAAAATGCAGTCTAGTAAAGTGGGACAAGAAGGAAAAAAAAGAGTTATTGATGTAAAAGGGAAAAAAAAGAAATATTTCATAGGCATGATCCATACAAACGGGGAGGGTGGAGACTAATTATACCAAATCTAGAGCATGGGTAAAGCGCGCAGCTGAGGGTATTATGATCAGTTTCTAGAGATACATATATATCTTCCCAAGACTAACAAAAAAAAAGTGATCTTTTCGAAGCCAATACAAAATCATAATTATAAATCCTAATTAATTATAAGTTTATAAGTTAGGCTACAGTGACCTGTCTTAAAATCTTTTACTGTTTTTGATGTATGCTTGCACAGCCTCGAATAGATGACCTTCAGAGGTACTCGATCAAACGCCTTCTCCAGGTCTATGAAAGCCATGTTGGCAGCTAGATACGTCTCTTGCAGCTGCCTGACAACAAAGATTGCGTCTGTAGTGCCTCTGTCTAGGACGAAGCCAAGCTGGGAATCGTCGATTGACATCAACTGTCTGATGAGGCCGTCCACAATCATCTTAAGGTTTTTATAACCTGCTCTGTCAGCTTGAGACCGCGGTAGTTGCCCCTTTCCAATGCGTCCCCCTTTCCCTTGTAGAGGCAGACAATGAAACTCTGCTCCCAGTCAGAGGGTACCTTGCCATCACGAATGATTGCAGCTGCGAGGTCACAGATCATGAAGGCGCCCATGTCACCGGCTGCTCGTATCATCTCCACCACTATGCCTGATGAGCCCGGTGCTTTGCCTGCCTTCATCTGTCAGATAGCCTTCTTAACCATATCAATGGTGATTGGAATGGGAGGGCTTTCCACTGGTGGTTGATAAGACAGGTGGTCTGGGTCCCAGTCAACTCAACGTTGAGAAGCCTTTGGTAGTGCTCTAGCCAGGCCTTCTGCTTTGAGTCATCATTCTTCACAGGTTTGTCACCAACAACACCAGTGTTCTCTCTTCTAAACCGGTTAGCAAGGCGGTAGACTTCTGAAAACTTGGGGTCAATATTCTCGTAGACCTTCTTGTCGGCTTCTTGACGAGCATGATGCACTGCATGTCTGGCATTTCGTTTGGCTGCACCGTATGATTTACCAGCCTTCCAGGCCTCGAAAGCTTTCCGCTTGGCAGCAATGGCCTTTTCCACGTATTCATTCCACCACCAGGTTTCACGACGCCAACGGTGTGGCCTAGTTGTGCCACACATCTCCTCAGTTGTCTTGAGCATTCCAGTCTTGATGTTTTTCCAGATATCCTCAGTTGCCCCATCAGCTACACCTGCAGATGTGCTCACATGCAAGTTGAAGACCTCCTTGGAAATGATTGCTTGTCTGAGGGTCTTTAAGCTTTCAAACTTTCAGGCGAGGGGTGAACTTGCGCATGTCGCATACAAGCAGCTGATGTTGCAGGGCTACTTCCTCGCCAGGGATCACTTTTACATCTGTGACAAGTTTGCGTATGGTCCTACGGAAAAGGATGAAGTCTATCTGCGTGGCTATGTTTCCCGACTTGTACGTGATAGAATGGCTGTCACGTTTCTTGAAACATGTGTTCGCAAGAAGCAGGTCAAATGCTAGGGCGTACTCTAGGATTCTCTCAACCTCAACATCTGGTTCCGGCCTGCCATACCCCATCCCACCATGCACTTCCCCTTATCCAGTGCCTGCACGGCCTACATGGCCGTTCCAATCTCCACATGAGGTCAGAAATTCTGATGCTAGGATCCTGGCAATCACAGCACGCAGCTGATCAAAGAACAGATCCTTAACCTCATCATTGAGACCAATCTGTGGAGCATACACAGACAGAAAGGTAACCACACTCTGGCCGACTATGAGTTTCACTAAGATGATTCTGTCGGAGACTCTCTGCACCTCAAAACCTTTCTCTATCCACGCTTGCACTCCTACACCAGCCTTTGTCGTTTCCTGACCAGTAGAGCTTGTACCTGGTGTCCTTGTCCTTGATTGTGTGGCAGTTGCCACCACGGTATCTGGTCTCCTGAATGCACAGACATCCACTTTCCTGCGGGATAGTGTTTCCGCTACCTCGCACTCTTCCTCTCAGGGTGTTCACATTGAGTGTTCCTACCCTGAATTTCCTCATTTGGCAGAGAATTCCAATCACGGACCACAGAAGTAAGGAAGGATTGATAGTATAGAGTTGTCCTTGCATTAGCTGTCTGAAGATCATTCTCGTTTCTCTCGTTTCTCTGGTAGAGAATTCCAATCACGGACCACAGAAGGAAGGAAGGATTGACAGTATAGAGTTGTCCTTGCATTAACTGTCTTAAGATCATTCTTGTTTCTTAGATGATAACTTGAGATAGAGTTCACTGTTGGTGGTACACGAGAAGAAAGATAAGCTGGTGAAAGGCACATTTTATAGAAAAGTAAATTTTGTTTCTTTCTGCGAACTTCTAAGGTTTCCCACCCTATTTCATTATATAAGGCCTGAAATGAAACTAAATTAGTTGCACCTGTTACAATCCTTGCCGCTTCCAACTGTATCTTATTTTAAATTTTACTTTCCTTGAAGAGTACAATTATCCCAAACTCCACTGCCATACTCTAGCAAAGGACGAATAAAAGAAGAATATATAATGTCTAGCGATTTACGGGCTAAATTAAATTAAAATTTCCTCATTATATTGACCCTTGCCCAAGCTTTTTCTGAAATGTATTCAATTTGCTTACTCCAGGAACAATCCTTTGAAAAACACAGACCTAAATGCTTATGAACATCAACCTCTTTTACTGGTTGATCCTGCATGTAGACCAGTGGATGCAAGGCGTGATTATGTTTTCGAGAAATAAGAAAAGATTCAGTTTTTAAAGCGTTAAAGGTAACTAACAATGCCCAAGCTGCCACTTTCGCTAGATCTGGGTTTAAAATATCTGCTGCAACTTCCGCAGTTTCAACAATAATGTATAAACTCGTATCATCAGCGATAAGACAGATATTTGAACCTATGTCTTTTACAATATCATTAATATAAAGTCAGAATAAAAGTGGTCCAAGTATAGACCCTTGGGGAACACCAGCGCGAATATAGTTCCAATCCGATTTTGCTCCAGGAATAACTACCCGTTGACATCTATTCTGTAAGTAGTTTTCAAACCATCTCAAGAGATTACCGGAAACACCAGACGCACGTAATTTATGTATGAGACCGGCGTGCCAAACGCGGTCAAAAGCTTTGCTTATGTCGCAGAAAACCACTCTTACTTCCTTTCCAGAATCAAGGGCTTTGCAAAATGTATCGTAAAGAAATGCCAATTGGTTTACAGTGGAGTCGCTAGGAATAAAGCCAGATTGTAATGGTGTAAGGATATCATTATCCTGAAAGTGATTATACAAGTGTTTGAATACAATTCTTTCAAAGGTCTTATCAATGTTACTAAGGAGAGAGATCGGTCTGTTATTAGAAAGAGATGAAACGTCTCCGCCTTTGGAAACTGGACACACATGTGACCTTTTCCAATGTCGGGAACATCTGATTGCTGTAGAGACTGGTTAAAAAGAGTCACGAATTCAGGAGAAAGTTCTGAAGCTAATGCTTGTAGTGCGCGATTATTAATTTCGTCCGGGCCTGATGCTTTGCCAAGTGGTAAAGACAAGAGCGCTGCCTTTACTTCTGCCTCTGTAATAACAAAATTACTCAAATTAGTCCCATTATATACAGGCATATTCGGAAGAGTTGTATTTTGCTCATCCAAAAGAGTCTGATCACGAAAATAGTCATTTAAAAGATTCGCTTTATCTATACTTTCTGAATAAATAATTTCATCCTTTTCCAGTGGAGCATTTGAGTTTCTGTATAAAGGAGAGATGAAAGTTTTCAAAGTTGTCCACCAATCTTTAGGCGTTAGGCGTTGGTTTCTTAGTGTATTACTTAGCCACTTAGCCGGAGTATCTGTTAATTTTACTTTCCGAAAAGCTCGTTTACGCTTACGAATTAAACTACGTATTATGGAAGTCATCCAAACAGGCTCTGGCGGTCTTATTCATACCTGTTTGTTTGGAATACATTCTTTTGAAAGAGAAAATATTTTTTCTGTAATATTGTTGGCATATATGTTAATGTCATCGCTTCGTAAAGACGCCCAATCAAAAAATTATATATATATACACACACACATATATATATATATATATATACATACATATACATACACATATACATACATACATACACACACATATACACACATATATATATATATATACATACATATATATACATACACATACATATACACTTACATATAAACATATACATATTTATATATATACATATACACATAAATACATACACAACCATACATATATATACACACATACACATACACACACATATATATAAAAGTATATTGCCAATCACGCTGAAACTTTGCATGCTAACGTATTTATCTAATTCCGATTTAAATGTTTATTTATTATGACGTAATGCTGTATGACGTCATTATAACGCGACTTCAAATGACAACACTCAATGCGTCATGGCCGCGGTCATGTCGCAGGATCAGCGCAGCTACATAAAATTGCAGTTCAACGAAAAAAGAGCGCGACAGAAATTTTGAAGCACTACGGGAAGCATGCGGGACAAGCGCTCTTTCATATAGAACAGTAACAAGATGGATAAATTAACTAGAACAGTGTTTTCGGAGAAAAACGTATGTCCTCCCACTAGTTTGAACAGGCATATTGTTAAAATAGATTGTATCTATAATAAACTCAAGGTCACAATATACCTATATGTAAGTTTGATCAAAATTCATCCATTCCTCAATGAGATAGGGTGCTGACAAGCCATTTTCTAAAATCATAGCCCTTGTGTAACCTTGAAAATGGGATCAAGGTCACAAAAAATCTAATCAGTTCTTGTCTCTGTCCCAACAATATAACTGTTCAAGTTTGGTCAAAATCCATCCATTCATTCAACAGATAGCGTGTAGACAAGCCATTACCCAACAATCTGAGCCCTCCTGCGACCTTGAAAATGGAGTCAAGGTCACCAAAATAAAATTAGTTATTTTCCATGCCACAACAATTTGGCTGTGCAAGTTTAGTTAAAATCCATCCATTCCTTCAAGAGATACAGTGCAGACAAGCCATTTTCCAACAATCTAAGCCCTAGTGTGACCTTGAAAATGGGGTCAAGGTCACCAAAATCTAATCAGTCCTTTTTCCATGTCCCAGAAATATAGCTGTGCAAGTCTGGTCGAAATCTACTCATTCCTTCAGGAGACAAGGTGCAGACAAGCCATTTTCCACCAATCTAAGCCTTAGTATGACCTTGAAAATGGGGTCAAGGTCGTCAAATCTTACCAGTTCTTTTAAGACGTAGAAGTTTGGTCAAAATCCATTCATTTATTTAGGAGATAGGGTGCAGAGAAGCAATTTTCCAACAATTTAAGCCTTACTGTGACCTTGAAAATGGGGTCAAGGTCACCAAAATCTAATCAGTTCTTTTCCATGTCTCAACAATATAGCTGTACAAGTTTGGTCAAATCCATTTATTCATTCAGGAGATAGGGTGCATACAAACCATTTTTCAACAAATCTAAGCCCTCCCGTGACCTTGAAAATGGGGTCAAGGTCACCAAAATCTAATCAGTTCTTTTACATGTCCCAGCATTGTAGATGTGCAAGTTTGGTCAAAATCTATTCATTCCTACAAGAGATAGGGTGCGGACAAGCCATTTTCCAACAATCTAAGCCCTCCTGTGACCTTGAAAATGGGTGAAGGTCACCAAAATCTAATCAGTTCTTTTACATGTCCCAACAATATAGATGATCAAGTGGTTAATATCTATTCATTTCTTCAAGAGATAGGATGCGGACAAGCCATTTTCCAACAATCTAAGCCCTCCTGTGACCTTGAAAATGGGGTCAAGGTCACCAAAATCTAATCAGCATTTTTCCCCCTCCCAATGATATATTTATGTAAGCTTGGCTAAAATATGTCCATTCAATAAGGAAATAGAGTGCGGACAAGAGGCTACGCCGACGCCGACGGGATCCGCACTAAAAACAATATGTCCCCCCCCTCTCCCCCTCCCCCCCCCCCCATGGTGTGGGGACATAATTATAGTCTGGACAAGAGACCGTGAAAGATCACCACCGTGCAGACAGAACTGCAATGTAGCCACTGATTTCAACATCGAATTAGTAAGGGAACTTTTAAAAAGTGATAGAAGATTTACATGTGAAGAAATGACACAGAAATTGGACATAAGTGTAAGGTCTGTTCATACATTATTCGCAACCGTTTAGGAATGAGGAAGGTTTCCGCTCGTTGGGTACTCCATCGCTTGACGCCCGACCAGGCTGAATGTCGTTTGGAAGTCGCTTCCACTAATCTTTCACGGTTTAATACGGAGGGTGAAAACTTTTATCTAGGATTGTTGCTATTGATGAAACGTGGGCGAGGTCATATGAGCCAGAGCTGAAGACTCCAAGCTCACCGCGGCCTGCAAAGTTTCGGCGAGTACAGTCAAAATTGAAGATGCTTATGATCTTTGCATACGATATTCGGGATGTTCTCACTACTCATAAAGTTCCTGCTGGTAAAACGGTCAATGATGAATACTATAAGGGATATATTCAAAAGTACCCCAGACCTGCGATTCGAAAGAAACGACCTGAACTTTTGGCAGAGGGATTGATCCTTTTACATGACAACGCTACGCCGCACAAAACGGGCGAGGTACTAATCGACTTGTATAATAGGGTAATTTTAGACCATCCTCCCTTTCCCCGGACATAAAATCCATGTGACTACGATATTTTCCCCCAAGCTAAAAGAAAACATGAGAGGAATTCGAAGCCGCCGAGGCCACGCACGTTCCGATATATGAGCGCGGTTGCTTAGCCACGGGTATAGAAGATCTGCCGAAACGATGGACATCCGTCACGCAACACAAGGGATATTACTTCGAGGGATTTTAATAAGGTAAGCTGATTTAATGACGCTGTCTGCAAATTATTTAGTGTCACTATAAATTGAATGACCCTCATACTTAGTTAACTCGTTCTCATGAGTTATCTATGTGTTAGTTTAACCAATCAAATTTTGTGTGATTTCGAGTAGTGTGGGGAAGGGAGCAAAAAAAAAAAAAAAAAAAAAAAAAAAAACAACATTACATTAACACCATCAGTCAAAATAAACACGTTGGCATTTATCTTGACATATTCGTGACATTGACGTTTGAGGTGGGGACCTTGATCTTGCGCGCGATACATTGTCTTGATATGGCTAAATTTTGTTTCCATTTATTTTAAAATCTACCCGCAAATGACAAGGTTACAGGTCAGACACGACATTCTGTTTGGCAGAATCATATATAGTCCGGTTACAATCACTTGACCGGGAGTGGTCTAAGTGTGAGCAAATGACATTGTCTATCACTGTCAAAATGGCTCAGTCTATCCATAATTTGGTTGAACAGCGTTTCTATGACGTTGGCAATCTCACTATTATTACATTTGAAATGAATGATTACGCCTGGTAGACATAGTCGAAATGCATTTGTCACAGATGTGTCCGGCATTCTTCATCGTCGACCTTGGCCATATAGCTATACAACGAAATTCTCTTTATACCCCCACATCCTTCCATCCCCCACCCCCATACTTCACGAAGTATGGCGGTATACTGTTTTCAGGTTGTCCGTGATTCAGTCATTCCGACTTCATTTCCCGCTCAATATCTTGAGAACGAATTGATTGAATTAGACCAAATTTTGCATATGCATTGACGTTGACAAGGTCTCCGTTGGGATTTTACGCCTCAATTTTCGCAAATTTACAACACTGTAATGGCCCTTGGATATTGTCAAAATTTCGTTTCCGCTCAATATCTTGACTGTAAAGGAAATTACGCTTCATGTAAAACCTGTTCCTAGAATGTGTTGTATGCGGGGGTATTAAGTAATCTCTGCTTACTACCACGTTTCATTTTGTCAGAAATACCTTATTTCATGTACACAGTGCAAGCCCTCGTCAAGTGTTAAGGTCCTGCCACAGAACTCGATCTGAGGACTTCTCGATTCCGAATCAGACATTAGAACTATCACTTGCACAACTAAAGAAACATACTAAAGAAATAATGAACGAAAGAAAGAAAAGCAAGAAGTTGGAGGGGCATATTGCTTTTGGGTCGTTCGTCCGTTCGTTCGTCTGTTCATTCGACACATTTTGCATAGAGTCAGGATCTTGAAATTAAGAGGACTAAGCCTGCACAAGAAATGTGTGAGTAGGTTACCTGATCGGTCCGACATGACCTTACAGTGTTGACTGGACTGTAAAACCCCAAATCAAATAAACAAAGATTAAAAAATGAATGACAAAATGACATTTCGCGAGAGGATCCAGGATTCTTGGAAATGTAAATGAATACAATTCCAAGAGAGATGCTTCTTGAAATGTACAGTTATCCTCTCAAAGTCCGATATTCTATCATTTGCACAACAAACGTACAATCATAAAGAAAGAAGGAAAACAAGTGTATAGCAAGAAATCTGAAGACTATAATTGTTGTACGTTTATCAAGCAAGGCGCATGAGATTAGTGTCAGTCAGACAGGTTAATCTAAATTTCAGAGATGAAAAGGCAATTATAATCTTATTCTAAGAAAAAAAAAATGAATGCTTCCAGGGGAGGTGCATAATTAAACTTCTCCCGGTCAAGTGATTGTAACCGGACTATAGCAGGAAACCATTATCTTTGAATGATCTCTGTGATCTTGACCTTTGAGTCGGGTACCTAGGTCTTGCGGGCTATACATCGTCTTGACATTTGTGCCAAGTTATTTTAAAATCCATCTAAAAGTAAGTTCTAACAGAAAGGAGTCACTTTTTCTATAGAATAATGACCGGGAGTCGTCAATCTATAGGGGTCACTTTACTTCGTTACAACGAAGTAAAGTGATCCCCATAGAATGACGAACACACAGTCCTTAGGCGTAAAAAAAAAATAGCTGCGTTTCCGCTAACCCGACCGGGTGACCCTGTTTCAAACACCCGACTCTGCTGTATTTTTTATCAGTAGAAGTGCAAAATAAAAAGTAAAGCACCGACCCTCAACAAGATACCTGTATTTTCATAAAATTACGGGCCCGATCCTGTTCTTTTCTGGAGAAAAATTGAAAAATAGAAAAAAAGTTTCTCCTGCCTACCGACCAAATTTTTTTTCAGCATGTTAGCGGAAACGCAGCTATTTTTACGACTTATTCTTTAAATAATAGTGCCTCACCGGTCATAATTTATGAACCCCCATCTCTGGTCGAGGGGTGGTGGGGTGTCATTAGTTTTTAACGGGATTCAATATTTTATAGACACGGGGTCACTTTTTCTATAGACCAGGGGTCATAATTCTATGGGAGTCACTTTACTTTTAATCCGGCAAGGTTTAAATATGATATGTCGTGACTGCCTGCTTTAGCAAGCAGGGGCGACATAGGGATCATTTTGCCGCATCGTCGTTGGCGTTGGTGTTGTCGTTGTCATCGTCGGCGGCGTCAACAATTTTAAGTCTGTGCTTTTATCTCCGTTGCTTAAAGACACATTTTTTTCCTTCTTTGGCTAGACCCCCCCCATTCATGATCACCCCTAATAAACAGTCCTGATAACAGAGCGCACATCAAAGGCTTATCTTATCTAAGTGATTATGGAGTCTTTGTTAAGTCTCCTTAGGTGGGGCCCTATAAGGGTTAATTCATAAAATTCAGCAGTATTCAATATGTTACTTTAGAACCAAATAAATTCATTTGCAAATTTTGCATTTAATTTGTTGATTTTATTTGTTGATTTGTATTGTATCACTTTATTTTTTTATTTATTTATTTTTGATTAGTTTTTTTTCCTAAATACAAAAGTGCTGTTTTTTCTTTCATTGTGAAAAAAAGTACAAATAAACTGAAATAGAAATATAAAATTGAAAATATTTATTTATTTTCTAAAGTAAATAAGAACACTGCACAATCATTCCATTTCCATTTGAATAAAACAATACATTATGGAATATGTCAAAAAGTTCTTAGACAATTTAGAGATTTGTATTTTATGCCAAAAAGCTTCTCTTTTTCAATGAATACATAAATAACTAAATAAAATACTATCTATCTTCCTAATTTTCTGTATTTGATCCAAAGAAACAGATAAAGAGGGCATTTGGTGATAAATTAGCAAATTGGCATAAATATCTGTATTTCTCCATAAAATATGTTGTGGGTTTCATTAGGACTGCCTGGGAGAGGTAATTCTAATGAATAAAAAAACGTATATTTTATTGAATAAACAGAAAAAAAACCCATCAAATTATCACCAAATTACCCATCTTATCTGTTTCTCTGTCTTCATCATATATTTTGCTGATATAAAATCTAATTTCCCCTTATCAGGCTCTACCTGTAAGGATGGCTAAAGTCACCAAGAATTTCTTATCTTAATCTCCTTAGAGTCATTAGGGTGTTATGCAATCCAAAATGTGTCTTTAAGCACCAAGGCTTCTACGCTAATGAAACATTGTACACACATGATGCACCCTGCCCACTACCATCGACCGTTACTGACCTTGACCTAATTACTACGTTTGGTTTAACCGTGTTTCGTCTGTGCTTTTAGCCCCATTTTTCGAACACCAAGGCTTCTAGGCAAATGATACTTCATACACATTTCCGCTATGATGCACCCTGCCCAGTCATCAAGCGTTACTTACCTTGACGTACTTTTCACGCTTGGCCGAACAATATTTAGCCTGTGCGGTTAGTTCCGTTTCTGCAACATGGTGCTACGCTTATGAAAACCTTATACACGCATCCGCCATGACACACCCTGTCCTCTGCCCTTAACCGTTACCGACCGTGATATACTTTTCACGCTTGGCTGAACAATGTTTAGTCTGTGCTAAACGCTCCGTATCTCTAACAGCGAGGTTCCTACGCTAATGTAATTTCATACACATTTCATCTATGATGCACCCTGCCCACTGACATCAGCCGTTTCTGACCTTGACCTTGTTTTCACGCTTGGCTGAACAAATGTAACGTTTGTACAGTTAGCTCCTTTTTGTGACACCCAGGCCTATAGGCTAATGACACTTCATACAAATACATTGCGTTTCTTGAACACCATCAGCAGTCGCGACATAGCCATTCGGCGACTTTCTCAAGTCTTCGAGGTAAAATCTGCCGGAGAAGTTCGTTTTTTTTTTTCTTTCATAAGCTTTATTATAAGCAATTCATATATAAACTTTCAAGACCTGGCATGTACGGTTCATGAGTTATGATACATAAATTCTGAAATAAATATTAGACTAATGAGCGCGCGCGGATGAAAATAACATGTTTTGTGGTCTAGACGAGCTAGTTTTGGCCAATTAGAAGTGAACCTTATATAATTTTAAAGATTGCAAAGAAGCACACTAAAGTAAAGACGTTCTATGGCCTCGAGAAGAACACTGACATCAGCTGTGGTGAATATAAGTAGATTTAAACAAATGATCCTTGAGAACACAAACATAAGAATACGAGGGTCGTGCAAAAAGTTCTGTCATTAATAGGCTTCCTCAGTTTTATCCCAGGTACATTTTAAAATGCTTCACTGCACTTGAATGGTGTGTTGAATAGCTAATGATACCCGTTTATTTCGTTTTATTACTAACATTGCTGCTGTAAAGATTGTGGTCGAACAGGATGCGCGACTGTCTGTCAAAGATATAGCTAGTTGTACTGGCATATCAGAAGGCAGTGTGCAAACAATTCTGAAAAAGCGTTTTGACCTGAGAAAGGTTTGCGCTAGGTGGGTACCTCATTTGCTCACTGAGGAGCAAAAGACACAACGCTTTTAATGTGCCCGGGAACTTTTGAAAACATACAAAGGCTGTAATAGTCGGGTTATTTCTAATTTGCAAACAGGTGATGAAACCTGGGTGCACATGTTTGAGCCACAAAGAAGGGCTGATAATAAGCAATGGAAGCGAAAAGATCAAAACGCAATATTGTACGCAATTTTCTTTAATTCAAGTGGGCCAGTCGTTCAAGTGCCTTGTCCATCTGGTCATACAGTCACTGGCTGATTCTACAAGAATTCTGTTCTGAAGAAAGTGAAAGAGTTTTACAATAAGAAATGACCAAGCAAAGGATGGTCAGGAGTCCACCTTTTACATGACAACGCCTCCTCTCATAAGTGTGAGGTAGTAAAGTCTTTTCTGGCTTCTGAAAAGGGGAAAGTTTTAAACCATCCACCTGAGTCCCTGTGACTTCTTTTTATTTCCAAGGCTTAATAAAATGCTTTCTGGAAATAAGTATACGTCTAGAAGTTCTCTTGGCAGCGCTATTTAGCAGTGTCTCCAACAGATAGCAAAAGAAGACTATTTATCTGCTTTTCGCAAGTGGGTAAAAAGGTTACAAAAATGTGTTTCAGTAAAGGTGGAATACTTCGAAGGTTTGTAATAAAAATATGTTTGATAAAACGTAACACTGAAGTTATCCGAACCTAGTGACAAAACTTTTTGCAGGACCCTCGTAAGAATAAGCTGGAGTAAAACAAGCACGGAAGAAAAAGCATTGCATGTTTCTCTAGCTTGTCTGATGGTTGTGACATAAAACACACTGTCATACTGGACCCGCGGAATGTCAGATAATAGTTTTCATTTTTTTTTTTTTTTTTTACCTTTTTACTGTAGTGCCGAAAAAGCATGAATGGACAAACCAAAACCAATATACCCCTCTAACTTGTCTGAAGCTTGGGACACACTATCATACTGGATCCGCGGAATGTCAAATAATAGTGTGTGTATGTTTTTTTTTTTTTTTTTTTTTTTTTTTTTTTTTTATGGAGTAAATCCACCCTATCCCATATTTTTATGATCTTTGCATATAAGGCCTAAACGGGCTAAAAGTTTAATGTATCAAAAATTATCATCATAATTATCAGAAACTGAATCTACCAATCGCATTTCAATGATCTCATTTCATCGAATTATTACACCCCACGGAGTCCATTCCATCATTTTTGTAGAACATTCTGGTCCGTTCATCATTTTTTTTTTTTTTTTTTTTTTTTTTTTTTTTTTTTTTTTTTTGTTGTTGTTGTTTTCTATAAAACATCGTCTAAGACTGCTGTATCCACAAAAACTACACACCTAGGTCTGTTTCACATGCGTCTTTTAAGACTATAGAATGTTAAATCCACTTTGGTTCCATTAATGTCTTCTGCTGGTATGAAACTATGGAACCTTGGTGGTGCAGGGTCAGATAAATGACAATTGTTTTGGTGTTTGTGTCAGTGACACAATTTTCCCCCGAAAACGTGGTTTTTCTTCCATGAAGAGATATTGTTTAAAAGTTACTTATGCCGAAAATTAAAGTTTAGTAGGCTTTATTAGCTCCGATTACCAGCTCACATTTCCACCGATTACCAGCTCACACTTCCACATACTAACAATTAAGAATGTTAAAATTCGTCTTCTCACACGTGACATATAACGTTGCATCTAATTTCCGAAACTGCATCTCGGATGCTTAGTGTGAAAATTAAACAAGAATATAATTTTGGTGTCTATACTAAGACGTAACTCTGACAGTTCTGATACAAGCAGTGGAATTAGCATTGAAAGTAATGCAAGAATGTAATATGGCAACATACACACGGAAATAAAATAACACCTAGACATTTTAAACGTCAAGGAGTATGTAAAATTGCAGCGAAAGTTCTTCAGCTGTGAATGATGTCTAATAAGTCAGTTAGGTTTTTGATGACACTGATATTCAGTTAGATTTGGATGAACCTGTCATTGGTTTTCGAGATAATTACTGCGCTTAAAGTGTCGCGTTTCAGCCAGTATCTCTTGAAACTGTGGGTCTATTATAATAATATTTGTGAGGATATATCACTAGAACTGTCTCAGAAGCTGATTAGCCTTTTGTGGCCGCGATAACTTTCTCTGAATGCCAGTGTATATATACTGTTTGTCATGATCCTCAACTTTGTTTTATTGCAGTTTATTCTATTTTAATTTATTTAATATATTTGTTACTTTCTTGCAATTCCGTCATTGCTCCTGAGATAGCATCGTGATCGCTGTCCGCTTTGCTTTCAGATCTGCTCTCAAAGTTTGTATTCTATGTTTATCTTTAGAACATGTGATTTCGAATAATGTCGGAATCTAAGAAGACGTTTAGAATACTGTAAACCTGGGTAAAGACCACCCGTTGGTTTTAAACCACTGATGGTTCTAAGGGGGTGGTTCTCATATTGATTATTATTTACATCATTTTGTGCCTTCTGGCTACAGAATTATTTTTGTTCCATCCTTTTGGGCATCTTGTCCTTCTGTCCTATCGAACTTTCTGATCATCTCATTTGGGAAAGAAGGATCTGGTTGCTTGGCCAGTGGTTTAACTATATGTTCTGGCTATGGCTGTTCCTCTTCGTTTGCTCTTCCTCCCGGAATAGGAGATAGAAGGCGATCTGTAATTGTGGCACAGTTTTTAAAGTCCGAATCCAGTACTAAAATGTCAACCTTTAACTATATAAAACTTGTGGACATAACTTCTTTTTAACCAGCGGGTGAAACGTGCTTATCATTGGACCTGGCAGAGGGGTTGATAGGTTTTCGTGACATTGACATTTGAACTTCAGGAATGTCATGGTGTTTACAGTGCTTACTACTGAAATAATACTTCATTTGAAGTCGGATTTAACTCTCAAAATTGGGGAATTAATACTTATATTGTTGGATGTATTAATAAATATTTTATCAGAAAAAATTAAAGGTGCGTGACAACAATTGTGGTAGTTTTACATACAACAGGCAAGCTAGGAATGTTCATTTTTCAGAGTATGAAAAAATGGGCATAATTAGAAGGCAAAATGAAAATAGGTGACATAGAGTTAGGCTAAACTGGAAGCTGGCAAACGAGAAGTGGTGGTTTTCCTGTGATGACCGATTGTATTTCAAAGATCACAATGAAACATAATATGTGCATTGGTATTTGATTGTACTTCAAAGATCACATTGAAACTTAATGGATGCATTAGTATTTGATTAAAGTTTAAAGATCACATTGAAACTTAATGTGCGCATTGGTATTTGAATGTATTTCAAAGACCACAATGAAACATAATATATGCATTGATATTTGATTGTATTTCAAAGATTACATTGAAACTTATAATTAGTTAGGTTTCTGTATCTTGCAAAAAATGTACCCAAACAATCGGAAAGATATACGGCTGAGTCTTTGTATATATAAAGCTTGGATATTGGTTCATACAAAACCGCTGTATAGCAATTCGAAACTAATTGCGTTTTGGAAAAATGCATGCATATTGCAGGATACTGGTTCAGAGTTTTGCCAAGCAACTGTAAATTCTATTAAGTGAAAAGTACATCGGTATATACTAAAAGGTAAAATGCACCCGACTCACGATAAATTAATCAGTACAGTTGATGTCTGAATATAAATTATCACTGATTGTTTAAAATTCTTGTCGCGCTTGTAACACGGCGTGTATTTTATGGATTTTGATGAACATTTTTGTTTGCGGAAATTACGTCATTTATTATGTTTGGTCTTCATACATTCTTACCGAGTAAAGTTCGTCAACCAAGGTTTTGAAATTATGGACATGAAGAAATGTGCGGCGATGCCCCTCAAGATGCATTTTTAAGACTTACATAAGTACAATACACTATTATATACGATTATTTTTTATAAAAAAAAAATAAAAAGTAAACATAAGCACTGACGCCCGAAAGATGTCTGGTAAAATTTACAAGGTGTCATTCAAAATGTTGTCAATAAATTTGCAATCAAACGTTTTATTATAGGTTTATCGTAGCGGCCATATTGGACGAAAAAGCGAACATTTTTGGTGTTAATCCATTTCTATATACTGTCTAATGAATTATACAGAAAACGGTAGAAGGTTAATTGGAATTGCAGTTTGCATGCGAAATTAAAAAAAAAAAATTATGTCAGACAGGAAAACAGGGTACTCGCCCTTAAATGCGAAAACAGCCGGAGTGTCATTCATGGCTTCATGTTTGCATATGCGCATGAGAAAATAAACATTCTGCTTTCTGTTTGAGCATTTTTTTATCTTTCATTTTTTATCATTTTAACCTGAATACTCAAGGTTTTGTATAGTATAATTGGAATTTGTTAAGTATCAACGGCCTCCATAGAAACGTGCAAGTTTTCGCGAAATGCAATGTATGCATATCTGCTATACAGTTGTTTTATATACAGACATGCCAAGGCTCTCTCCTATACCGAAATAAATCGTATATCTTTCCGATGTTACGGTTAGCAGAAATTGAGTACTGGAACCCGTACTAAATATATGCATTGATATTTGAAGATCTCGTATTGGAATTGGCTAATTTTAGTTGGAGCCGGGACACAGCATACCTACAAGATCGCATATGCACCCAGCGAAGAACCAGATCAGAATCCGCACAGGCTGATCAGTCTTCGATGTCAGCCTGAGGATGCTTTGGATCTTTGGCTAACCACAGGGTGCCTTGTGAAGACTCTGATCCTGACTGCGCGATTGCACAGGCTGATTCGACTCTTTGGTGTGCGCACTTGCAACATTCGGAAATGCTGATAATTATTTGCGGATGTAATAGACCCCGATAAATCTTAAAAACTGGTTTCCCGGCCATAAATCGTTTCAAACGAAAATAGTGTTGCTTAATGCTAGGGATACACGAAATACGAAAATGAAATGTATGTGTCGATTCCGACATTATTGTAGCCTATGAAACAAACACTCACATCCATGCGATAACTTTTTTATCCAAATAAAAGGAAATTCATACAATGGCTTACACAAATATGTTATTTGCATCGTTATCTGGTAGAGTAAGCACGTACCAGTTTAACGCACTTTAAAGTCTTGTTTGACACTGCCCTATTGAGCAGTGACTGCTGAGGAGGCTCAGTATTGGTCATAACACTGCTATCTAAACTAGATATAATACATACTTTAAAACGACTGGACACACTTGGTAAATCTTTCGCAATTTTCACCAAGGGAGACAACTTTTTGTCAGTTCCTGTTTGCGTTACTGTACATCAATTCTCTTCTGAAAAAGGGGCTTCCTCTAAAGGGATGCAAATTCCTTCCTTACAGACTAGTCCCCTTTTCAGAAAGAAGGCAAAAAGCATTTTGCAGTTGCATCCCCTGAAAGTGCATCCATTCCCATCCACACACCGGTTACCGCGATACAACGAACTCGACTAGGTACAACGAACGCAGTTGAAAATGATGACGTCACAAGAATATTTTCGGTAAGTAAATGATTTATTTTAGCCATATTCCTAATTTTCTTGGCTGGTTATTTTGCATAGCTGCAGGAAAACCGTATTGATTTTTACAGATACAGTTGCACAGAAATCTGTAAAATAAAAACATTTTTTCTTTTGTCAAGCGTGTTTTCACCAACCCCAGCATACTTCGGTCAATATTTTCTGACCGTTACATATCTTTTGTGCAAATGCTTTTGTGAATTATATATTGTTGTGACTCTAGATCCTCAACTGATGCATTTCTTTGAACCCCAGGTAGTGTCAATGTCCACTGAATCCGGGAATGATTCAAAGCTTGATTTTTTGTTAGAGTACAACTTACCACAGGTTACGATACACCATAACGCGGTTAATCAGCACAGTTTGGGGACAACAAACACGGATTATAATCTTTATGCATTGAGACAAAAACCTCTTTAATCCGCCTGTGAGATCACGATAAATGATGCTGTTTTTAATTCCAAACGATCTATTTAACTGTTATATACGTTTAAATGCCTCTCTAATTCTCGTTATTATCATTTCTCTTCATATGCATGACATTGTTTCTGAATTTAATAGGGTAATCTTTGAACTACGAAGTGCTGACTTGTACCCAGAATCAGAAGTGTTACTGGTGACACGTCAAATGACATTCGTTTACAAGGACCTGTGATGTGGGAAGTTAGTCCCTAGCTTTCTGCGGTAAACAATCGAGCAAAAGGTCGGATTCGACCTGAGCCACACGGGTGAAAATCCAGTGATCTTACCACTGAGACAAAGAGTCATACACCTTACGCAGTTGTCAGAGATTGGTTACGAGGTTAAAAAGTGGTCACTAGGTTCTGATTACTTCAGTGTTACGTTTTATCAAACATATTTTTATTACAAACCTTCAAAGTATTCCCCCTTTACTGAAACACATTTTTGTAACCTTTTTATCCAGTCGCGAAAAGCAGATAAACAGTCTTCTTTTGGTATCTGTTGGAGACACTGATAAATAGCGCTGCCAAAAGAACTTCTAGACGTATACTTTTTTCCAGAAAGCATTTTCTTAAGCCTTGGAAATATAAAGGTCAGGTGAATAAGGTTGGATGGTTTAAAACTTTCACCTTTTCAGAAGCCAAAAAAGACTTAACAACCTCACACTTATGAGAGGAGACGTTGTCATGTAAAAGGTGGACTCCTGACCATCCTTTGCTTGGTCGTTTCTTATTGTAAAACTCTTTCACTTTCTTCAGTACAGAATTCTTGTAGAATCGGCCAGTGACTGTATGACCAGATGGACAAGGCACTTGAACGACTGGCCCACTTGAATTAAAGAAAATTGCGTACATATTTTTCGAACTTATGGTTCTCTTGGCATGGGCCATCGCTTATTATCAGCCCTTCTTTGTGGCTCAAACATGGGCACCCAGGTTTCATCACCTGTTAGCAAGTTAGAAATAACCCGACTATTATAGTCTTTGTGTGTTTTCAAAAGTTCCCGGGCACATTTAAGGCGTTGTGTCTTTTGCTCCTCAGTGAGCAAATGAGGTGCCTACCTAGCGCAAACCTTTCTCAGGTCCAAACGCTTTTTCAGAATTATTTGCACACTGCTTTTTGATATGCCAGTACAACTAGCTTTGACAGACTAGCTTTGTCTTTGACAGACAATCGCGCATCCTGTTCGACCACATTCTTTACAGCAGCGATGTTAGCCTTGGTAACAGAGGTTTTAGGCCTTCCAGGACGGGTATCATCTTCAACAGAAAATTTCCCAGCTTTAAAAGCTTTGACCCACCTAAAAACTGTGCGCATTGAAATGGTCTGAGATCCATATATACCACACAATTCATTAAATATCTGCTTAGAATCTATATTAAGCCTAATGCGGCATTTAATATAGCTACGAATATCAGTCTTCTGGTCCATGTTCGAATGTAACAAGTGTATATGTCAGTGTATATGACTGCATCTATTTCAATTTGAAATAACTCGGTCAGCTGGAAATCAGTTTGCACGAAATAAACGGATATCGTTAGCTATTCAACACACCATTCAAGTGCAGTGAAGCATTTTAAAATATACCTGGGATAAAACTAAGGAAGCCTACTAGTGACAGAACTTTTTGCACGACCCTCGTATAAACCTATAAGCTATGTATAAGCTTCCAAGGTAGATAACTGAGGCTAGAGGTCTCGGGTCGTAAAAGGATGAGGGACGGATTTTCCTATCCACACTCATACCCATTACTTTTGTTTGTTTGTTTGACTGATTGATTGTGTTAGGGTTTAACGCCGTGTCAACCCCTGTGGGTCATTTTGTGTCGTATCTCAGAGATAGGGAGAACAGAGAAAGAAACGATAGTAGAGGAGACGAAAGAAAGGAACAGGGAAGAAAGAGGGAAAGGAATGAAAGTGAAGAAACGGAAGAAAACATTTCTCTCTACCCTTACTTGCAACAAGGTTATAACAGGTCTTGACTAACTGTAAGCCAGTTGGACACCACGCTAGTTGACGTAAGATACATGACATCTTCGCCACATCCAACCACCCCCCGTTTGTTTGTTTTGGAGTTTGACATATTTTGGTCATATCGAGCTGTGTGACTAAAACACTTCCTGGGCAGGCTTACATATAAGTGGTTAATTGAGTACAGTGCACATTCTTACGCCTGAAACTGACAACTGCCTTTATTGAATCGGCTGAAGGGAGAGAATGGCTGTAGAAAAGATTTCATGACACACCAATTACAGAATCTTTTTTCTGTCATACCTTTAAGTCTAGAAGTAGATTTAAATGCAGTCACTTCGATTGCTGATGTCCGCCATATTGTGATGAAATTATTTTGGCGTTTAGTCACGTTATGTTACATGCACTATCTTAATGACGTCCTATACAACAACTGACATCAAACACCTCAAACACGTGAGAATTTTTTTACTTTTATACAATCCCTTTGCAGGACAACCTGGGTAGGATAAAAATTTCTATCCCTGGGTTAAAACTAGGGTTCCCTCAGCTGGTGTGCAAGAACTAGTAAAAGGGGTGAAAGAAAAATCCCTTCAATAAAATATGCATGTCCAGGAAAGGCTCGAATCCGCACACTTTGGCCAAGGTCATTGGTTCCCGCATTGATATAATGAATAAGTCTTTAGTTGCTTGCAGAATGTAAACAGACAAAATATCTTCAGTCCCTACTGTACTGACAAATCATTTGCAGATTCTTGAGATTGCATTATGAGACCAAACAGTGTCTCAATGAAGTTGTTTTTGCTCAGTTAGTAGAGCTCGTTGCCTGGGGTAACAACATGTGCTTTTGAAATGACGCCCTGACCCGTGACAGTTGAAATAATAAACTGTTTGTTAAAACGGGGATATTAAGCCAAATGTACACTTCTATATTTTGTATGCCATATGCAAATTTAATGGGTCAGTGCGACTGTTTATTGTGCGTCTAATGTACAAAGAAGTTGTCTACATGTCATAAACTAAATGCTCTGGCACTCAGCTACACGAAATGTCAGCGAACACACCCAAAACGCTTTCTGTTTTTGGAATGGCAAGCGCATCAGTTGATGTTGCAGTTTTACAACCTAAGGGGCAGATATGTGCCGGTCTTCTCGGCTAATTCTTGAAAACTGGCTTTTGTAATGGAAACAAACGTCCAAATTTGGGGTTTTCATATCCGTGTTTGTTGTACCATCTTTTCCGTGTTTATTGTACCCGGACACAACACATGATCCGTTTTAAGTTGTACACGTGTTTCAATATAGTGCGCTAGGAAAAATAGATACAATTCTTATTCTAAAAGTTTTTATGGATTATGTAAAATAGTATATATTACGTCGATACCTGGAGACATGAAAAACCCTAGAATGGTCGTTTACATGCCATTTATCTTTCATTGATAGACCCTTAAAACGAGAAGTTTTGTTCTTTTGCCTATTGTGGCCTAGTTTGTAGCTTTGCTTTTCCTTCCCTGAACGTGTCATAACTTAACATGTAGACAAAACAACACAAACACATCTTCTTGTAACCCCATAACCGCCAGAAAATGAAACTCATCAATTTCCGTCAAAATAAAGGAAACATTGAACTTAACTTTTTTCCTGTCAACAAAATTTCAACTGCGTTCGTTGTTCTCAGTCGCGTTCGTTGTACTGCGGTAACCGGCGTGATCCAAGGAACATCACTCACCTGAAAATTACTCTTTACTCTTTGGCCGCCGTTGTGAGGCAAATAATTGTAGCTTGGAATACTCACTCTTTGAGGTGTAGTAGTCCGTGGTGTAGGCATAAACCTTTGTACATATTCATAATTGCAGCTTGGAATACCCACTCCTTGAGATGTAGAAGTCCGAGGTGTATCCATAAACCTAAGGACAGATTCATAACTGTAGATAGGTCACAAAAGGAACGCAGTTTTCCGGGATGGTACATTTCGTTTCGCCGAAACGAAGTAACAAATGAAACAATTAGTTACATAGAAAAAGAACATGTAAAATAAAAGTCAAAAAGGATTGCCTTTGGAAACAAAGAACACGCAAAAATCACGAAAATCGGAAACTAGGTTTCATTGAGTTAGACACCTTTCCTGTAAATTCCCACCTAATATTATCTGTTAGGCTAAGACTCCTAAACTCTATTGTAACCTGTCAGGCAAAACCAGAGAAACAACCGAAACGATAAGAATATATAGGGAAACTACTGAAACGAGGCAAAACGAACTGAGACGGGCTCAGATTTCAGCAGATTTTTTTTTTCCAAAAACAGACGAAAGAACTGAAAAAATAAGATTTATAAAGGGAAATAAGGTCTAGATGAAACGAAATGAAACAGAGGCTTTATCCAACTCCTAAATCTTCTGGACTGTCAGGCAAAACCAGCACAACAACCGAAACGATAAGAATATATAAGGAAACTACCGAAACGAGACGAAACGAACTGAAACGGCCTTAGATTTCGGCACATATTTCTCTAAACGGACGAAACAACTGAAACGATAAGCATTATATAGGAAAAGTACTGAAACGAGGCAAAACGAACTGAAAGGCTCAGATTTCAGCACCTATTTTCCTCAAAATGGACGAAACAACTGAAACGATAAGAATTATATAGGGAAATATCAAGGTCTAGATGAAACGACATGTAACAAGAGAAACAGAGGCTTTACAAAGTTTCTAAATCTTCTGGACTGTCAGGCAAATCCAGCGAATTAACCAAATACATAAGAATATACAAGGAATCTGATAAAACGAGACAAAACGAACTAAAACGGCTTTCTTCAACTCAGTTTCTACAGGGTAGCCACACAAAACCAGCAAAACAACCGGAACAATAAGAGTATATAAGGAAACTAATGAAAGGAGGTGGAACGAATTGAAACGGAGGCTTTCTTCAACTCAGTTTCTACTGGGTAGCCATGCAAACCAGTGAAACAACCGAAACGATAAGAATAAATAAGGAAACGACTGAAACGGAGGCTTCCTTCAACTCATATTCTACTGGGTAGCCACACAAAAAAAAAACAACAAAAAAAAAAAAACAGAAACAACCGAAACGATAAGAATATATAAGGAAACTACTGAAACGAGACACAACGAACTTAAACAGAGGCTTTCTTCAACTCATTTTTGGTGGCGGTTTACCGCCGCCAAATTTACTATACGGAATTTCTACAATCCGTTTTCTCAAAATTGCAAACCTAATAACTTCCTAAAAAGTAGTTCCATACTGACGCTGATGTCGCTTAATTCTGCACTCAAACATGTAAGCCTTCTACACTCTGATAATAATAAAGAGCGACCGAATATACAAAAACAAAGAAAATTTTAAACTTTTGAAGAAATAATATTTTAATGATGTTGAGCGCAATCTCGGCGGACGAATATAAACAGAATAAACAAACGGTGGAACTTGATTCAGCCTCCAGAACCTTCTGAAGCAGAGAATTTGAAAATTGATGCAAAAGATTCTCCGAAAGTGTCCGAAAGCGTATCAAAGAAAGGTATAAATATGTGATAAAGCATTAGCAGTTTTTTTAGGCTATTCACCATAAGCAGTTTCGGCCGAAATCACTTCGCATGAATATTTTGAAAAAAGTAAAGTACAGTGCGGTTACATGTGTATTTAGCAACCCGTTTTTCCTAAACGTTCGCTTTAATATATGTTTTTATGAAACTTATTTACAAATATTTTTGACAAAAAAATAAATAAATTAAAAAAAATAAATAAATAAAAATAACGTTTTATTTACATTTTTGCGGTATTACTATCCTGCGGCCACCAGGCCACTGTGCACTTTGTGCCTTCCGGATATACCGGATACTAAGAAAACTGTGAATCAAGTCCGACCCATCACAGTGATTTCCGCCATAGTAATAATTTTCTTCGATAGAAATTATATTTTCTCGAAGATTTTTTTGTAGTTCATGTACAGGCTCGCTAAAAATAACGTCCGAAAAGCAGAAACGTTTGAAGATCTCTAGCAAAATTCCTGAAGCAGTAAAATGCGTTTCAGGTAGGCCAACGGTTAGTGTATCGTCAGTGAGATACCTATTACCGAGGTTCACTAATTATCGGATATTCAGGAACCACGGCCCCCGCCCATTGGGGCCCGCGAAGTAGATGGGCTGCCTGTAGCTTCCAAGGCAGACCTGCTTAAGCAGGGCCTGAATTCATCATGTGATCAGGTTGGGTAAAAGTCCCACAAATCTAGAGGCAATATCAGTAATGACTGAAATATTGTTGACCCACATTCTGATTCTCATCAGGAAAAATTTAAATTTGGGACCCTCAAAATCTAATCGATACTGCCCATGAAAAAACAGGGAAATAGCATTTTATATGAAATGTTTTGAGAGTTGTTATCGTTATATATACCCCGAAGATATGTGTTTATAAGGGGAGTTTATTTTATCACTCATCTTTTGCTAAATTTATATGACAAGAGTTATTGTAACTGTCTGTAAATCTGTGAAAGTTCTGTGAGTTTAAGGAACTTCAGTGAATCCGTAAAAACTCCATGAATCCATGAAAGTTCTGTCAGTCATTTAAATTTTGTATCAGTGATATGATAAAGTTCCATGGAAGCTCCGTAGTGTATCCGAGATACACATATGCATGAAAAGTATTAAGTGCAAGGCCGGGAAAAAGAAGCAAAATCAGTCGCTAGAAAAGACATTCAGTAGTAGTATTTTCAGAGAATTTGAAAGGAAGGAAATAGATCCATTAGAATAAATTGATAACATGCAGTTGGTACATGCAGTTTCATTTTAGTCAACATTCAAAACATCCAACAATTCTTGAATGTTTCAACTGGCACGCTTTCAGTTTGATATCTTGGCACTCTGGATGGAACCAATGCTGACATTTTGTGCACTGGAACATCAGATTGTAGTGGGATCTCGTGGGCCTGTATATACACAGCCATCTGGTTAGAACACTTGCAAGCTGGAGGTCACAGGTTTCAGTCCTGCATCCAACACACTTTCCCTCCTTAGTTTCCTTTAATGGTGCCCAATGTGAATAACCCGCTGCAGCTGACGTTGGATTTATGGGGCACCGGGGTCAGGCATAAAACAGGGTTGGGTAGCCCATACATGGTCGATGGTTTTCCCTGTGTAATCTGGGTTCCTCTATCACAAATTCACGAAACACCAACATCTGTGTCTTATAGAACAAGTACATAAGATTGCTGAGCTTTCTGTGCAATCGAAGTAAAATTAAATAATGTGTTAACTTTAAAATGGATAACTTATAAGTGATTATGCCTCAATTTGTAATATTTTGTCCAGATATATCAGTATAAGTGACCCTGTCCACTTGTTTGAGCTATATTAAGTGTACATTTTTAAGAGTAAGGCTATATTTTGATTTTTATTTGTTCATATTTATACAGAGTTAAGCTTGATTTTGGATTTTGTGTAACCGCATTTTAACCACAAATATTTTTCATAGATTAAAGCAGACGCATCTTCTTATTTCACTTTTGGTTGTATATACGCTAAAAAGAAAGACATGTGACTAGCGAGTCCAATGGTGAAAACCTTACTGAAATATTCCAAATACTTACTACATCATTGGTTCTTGTGAAAAATTTAAAAAAATGTTTTAATTTGAAAATATTCCAAATACATGCACTTACAACAGTGGTTCTAATGAAATTTTTTTAAAAAATGTTTTAAAAAAATTTAATTTGAAAATATTCAAAGAATGTATAAAGAGAGAAAAGGTCTCTTCCCTATGTTAGTGTGCAGTGCTTATACATTTTCATATTTAGTTTGATACAAGTTAATTTTGAGAAATCAAATTTATGTCAAACTAAAATTTAAATTCCATTGTCTGAAGTTATTTTACTGAAGTTTTATATGTATTTTGTAATGATCTTTGGAATGTAATTATCAAAAATAAATTTGTTCTTGGTAAATTTTTTTCCAATGTAGTAACCTGTATCTTGCATTTTTCATATTTAAAAAAAAATGTTTTTGGAATTTAATTATATTAGTTTTCATAATTTAAAAAAAAAATCTAGCTTGAAATTTTAAGTCTTAATATCAATAGTAATAGAATACTTCCCTTTTTTTTTAATCAAAATTAGCAGTCTGGAATAAAATGATGAGGATTTAAAATCTAAAAGAATCAATGACATCATAGGATAGTGTATTGTGGGATAGCTTTTTTACAAAGTATAAATAGCAATACCAGTTACTAAGACTTTGAATGCATGTAACCGTTGAACATTTAGGAATTTCCAAATGGGGTTTTCAACATAATTTTCATTTTACCAATATCTTTACCGTAATTTGAAATATTCTGAAAATAGGGGATGCATCTGAACATCTTTTAGCTCACTACTGTTTTTATTATACCCGTTTTTCAAACAGGGCGTATTAGGTCAGACCCTGAAGCCATAAACTTCTTTGTTTCCAGCTAACTCCTCCTACAGTTTACATCCCATCAGGCTGAATCTTGGTTTATAAATAGACCATGATGTGGAGCAGCACATAATGTTTTGGGGTTACAGTCCACCAAATACTAACAGGGTTATGCCCCTTTGAAAATTCCTGTAAGCTTTTTGTTTCCAGCTAACTCCTCCTACAGTTTACATCCAAACAAACTGAAACTTGATTTATATTTAGACCATGATGTGGAACAGTGCATATTATTTCAAGGTTACAGTCCACCTAATATTAGCAGAGATTTGTCCCTCTGAAAATTTCAGTAAACTTTTCGTTTCTGACTAAATCCTCCTACAATTTACATCGGATCAAGCTGAAACTTGATTTATAGTTAGACCATGATGTGGAACAGTGCATATTTGTTCGAGGTTGCAGTCCATCAAATATTAGCAGAATAATGACCCTTTGAAAATTTCGGTAATTTTTTTTTTCTTTCTTGTTAGCTTCTCCTACAGTTTATATGCGATCAAGCTGAAGTTTGATTATAGGTAGACCATGATGTGATGCAGCGCATGTTGTTTTGAGACCACACTCCACCAAATATTAACAGAGTTATGTCCCTTGGAATATTTCGGTAAACTTTTTGTTTCTGGCCAACTCCTCCTACAGTTTACATCGGATCGAACATGATATCGAGCAGCTCATATTTATTCGAGGTTACAGTCCACCAAATATCAGCAGAGTTATGTTCCTTTGAAATTTTCAGTAAATTTTTCACTCACCCGCTAACTCCTCCGACAGTTTACATTTGATCGCGCTTAAACTTGATTTATAGTAAGAACATGATGTGGAGCAGCGCAAATTATTTCAAGGTTACAGTCCACCAAATATTGGCAGTTATGCCCCTTTGAAAATTTCTGTAAATTTTTTGTTTCCGACTAATTCCTACTACAGTTTACATTGGATCATGCTGAAACTTGATTTATAGTTACACCATGAAGTGGAGCAGGGCATATTATTTTGAGGTTACAGTCCACCATATATTAGCAGAGCTATGCCCCTTTGAAAATTCTGTAATCTTTTCGTTTCTGGCTAACTCCTATAGTTTACACCCGATCAAACAGAAACTTTGTAAATACTTACACTGAGCTTAAACTCGATTTATAATAAGAACATAATGTGGAGCAGCACAAATTATTTTGAGGTTACAGAACATCAAATATTACCAGAATTATGCCCCATTAAAAATTTCCATAAACTTTGCGTTTCTGGCTAACTCCCTCTATAGTTTACATCCAATCATGCTGAACAGCGATTTATTGTTAGACCGTGGTGTGGAGCAGCGCATATTATTAGGCGGTTACTGTACACCAAATATTAGCAGAATTATGCCCCTTTAAAATTCTGTTAATCTTTTGTTCCCGGCTAACTCCTCATATATATAGTTTACATCCAATCAAGCTGAAACTTGATTTGTAGTTTGATCATGATGTGGAGCAGCACATATTATTTCAAAATTACAGTCCAACAAATAGTAGCAGCATTATGTCCCTTTGAAATTTTTGATAATTTTTTGGTTTCCAGCTAACTCCACTTACAATTTACACAGGTCTGGAGCACAGAACTGCACAGTAGTCCGTATATGTGCTACATCTTATTACTTGCCAAGGGCGTATGATGCCTCCGAAAATAGAATGGACATAGTGACTCCTCAAATGGATGGAATAACAGACGGTAAATGGTATAAGGCCAGATCTATGTACATTTAAGCACTCTAGATGATTATCCAGATTATCTTTTTAATTATAATTTCTACACAAAACATATGTTGTTGGTACTTATTTGAAGGTTATTGATAGGGTAGTTGTAATGAATACCCACATCTTACAATCCTTTCAGTCCTTTAAGAAATAAGAAACATGCAAGTATTTCATACTTGAAAAAAACAAAAACAAAAAAAAACAGTGTATTATCTGATTATAAATATTGTTACTGTACACAGTACAGGGAAATTAAATAAAAATGTGGTTTAAAGGGGTTCAGAACCACAGTGATGTGGATCAAATATTCATGATACTGAAACTAGTTACTCTGAATTGTGCAGAATGCACACGTGGTGTAGCGAAAATGGCATTGCTATAGTTACATAATAAGCAATATTGAACAAAATGAAAGTACAGATGATATGTATTCTAGAGGCTTATAGAAATTAAGGAAACCGCCACCATCAGCACTCTCAGTGCTTTGATCTACTGAGCAGCCACACAAAACCAACGAAACAACCCAAACGATACGAAGACATATGGAAACTACTGAAACGAGGCGAAACGAACTGAAATGGAAGCTTTCTTCAACTCAGTTTTACTGGGTAGCCACACAAAACCAGTGAAATAACTGAAACGATAAGAATATATAGGGAAACTACTGAAACGAGGTGAAACGAACTGAAATGGAGGCTTTCTTCAACTCAGTTTCTAAATGGGTAGGCACACAAAACCAACAGAAACAACCGAAACGATAAGAATATATAGGGAAACTACTGAAACGAGACACAACGAACTTAAACAGAGGCTTTCTTCAACTCAATTTCTACTGAGTAGCCACACAAAACCCGCGAAACAACCGAAACGATACGAAGACATATGGAAGCTACTAAACCGAGGCGAAACGAACTGAAATGGAGGCTTTCTTCAACTCAGTTTTACTGGGTAGCCACACAAAACCAGTGAAATAACTGAAACGATAAGAATATATAGGGAAACTACTGAAACGAGGTGAAATGAACTGAAACGGAGGCTTTCTTCAACTCAGTTTCTAAATGGGTAGGCACACAAAACCAACGAAACAACCGAAACGACAAATATATATAGGGAAACTGCTGAAACGAGGCGAAACAAACTGAAACGGATGCTTTCTTCAACTCAGTTTCCACTGGGTAATCTATCAAAACCAGCGAGACAACCAAAACGATAAACCACTGAAATGAGGCGAAACGAACTGGAATGGAGGTTTCTTGAACTTAATTTCTGATGGGTAGCCATACAAAATAAAAACAAACAGTGAAACAACCGAAACGATAAGAATATATAAAGGGAAACTTCTGAAAAGGGACCAAAACGATAAACCACTGAAATGAGGCGAAACGAACTTAAAAAGAGGCTTTCTTGAATTAAATATCTGCTGGATAGCCACACAAAATCTGTAATGATGTCTTTGTGGTGACTATGTTAGAGTATCCATTTACCAATTTAATTTCTTTCTTGTCTTGACGCCGAAGAAATACTTTAATTAGGTTCTGTATAATTTGAATACTTTTACCTGAGATCAAAGACCAAGGACCAAATCCTCAAATGACCAATAGGTTATCTGAGGATCTGAGGGACTGAGGGCCATTTAGTAGTCATGCATGTTATCGTATATTTTGTAAGTCTATCAGAATATTTAAAAGAATGATCTAAACCAGCATATGCACGGAAAGCGGATTTGTTTTCTTTTCTTTTCTTTTCTTTTTTTTTTTTTTTTTTAAAGTGATATTAGATTGGCTCATAAGATTTAAAAAATGTTCCTGCTACCAAAGAAAAATAAAAAAACAATCTGGCTCTGTCTCCAAATCAAGTTAAAAACATTTTTTCATAGATTATTATTGAGCAGATTCCGTTTCCTTTTGAATTGGTTGGCAAAACATCGATCTACGTGAATTAAGTGGTTCATCGGCATTTTCTATGCTGGTTCCTAGCCCTAGTTACTAAAATCCGGTTACGAGATATGGGTAAACCCAGCACCCTACAATTAGAATAGAATAGAATAGAATAGAATAGACTAATCGGAGCAGCCTGATCAAAAATTGTTGCAGTGTTTCCGTATTTCTCTAGATTAGGACTTTTTTTTTAGCCCCATGCTATTTGTTTTCCTTGTAAAAGTAGTGTTTTTGTTGTTTTTTTAATGCGCCTTCGTCCCTATATGGCGGCTAGGAGAATCACATTTTTTACCAAATTTTGTTGACGTGAATTAATTGGTCCCGTCGCCTGTATAGGGAGAGCAAATAAATTTGTAACAATGTGGAATACTAAAGATGGAAAAATCCCAGAAAAAAATCATAAAGAAGCAGCCAAAAATCACATTTTTTAACCAAATCCTGTTGACGTGAATTAATTCATACCGCCGCCTCCATAGGAACAGCAAAAAAAATTAAAACAGTGTGGAATACTAACGATGGAAAAAATCGAGAAAAATGAAACAAAAACAACAAAAAAAAAAAAAAAAGCCAAAAAATCGCACGTTTTTTTTTAGCAAATCCTGTTGACGTGAATTAATTGGTCCCGTCCGCTATACAGGGAGCAAAGTTTTGCTTTCCTGGCCAAAATAGTGGTATTTAACACTACACTTTTTTTCTACTTCCAGCAGGGCAACTAGGTTCCCAGATGGCCCAGAATTATTTTCAACCGCCTGAAAATTTGCTTGATTGATAAAGTTCAATGGAGTTTCGATCTTCGTTAGTATTCTACACTGTTACTATCCAAGCCAAGTTCGATAAAACAGTCTTGAATACAATAGTCCATAGGACAGTGTGGAATACTAACGAAGATAGAAACTCCATTGAAATTTATCAACAGGCATTTTTTTTTCTTTGAAAAAAAAAAAAAAAAAAAGTTACATACAAACCATGTAAAAAAAGTAGTCGCGTCACTATATAGGAGAAAACTTTCTGAAAACACATACATTGTATAACCTAGCCGAGATTTCTTTTAATAGTGTGGAATACAGTAGTCCATAGGACCGTGTAGAATACTAACAAAGATAGAAACTCCATGGATTTTAGTCAAAAAATAGCAATTTTTTTGTTTTGAAAAAAGTTACATATAAACCGTGTAAAAAAATGTGGTCGCGGCCCTATATGGGGAGAGACTGGTTTTTCCCCACTAGTATTCCAAGTGTCTTTTATTTCCGACAAGGCTATAAATTTCAGGGGTTTTTCAAGTGTTTTTCTGTCCGTACTAGGCTGTTAAAATATCCAAATGTCAAGTAGAGAATTTAATGAATTTGTGAAATGTCCAAATGTCAAGTAGAGAATTTCGTGAATTTGTTTATTGCCCAAATGTCATCTAGAGTATTTAGGGAATGTGTGACTCGCCAAATTTCTTAAATTTCACAATGAACAGTGTTGAATACTAACAAAGATAGAAACTCCATTGAAATTTATCAGTTAAGGCATTTTTTTCTCAGAAAAAAGTAACATATAAACCATGTAAAAATGTGGTCGCGTCGCTATATAGGGAGAGAAAACTTTCTGAAAACACATATAGTTTAGCCCAGAATTTTTTTTAAATAGTGTGGAATACAGTAGTCCATAGGGCAGTGTGGAATACTAATGAAGATAGAAACTCCATGGATTTCAATAAAAAATAGCAAAAATTTTGTTTTGAAAAAAAGTTAGATATAAATCGTGTAAAAATGTGGTCGCGTCGCAATATAGGGAGAGAATTTTTTCCCCACTAGTATTCCAAGTGTCTTTTTTTTCGACTAGGCTATAAAAATTCAGGGGTTTTCCAAGTGTCTTTCTGTCCGTACTAGGCCGTAAAAATATCCAAATGTCAAGTAGAGAATTTGATGAATTTGTGAAATGTCCAAATGTCAAGTAGAGAATTTCGTGAATTTGTTTATTGCCCAAATGTCATCTAGAGTATTTAGGGAATGTGTGACTCGCCAAATTTCTTAAATTTCACAATGAACAGTGTTGAATACTAACAAAGATAGAAACTCCATTGAAATTTATCAGTTAAGGCATTTTTTTCTCAGAAAAAAGTAACATATAAACCATGTAAAAATGTGGTCGCGTCGCTATATAGGGAGAGAAAACTTTCTGAAAACACATACAGCTTAGCCCAGAATTTTTTTTAAATAGTGTGGAATACAGTAGTCCATAGGGCAGTGTGGAATACTAATGAAGATAAACTCCATGGATTTCAATAAAAAATAGCCAAATTTTGTTTTGAAAAAAAGTTAGATATAAATCGTGTAAAAATGTGGTCGCGTCGCTATATAGGGAGAGAATTTTTTCCCCACTAGTATTCCAAGTGTCTTTTTTTTTTCGACTAGGCTATAAAAATTCAGGGGTTTTCCAAGTGTCTTTCTGTCCGTACTAGGCCGTAAAAATATCCAAATGTCAAGTAGAGAATTTGATGAATTTGTGAAATGTCCAAATGTCAAGTAGATAATTTGGTGAATTTGAGAATTGTCCAAATGTCATCTAGAGAATGTGTGAATCGCCAAATTCCTTAAATTTTACAATGGACAGTGTGGAATACTAACGAAGGAAGATAGAAACTCCATTAAAATTTATTAGTAAAGGCATTTTTTTCTTAGAAAATAAAGTTACATATAAACCATGTAAAACATGTGGTCTCGTCTCTATATAGGCCGAGAAAACTTTCTGAAATTACATATAGCCTAGCCGAGAATTTTTTGTTTTTAAACAGTGTGGAATACAACAGTCCATAGGACAGTGTGGAAAACTAACGAAGATAGAAACTCCATGGATTTTAGATAAAAAAAAATAGCAAATTTTTTGTTTTGAAAAAAAGTTACATATAAACCGTGTAAAAAAATGTGGTAGCGTCACTATATAGGGAGAGAATTTTTTCCCACTAGTATTCCAAATGTCTTTATTTTCCGACAAGGTTATAAAAATTCAGGGCTTTTCCAAGTGTCTTTCTGTCCGTACTAGGCTGTAAAAATATCCAGATGTCAAGTAGAGAATTAAGGGAATTTGTGAATTGCCAAATTCCTTAAATTTCACAATGGACAGTGTGGAATACTAACGAAGATAGAAACTCCATTGTAATTTATCAGTAAAGGCATTTTTTGCATTAGAAAATAAAGTTACATATAATCCATGTAAAAAATGTGATCGCGTCGCTTTAAATGGTGAGAAAACTTTCTGAAAACACATATAGCCTAGCCGAGATTTTTATTTTTATTTTAATAGTGTGGAATACATTAGTCCATAGGACAGTTTGGAAAACTAACGAAGATAGAAACTCCATGGATTTTAGAAAAAAATGGCAATTTTTTTGTTTTGAAAAAAGTTACGTATAAATCGTATAAAAAATATGGTAGCGTATATAGGGTGAGAATTTTTTTCCCACTAGTATTCCAAATGTCTTTTTTTTCGACAAGGTTTTAAAAATTCAGGGGTTTTCCAAGTGTCTTTCTGTCTGTATGTCAAGTAGAGAATTTGATGAATTTGTGAATTGTACAAATGTTATCTAGAGAATTTAGGGAATTTGTGAATCGCCAAATTCCTTAAATTTCACAATGGACAGTGTTGAATACTAACGAAGATAGAAACTCCATTGCAATTTATCAGTTAATGCATTTTTTTTCCTTAGAAACAATTAAACCATGTAAAAAAATGTGGTCACGTCCCTATATAGGGAGAAAAAACTTTCTGAAAACACATATTTAATGAATTTGTGAAATGTCCAAATATCAAGTAGAGAATTTGGTGAATTTGTGAATTGTCCAAATGTCATCTAGATAATTTAGGAAATTTGTGAATTGCCAAATTTCAATTTCACAATGGACAGTGTGGAATACTAACGAAGATAGAAACTCCATTGAAATTTATCAGGCATTCTTTTTTCATAGAAAATAAAGTTACACATAAACCATGTAAAACATGTGGTCGCTGTATATAGTGTGGGCCGCATTGTAGGTCCCGTGTGCATGGTTTGTTAAAATTGAAACTTTCGTTGATTTGGCAAATTGGAGAAAATCATTTGAAGGAGAAAACAAGATGTTGCCATTTTTTTTTTATTTGGGTTTAGGGCTTCTATGACGTCATCACAAATTAACCCCAAATTAAACGTCAATGCGTTAAATGAACGCATAGGGGACATATGTAAATGCAATAAATCGGGTAATAATCACATATTTTGGATGATTTTGATATGTAATGCATTTGAAATTGAAGCGATTACACTTTTACTTCGATTATCATGCATAGTTGGTCTAAACTGTGGGCTTTCCTATACATTTTTTCAAGTTTTGTTTCTTCAGTTTTTTTATTGCTTGGATATGAATGAAAATATAATATAAAACGAATGTCCCTTTGTTTAAAATATTTCCTAGAATACACAAAGCACAAAAGGTGTGCCATCTACCAGGTATTCGTCAATTTACGGTAATATTTTGAATAGAAACAGAAATAGAGACTCAAATGCACCCAATGACCTTTTAGCGCTTTGATCTTTATTTTTAACATTTGAATCAAAATTAAGACCATTTGACCGATCTTCGTAAACGAGTTATTTTTGTATTGCAAACTAATTTCTGGTAAGACTTTTCATACTGAGAAGACCAGTTTAACTTACAGAATACATGAACAAAGAACAAATTTTGGTAAACTGCACTCATTGACCTTTTGTGTACGTCTTTAATATAATAACGTTTAAGGTTACAGTACCGTTAAAGCGTACATTGGCGGCATATTGCTTGATGATTCCTTTGATTTCAATGGCTGCATACTCTTTGATCTTCGTCATCTGATTCATCTAAGGTCTCATCTTGGATACCTTCTACTTCTGATAACAATCATCAGAACAACCACACAAGTCTGTGGATTTCATGATAGCATGAATGCAACTGCATCTAGCACCTGTGCAGCTTGAAGCTTTGCAATTACACTTGATAAGCATCAGAACGGAAAGTGGTGCAGGCAGACCAGATGATCTAATGGGGACAAGTCTCTCGTTTTCAAATACCCACCCGTAGCTCGTTGCTTCTGGTAGATTTGGGCATGGTTCATCAGCTTTTACCCAGATCATAGTAATATAATGTGCTCGGTTAATATGCTCTCGCAAAGCTACCCTAGTCGGTGGAAGTTTTTTCCCTTCTGCTTGTTTTTAGAAAACAGGTACCATCTACACTGTGGAATCGTAACAATGCCTGAGCCCTCTTGACACTACAGAGTGCATACATTTTTTTTCTAAAGCCGCGAAGGTTTCCTCTGATGGCACATTTTCCATTACAAAGGTTCTGGAATGGTCTAAATACATCTGGGGAGGAAGCCATAAATACTTTGAAGCAGGTTTTCTTGGTCTTTCCTGCAAATCGATCTGATGTGTCTGCTCCAGTAAAGGCATGGAATCCAAGAAGGGAGTCTGCTTTGTCTAAGCCAATACTTTCGTAAATATTTTAATAGGTATTTGGCGTCTTGAAGGTCCACGTCCTGTTACGAAGACGGTATTTGAACACAGGTGTTTATCTGTAAACTAACAGAAGAAAGACATCTGTGTCAGGCGAAAAAACATACAGTCTATCCATTTTCCTGTCAGAATTGCTTACATCTAATGCATGAAGCACAATCAGTGTGTCTGCTTCTTCATGAGTATGTGTCTTTAGAGCCTCAGGGAAGGTTTCAAAATTACTTTCAGCAAGTGTGTCATGCACCACAACAAATTGAATGTTAGATTTATTTTTAAACTTACTAAGTGCCTTCTCTGACAGGTAAGTCGCCAGTTCCGCTTTGGTATCAATGTGAGACAAAAACTGTTTCAATGAAATATTGGCAATACTTGTTTTATCGCTCACTCGATACTTTATTTCCTTACCAGCGGTCCGTTTTTCTCTCGTTTTCTCTTTCAAAGATGCTGCTAAGTATCTGTCAAAAATTAGGCGAACTTCGAAAATCCTTCAGCCTCCTTATCTAGTTTTCTGATAAAAGGATCAGCAAAGTCTTTGTATGTCTTCATCGTACATTCGTCTTTTTTGAACTGCGTTTACCAAAGCCATTCCATCGACAATCAGCACCTTATATGTATCATCTCTGTCTGGTGCTGCTGTCAAATGTGGAGGAGCAGAAGTAGAAGTTTCCGCATCTTGCCCTTCTCGTTGGCTCTGCTTCTCATTCTCCAAGTCCTCTAAGGTATGAAGAATGCTTGATTTGTCGTATGCGAAAAGCATCTCCCCATCTGGAGAAAACAAAGACCTGGGTACAGCTGAGAATTCATACTGTCCGATGGCTTCTTTCATGTCTATTTCAGGCCGGCTTCTCACTACGATTAGAAATCAGGCGAGCAGGTTCCATTCTTCACGCAACTCCGTTATCTTATCTCCCACCTTTGTTTTTACAGGTTTCGATCTCTTCCTGAACAGCTTAAGACACAGTATTTTCATTAGGTCTCAGAAAACTTTCTGCCCTGTATTGATCCTTTCTTTCACAAATTCTTCGAATGCCTCCTGACCAATCTGGTCTCGATTTACAATGTCAGCCTCAACATATTCTTTCATTACCGCCTTCGTCATTACATTTATAACTTCATCTTGCTGGGCGAGGAAAGGGTTACCATGTGAGAGGATGACGGATTTCATTTTGTATGCATTTTGAAATACCCTACTTCGGACAAACCCAGTCAGATCATGATGCTTCTTCCGCTCTTCTTTAACTCTGACACCAATGAAATCACTAAACTCGTTTACAAGCCTAGCAATTACGAAAAACCTATCCAGAGTCGCTTCTTTCTGTGTGATACCTGTTATTCCTCAGATGACTTTCATTGCTCGGTTTTCGTGTTCAATACCATGATTTGGACCTATAAAACAGAAAAGAATGATGCTCTTTGTTACACAGAAGTCACCCTCTTCCAAAGCTTCCCATGTTTGAGGATATTAGATTCTAACCTCTACATTTCTGCGCCGTACAAAGGCGCCTTGCATAGTTCAAGTGATCGTGCGCAAAGAAAGAAGTATTTGCATGGTTCCTATTGTGTCGCTAGATGCAGCCGCCATTCACCCTGTCGTGACGCTCGAATGTGTCTGAGAATGCATTCAAATTGACGCATGCAGTTCCTGAGAAAACAATGCATTCCTCTGAGATGTTCATCAACACTGTTCAAGTTTGTCACGAAATCAACTTTTTACATCGCTGCTATCAACTTAACGTGTGCTTCTTTCAGCTCTGACGGGTCACTGGTATCTTTGCGCTTAGATTTATGTCTGAGGCAGCATTTTCGATCTCAGGTTTGCCATCGACACCATTGTCCCACAACGCCGGTATCAGCAAACTATACAACGTAACCAGAGTAATCATATGGTATTCCATAGCCCTGTAGAGGTGTTTACCGTCAATGATCTGCCTGACAGTTGTAGGTGAATATATTCCTGCTTCGACCCAGAGCTGGTCTATACCACTGCATTCTATATAACGTCCAATGGCCTTCAGAGCAGAAAAATGGTGTGTACTTCGCCTATTCGCAGAACGAACTTTCCCTTTATATCATTCCTGGACATCAACTTTTGTGCCTTCTCATATAATTGTAGATCCAAAGTCACCACTGCTGGTTTTCCTTCTCCAACTACCAAAATACTTATATTCTGAGCTCTAATGTTGTGTTGATGCAGTGTATAATCCTGGCCAAGATGTCGGTGAATGACGGATCGAAGGAGGAAAAACGGCTGCATTAGTCTTGGTTCCAGTAGTTGTAATCAACGAGTTATAAGCATTCCATGTTCGGACGTACTCGGAAAATCCGCCGCTATCATATTTCTCAGCTGATGTGTCACGGTCTATATCCATGCCACCTGACCCGTCTCTTTTATTTGCAGATGCACTTGCGTCTGAAGAAAGTTTATCGTCTTTTTCAGCGCTGTCACTCACGTCGTATTTTGTACCTCCGATGCAGCTAGCCATTACCCAGGCTAAGTCCCATATGCGGTAAACTTCACTAATACCGTGATGTGGTTGGATAGTATAGTCTTGAATTGGTTCAAACCTAAGTTTCGGAGTCTGACAAGGTAACATTATTATTATTATTATTATTATTGTTATTATTATTATTACTTTCTTTTTTACAGTGAAAATTTCAAAACTGAATAAAATATTTTTTTATGAAATCTTGATTTGGAATACTAATTAGGTTTTGCTCTTGTTATAACCAAAGGAGGGCTTAACTTTTCAGGTACGCGATTTCATTGGTCAATACATGTAGTTCTAGTGTATTCTGATATCCAAGGGGAATGATATCAGGTAATATCAGATGATTGACAGGTTTTATCAGGTGACTGACAGGTCATATCAGATACAGTTAA